>JAZKJV010000225.1:1800000-2340837 GCA_037367405.1 Ottelia alismoides
GTATTTTGATAAATAGAAAAATACATCTTAATCCCTCGGACATTATCCCGGCCCTACCCGCTGTCATGGCCAGTACCGACGGGAGTGGGATAGACCGCATACGTTGCAACCCGCTACCCCATCGATCCCCGACTAGACACCATATCCGCCTCGGGAAAGTATAATGCCAAATTGATTAATTTGTACTTGAGATGATCATTGGTTCTTCAACCGAAATTATATCATATAGTAATCAAAATAATTTTTATTATAAGGAAATTTGCTATACAAATTCCCAATCCTATTCAAGCAAGGAGTTTGATCATTGTGTTTCCAATTATGATCTAGATCAAATCTAATCAATTGATTGGTTGAGGACAAGTAAATTAAGGAAATAATCATCTTAAAATATTTCACAAATATTTTCCATAATTATTTCTCGAAATTAACAATTAATTTCATTAATTGACAATCACATGGTTCTTGATTAGTAATGTAATTTCAGCAGTTACCCCTACTTACTAAAATTAGCATATCTCAATCATATTAAATTCAAATTAGACAAAATCAATTTTAATAGATTGTTAATTTGATTTAGGATAGAACCCAAGTGATGTTTCACGCATTTCAAGACAAGTATAAACAGTAATTAACATTTTAATCACGTTCAGATCTACAATTCCCGCAACAGTGCATACATGTTCATTAAAACAACCATATCTCGAGCATACGAAATCCGATTTACGCAAACTCAGATCCTATGGTTTCCTTATTTAATGGGGAACAAAATCCAAGTATTAAATTCGTGTTTAAACTATTTAAACAGTGACGAATTTATTTACTAAACAGATCTGCGAAATCAAATGCGATGAAAACTTTCGCGACCTTAACGAACCCATCTCGTCCTCGGTTTGCGAATCATATTCGAAACCGTCAACCTGGATCTGATACCACTTGAAGGATATAGTTAGATCCTCAAGCACATCACGGAAGCGTGAGCGTCGTATCGAATACAACGAAGAACGACTAGTCGTACTAGTTGTTCTATGCAGCGGAAATTAAAATTTTTACATGTGATGAAACCACATGATCCAAGAACACTTATCGGATCATTTCGTCTAAACTACAAACAAGTATTAGGGTTACCTCTTGAAGCGTGGTTGCGATCGAGTCTCTAAACAAAGAGACCTCCTTTCTCAAGTCCGATCCAACGGAGGAGACGCTTGCGAGAGCGGGGATGAACCGCATGCTTCTCGCAATCCATGTTGATGATCCAAGTGGTGGATCTCCTGATCTCGACACACGAGATCCGACGTCTTCTTCACGAGCGAGGCGCATCGAAGTAGACGGAGTTCCACGAGCAAACCATCGGGCAACATAACGACGACGCTGCGGCGATGGAGAACCTCTCTAGGGCATCCATGGTGGACGGCCATGAGAGGGAGAGAGAGAGGGCATGTAGAGAGAAAGAGAGAGAGAGACTTGTTGTCTCTTGTTGTGTAAAGAAGGGCAATGGGGTGCCTCTCCTTTTATATGGTTTTGGGATCCATGGATCTCAATCCATGGGACAACACAAATCCAATGGCTCTCATTGATTGTGTTTCTTTCAATGGTCATGATTTGTTGCGAAAAACACAACAACAATTAATTAAATTAAATTAAATATATTGAATAAATCATCAATATATAAAATAATTTAAATCAAATCAATATTGAAGATTTAGGAAGGAGGCATAGCTCCCTTCCATATAGGGGGCGGCGGCACTCCTTGAATCCAATTCAAGGAGGTCGTCCATCCTCCTTAATAGGAAGGAGGCACTCCTCTTCCTTATTCATGAGGTCTTATATCTTATGAAAATCTCCATTATTTACAACAACTATTTGTTGTAAATTAATCACACAAATAATCCATAATTATTTTGTGAACATTGCAATCATGCCATTGGAAATTAATGAGTCATATTCACAACCCAAAATAAAATGTAAATTACATTTTCAATTTAATGTCCAATGTGAATCCAATTCACATTCACATTTAATTAACAAATGTAAATTAAAAATAGCTCTCTCTTATATATTATAAATCACATTTATAATATATATGACTAATATGGATATTGCTATCCACATTATTCATATCCATGATAATTAAATCACATTTAATCATCTTGGATCTCTATTCTCATGTGCCCAAATAATATGAATCACATTCATATTATTTATGTCTTTGACAATTAAATCACATTTAGTTATCTAAGACAACTCTCTTGATAATATGAATTGAATTCATATTAATCATGATAATTAAATCACATTTAATTATCCATTTTCTCAGTGCTCGGATATATATATATATATATATCAATAATAGAATTATCCTAAACTCCTTCAAGGATAATGCGTTTTCTCCGCAAATACTTGGAGATAAGGACATGGCGATTGTATTGTTCCACGTATAGTGAGATGGATATTGAGATCATATCTCAAATCCAGATCGCGGGACTCCCATTGATGCTTGATTAAATCAACACCGTAAATCTAATCTTCTCATTACATCTGAATCACATTCAGATAAATGTCCAACACTTGGACAAAGATCAGATCACTTCTCTACTGAGAGGAGTTACTAAATTCCAGACCCGTTTCATCACTCCCTAGGAATGGAAGCGTCATGGTTATACAATCGTTTATGATCACATCACCCTCAGGTATTCCCAATAACTGTACATCCTGCATACTGGAAGACTCAGATTAAACCTGAAGTATTGGATCGACTTTATACTGTCTACTTCATGGTTTTATCAGTAAGTTTCTCATTCGATCATTAGGAGTCGATATCGATCTTATACTTTCCAAAAGCATATATCATACCTAGGTCTTGATCATATACTTTACAAAAGTATATATCAAACCTACAAATTCAGTCAAGCTTCCAAAGCGAGACGACCGTGCGCACGGAATTTGACTCTTCCCAATATCTCATGAGTGAGCTCATGTCTTCTGGTTCAGTAACTGAACCTATATGATCCCTTTGAGAGATCGTATTACTCATATGCCCTTACATGCACACCAGCACGCCGGTGTATAGACCTTGATTAGGTCATCAACCTATTGGTCTGCGAAATGTACATACTCAGACATATAGTAACACATTTGTCTCCGGTCAGAGGATGCGTGCCTATATCGTGACAGCATACGATATAGGACTTTGGTTATCTCGATCTCGTTAAGTCAGCTCTTTGACCTGACTTATCTAACACCTCCGAATCTCTATTCCTATGCAGAGGACCTGCATCAAGATGTCGGTTAGATATCATCCTTTAGAGATAAGGATTGCCATCTCCTACTCAGGCTGGAGATCATCTCTTAACAATCATTTGACGGTGCTTGATGAGTCCTCAATCTAACTCTTTAGATATTCATCCAAGCACCAGCCTCTATGATTCAACAGTTGAATCAATAGCTGTATGATCATCAAGATGGCCATGGTATATAACCCTAATTGTACTAAGGGACCTATGATGCAAATTAATTATTCTTCATTTCAGATCAGGGAATGATATTTGCAATAACATTTATTACATAATGGCTCGCCGTGGGCTCGCATGTCCAACACTGAGGCCCCTGGAAGTTTGTCAAATTACATATGAGTCACTGCTAGGAGCATCACGTGAGCCGTCCATGGACAGTTTTCATGCATACCCCCAGCGTTATAGGTAATTACATTTAGGTCCCTATCAGCGTGTTTAATTATCAGTAATTTTATTTTCTGTATCCGTAATTTGGTCTGTGTCTTTGCACGCATATTTAAGTGTCCATTTGGCATTATTTTCAATTCTAAAAATTGCATGATGTAGCTTATCTTGTCCTCTATCTGATGTGACACGTGTTTCATTTTTATGACATTTTGGGAATTTAATATTATAAAATTGGTGAAATTTTACATATTTTGACCGTTCATATTAGATTCCTTGTTTCTCCAAGAATTATCAAAAATTTACATTAGACTTAGGATAATTTATTTCACATTGTACCCAAAAATCATCGCATTTGCACGTATCATGAGGCCTGAATAAATTAATTAGTGATTTCCTTAATTGAATTTTAATAGGTCCAATTCACTTAGAATTTTAGGTTTATTAATTTTCCTGGATTCATCATACTTAGATCTATCTAGGATAATTTTTATATTTAGGAATATGTTATTTGGTATTTATGAAAATTTATTTTGTAAAAATCTCCTTGCATTCGTATTTTATTCGTAGTAAATCCATAAATTGTCAAAAAATCCAAAAAAATTAGTGTAGTTTAATTTCATTGCATTTCATATGCTGGCCAAATTTCGTTATTTTTGGACTTCATTTGACCACATTTCTGATTTAACTTGTAAAACTGGCCTGAAATTGCATTGTCTTTCTTTTAAATTGCATAAAATTTGCTAATAAATATCAAAAATATTCTTCTGAAAATCCGACCTCTGAATTCGCTCAAAATTTATCTAAGGAGACAACTGCCTCCCTGAGTTCGACCTTGGGCTTGCCCAAGTAAAATAAATCTACTGCTCGTGATTAACTCATCATTAATTAAAGTGGTTTTTGATCAGTCTGTTTCTACCTTACTACAACGAACGAAAATATATTTATACTAATCATTACTTTGATTGAATTAACAAGGGTAGAGCGAGGCTTATCAGTATGCTACCCCAAGCCAAAAGATTCTGCCCCCTCATTAGCTCCTCCACGAAGAGCTACGTGTAGAGTGCTTGTCCAAGGTAAGCCACGGTCTGAAATAATCATGCGTGTTAAGCCACGGTCTGAAAGAATCATGCATGTGTTGTTATATCTTCTACTTAGACTTATCGAGATGACATGTGAACATAGTCTTATGGACTCAAAGAATTAAGTCACTAGGACCTGAAATGTCTTTACTCCAAATCTTATAAGGTTCCTCTGAAATTAAGTGGATTAAGGTCCAACTAAGCTCCATTCTTCAAATTTATTCCATACTTTGTTTAAATTTCAAAACTATCATGAAAATGCTCATTCTAATGCAAGAAAATATGTACAATGCAAAGAAAATAAAATCTTTTTGTGAAACAATTTTCAAAATTTTGAAATTTTTATGATTTTTTGAAAAAATGATGCATATGCAAAAGTTTTTTTTAATTTTTTTATGCAAATAGTTAGTAATATATACAAGTATATACACTTTTTTAGATAAGGTTTAGGGATTATATACACATACCTACAAAGAAGTGAGTTAATTATTTACATGAGTCATAAGAAAGGATTTACAACTTGAGTAATTTATACAAGTATATACATAGTTGGGAATTTTTTTATTTCTTGTTTTTTTATTTCTTGTTTTTTTATTTTATTCTTTTTTTATTTTTGTAATGCATATTTTCCTCAACTTTATGTGAAAATAATTTTACAAATAATTTTGAACAATATAGTCCAAAACAATTTTCACACAATTTTACAATCTTTACAATCATTTGAAAACAATTTTGCAAACATTTTTTCAAATAGTATATATAGATTTTCAAAATAATTTTACAACCATTTTTCCGAACATTTGTAAATAGTTTTACAAAATAAATTTTTTTCCTCACACAAAGAGAAAATTTTATACAAGCCACAATATTTTTACAAAAGGTTGAAAATATTTTTCAAACATTTTTCAAATAGTTTTCAAAAAAATTCAAATATATTTTCAAACTACTTTCAAAATAATTTTCAAAATATTTTAACCCGACTTATAAGTCAGTATGTACAAGAAATTTTTGAGGAAATTTCTGAATCTTTTTATTAGTTAGTTTTTTTAGTATTTACACAGTAATTTAGTCATATTAGAAATATGAAAGTACGAGTTATGGCTAAAGTATATATCTAGAATATATACGACACCTCCCATACTTGGCTCGAACTATGTCCTCATAGTGATCAAAAAGCTGGAAAGAAAGACATAAGCCGTGCTAAGTATGGAAAAGTGAAAAGAATAGTATACTACAACGATGAATAAAAGAATAAAATCAATAGAATTCGGTGATCCCCCTATACTTAGGATCAAGTAATCCTAAGTATAAAAGACTATACATAAGGGGGAAATCAAGGAGTAGAATGTATTGGGTTTA
Organism: Ottelia alismoides; assembly: GCA_037367405.1. Taxonomy (NCBI): domain Eukaryota; kingdom Viridiplantae; phylum Streptophyta; class Magnoliopsida; order Alismatales; family Hydrocharitaceae; genus Ottelia; species Ottelia alismoides. The sequence continues at coordinate 1,806,116 of JAZKJV010000225.1, forward strand.
CCCCCCCCCCCCCACCATACTTAGGGTAAAATATCCCTAAGTATAGGCAGCAAAACATAGGTAAAAAGAATCAAACGAATAATCAGAAGTCTGACCCCCTCCTATACTTAGGGTAAAGTACACCCTACGTATAGCATAATCATAAGATGGAGATGAAGTGTTAGACAAAAGAATGTGCGATATGGACATCTGGATCTATACAACTATGGGAGAAAGTGATACTCAGGCATGAGTGTAGATGATGTGAGTAAAAAACCAGATCTCATGAAAAATGAATAGGGGTAACATCGACAATCAGCGGATCATGATCTAGATATGGCTTCAGGCGCTGACTGTTAACTCGGAAGTAGACTCAGATAACGTCTCAGATATATCAATGCTGCCATTGTCATGCACCTTCCGGACCAAGTATGGTCCTTCCACTTGCTCTGCAACTTCCCTGGAAATAGTTTTAGCCCGGTATCGAATAACCATACTTTCCAGTTCGGCTCAAACTGCTTATGGCTGATGTGGGAATCATGCCATATCTTCACTCGTTCCTTATATTGTAGGCTTCTCGAAAAGGTGGTATCTCTAAGTTCCTCCAGGACTGCCAATTCTTCCTTTCTCTGATCTCCTACAGTGCCTGGATCCAAAAATATCTCAGTAACAACCCATAGTGAGTTATGCTTCAACTCAACTGGTAAGTGGCATGGCTTGACATAAACGAGTCGGAACGGAGATGTACCCTATGGGGTCTTAAAGGATGTCTGATATGCACACAAGACCGAGTCCAAAAGCTGTGACCAATCGTTTCGGTCTGGACGGACTATCTTCTACAATATAGTCTTAATCTACTTATTAGAAACCTCAGCAAGACCATTTGTCTATGGTTGATAAGGAGTGGCAACTCTATGATCTATGTTGAACTCATTAGCAAGGGCCCTTACCTTGTCGTTGATAAAATGAGTCCCCCGTCTCATATCAAAAATCTAGGTACCCTGAACCGTGAAATGATATTTTTCCTCAAGAATTTGCAAACGGTATTAGCATCTGCGGTTCGGGCAGGGATGGACTCAACCCAACAACTTACATAATCTACAACAAGCAAGATATACTCAAATCCTTGACTCTTAGGAAATGGGACCATGAAATCGATGCCACATGCATCAAAGACCTCACAGAAGTGAATGGGCTGCATCGACATCATATCTCTCTGTCCACAAGTTCCCATTTTCTGGCAGTCAGTACATCTCTTCACGAATTCATCTGAATCCTTGAAGAGGGTAGGACACCAAAGGCCATATTGAAGCACCTTTTGTGTTGTCCATCTCCCAGAATTATGTCCTCCTTCCTCAAGTTTGTGGCAATAGGTGAGGATGCTATGCTGCTCTTATTAAGTAATGCACCGTCTCCAAATGCTATCCCCTCCTTCATGATAAAGAGTGGAATTCTCCCAATGGTACGACTTGTCCTTTGCAAGAAAGGTCTCCAGTCGCTGTCTGGGCCAATCTTTTGGAACTTTCTTTGTGACAAGATAGTTCACAATATCAACGTACCATGGAAATGAGGTGATTGCAAGGATTGCCTCATCCGGAAATGTCTCTGTAATAGGTGTTATCTGATTTGAATCCTCAAGATTCTCTAAGCGGGAGAGGTGACCCACCACAATAATTTTGACTCCAGGTTTATCCTTAATCTCTATATCAAACTCCTGGAGTAGAAGGATCCATCTGGTCAATCTGGCATTGGCATCCTTCTTTGCCATTAAGTATCGTATGGTGGTGTGATTAGTATAGATAGTCACTTTAGATCCAAGAATGTAAGATCGAAACTTATCCAAGGCAAAGACTACAGCTAGCATCTCCTTTTCTGCGACTATGTAATTCCGCTGAGCGGCATCCATTGTTCTGCTAGCTTAGTGAATGGCATATGGTAATCCATCCCTCCTCTGTCCTAGCACGACCCCTATGACAAAATCGAAGGCATCTATCATGATCTCGAATGGGAGAGACCAATCAGCCGACTGAAGTATAGGAGCCTCAACAACTGGATTCTTGAGAGTCACAAATGATGCAAGACACTTATCATCTACAAGGAACTCGGTATTTTTGTTAACAAATCAATAAGCGGTCGGGAAATTTTACTGAAATACAATATGAATCATCGGTAAAAACCGACATGCCCAGAAAATACCGCAACTGTCGTAAAGTGGACGGTGGATTGAGCTTCTTGATGACATCCATCTTGGCCGGGTCAACCTCCATGCCCATGTTAGAGATGATGAGGCCAAGGACCGTCCTTTGAGTCACCCTGAAATAATTTTTCTCCCAAGATAAGACTAAGTTGAGCTCAGTGCAATGCTGAAGTACTCGGTCTACGTAATCTAGACATGCATCAAAACTATCACCGTAGACCGAGAAGTCATCCATGAAGACCTCTAAAAATTTACCAACCATGCCTGAGAAAATAGAGAGCATGCACCTTTGGAATGTAGCTGGGGCATTACATAATCCAAAGGGCATCCGTTCGAAGGCATACATCCCAAACAAACAGGTGAATTTTGTTTTCTCTTGGTCTTCGGGCGCTATGGCTACCTGGTTGTATCCCGAATACCCATCTAAAAAGCAGTAGAAACTCTTCCCAGCTAATCTCTTAATGATCTGATCTATGAATGATAGCGGGAAGTGGCCCTTCTTAGTGGCCTGATTCAATCCTCTTTAGTCCAAACAGACCCTCCAAGAAGTGGGTACTCGGGTAGCTATCTCCTCTCCAGACTCATTCACAACTGTGGTGATACCCGTTTTCTTGGGTACCACATGCAATGGACTAACCCACTTGGAGTCGGAGATGGGGTAGATAAAATTGGAGTTCCACCACTTAGATATTTCCTTCATGACCACTTCTCAAAGATTCAGGTTCAGTTGTCGTTAGAACTCACGCAAGGGCTTGGTGTCTTCTTCGAGATAAATGTGGTGGGAGCACATGGCCAGACTTATCCCCTGGAGATCAGCTACACTCCATCCTATTTCCTTGTAGTTTCTTTCAAGAACCTCAATCAAACGAGATTCTTGGTATTCAGTCAGATCTGTTGAGATAATGACTGGGAACATTCCTGTCTCACCTGCAAGGAACCTATACTTCATGTTCTACGGTAAGGTCTTCAATTATGAGCAAGTGGGAGTTAGTAAATCTGGCTTCTAGAATGTCTGAGTAAATGCTACCAGATCTGTGTGTGTGAACTCTCACTGCAATGGTAAAACTGAGTAAGATGGCCCGCTAGTATATCTGTCAACGGACCTAGCTCACTCTCTGCCTAGCTGTCAGCTCTATAGGCACCAAACACGTAAATATTCATCGAACTCCTGCCAGTCAAAGTTGTGTCTGTGTCTGGGGAATGTAAATCTGAAGCGCATGAGAAAAAATCGTCTTCGCTATCCTGATCATGATAAATAGCCTGTATTGTATCATGTGCCATGAGTGTGCTCTCCGAACTCTCATCTGCCATGATATGTGAATCTACACTATCTGAAGATGTAGCAAGAGCTTGAGATGCAAGATCTGCCCAAACTGCTTCATCATCTGTAATCACAAAGTCACACTCTTGATGGATGTCTAGATCTGCCTCTGTCATGTACTCTGAGTCGGTCATCTGATCTGAGTACTCTGAATCTCTAGATCTGGTCTCCTTGATCATCTCTATTTGTACACTTTCACCCTCGATACGAAAGTATACCTTCCCACTATCATGGTGGGTCACCACCTTGGCTGTGGCCAAGAAAAGTCTTCCTAAAATTATGGTGGCATCGATCACATGTTCAGGGTTCTCATGTCCAGTACAACAAAGTCCACGGGGAATTTCAAGCCCTGAATTGTGGCGACAACGTACTTAAGTAACCCCTTCGGCCTCTTAACAGATCTATTAGCAAACTGAAGGATCGTCTGGCTCTGTCTAAGAGGGCCAAACTCGAATCAATCGAGTAAGGCAACCAGGAGAAGGTTAATCGAAGACCCATTGTCTAATAAAGTACGATCAAACTGCTTCTCATGAATATGTCTTATGACATATGGAGCTCCTCCATCGAGTCTCTTTGCTGGAAGTTGATTCTGAATAGCGAAACATGTGGCTCTAGTCAGTATGTGGATCTCTGTAGCACGATTCCTCTTCTTCCTATGTACAGTGGTCTTCTCTCTCAAGTGCTTCTGGAAGAGAGGGATGTGCTCTAGTGCCTCCTGTAGAGTCCATATGGAATCTGTCGATCATCTGCTGGCTAAACTCAAATTGTTGTGCTTGAGGGAAGGGGGATAGCTGGACCCTCCTTAGATAAAGGGTTAGGAAGAGTTTTCCTGCTGCTGAGAAGGAATGGAGCCCATACAAGAGTTATCATGCAACACATATGTACTCGAAGTAGATGAGGAAACCTTCCTTTATTCATATTTTTTTGTGTTTTTGATATTGTCCTAAGGTACAAACACAGGAGGAAATACAACTGTAATAGAGATGGTGGCATCAGTACCACCCATGACATATGTCTTCGGGGCATCATCACAGCGCTCTGGCTCAACATCTGGTATTTTGGTGGCTTCAGTACCATCGTTTGCAATAGGATAAATGAAGACCTCAGTACCAACTGTTGGATCATCATCCTTGGTGGCGTCAACACCACCGTCATCAACATCATCAGCGGCATCGGCACTGCTATCCTCCCTATTTGACGCTTTGAATCATCATGGGGTTGTCGCTCAGACGAGGCGTTGCCGGCTGGCATCCTACCGCTCCTAAGTGTTGCAAAATAAGCATCATGTATGGAGGAGGAAATATCATTCAAAATATACCCTAGGAGTGGCAGTCTCTGTAAACCGTATTTGCTCAGATTTCCTCTTTAGATTGTTCGGGTTAGGTTCATTCTGAGTGGGTATGGCATCTTTTCCCCTGACTATCTCCCTTATTTCTTGTCGGAACTTATCCATCTCTCGTAGGAAGGATGCTTGTTGGTCCGTGAGTAAGTGGGCGAGGTTATCAAGGGCTGTGTTGTCATAAACAGGTGCATGAGAACTAGATGGGTTGCCTCGCTGGAAATGAGGAGGAGGCTGAGAATATTGATGAGGTTGCTGCTACTGCCTCCAATGATGTCCCTGATGGTAGTGACGAGGACACTGTTGGAAGTGATGTTGTGGCTGGGAGTACTGGGACTGCTGTTGCTGCTGGCTGCTCTGTCCACCCTGAGCTGGAGGCTGCTGCTGGTACGAGGTACCTCCGTTAGACCACCTGAATCCAGGATGATCCCGGTGTATTTGGGTTGTTGTCGGTGATACCAAATCCCGTTGACTTACAATCAATGGCTCCTGCTCATAAGGGGAAGGGGGAAGAACTTCCAATGGATGATCCGACTGATACACCACCATCTGAGTGTCCTGAGATGGTGGTCGTTGAGAGTAGTGTTGTTGCAACTGCTGAACCGGCTCTGCTTGAATGTGGTGAACTTGGCGACACTAGGCAGAGGGATGGGAAGAGTTGCTGCTGCGGGGATCAACACGTAACCTGGGATGAGGTTGAGAAGCCGCTTGTACCTCCTGGAGACACAAGATATGGGTCTTCAGGTCACTAAGAGTCTGTGCCAACTGATCTATCTATGTCATGTCCTAGCACTGCTTCTTCTCTATTATCTCTATGCGGTCTAATTTCTTGCTGATAATACCTATGTCAGCGGCATAAAATTCTGCATGTGTTGCTGTTGTTGCTTACGAAGAAATAGGACATGGCCTAGGGTTCGGGCTTCCCCTGAGCATAGAGCCTGGTCTGCGACATCACTATGTACTTTTCAGCCATCTCCTCATAGATGGCCAAACTTGGTCTTCGTCCTTAGAGAAGTAGGAACCCCCACAAGAAGCGTTGACAAGCCTCTACAGCTCTGATGTCAGCCCACAAAAGAAGCTCTGGACAAGATTGGGCTTCGATATGTCATGGTGTGGACACCGATCGATGAGCTCACCAAATTGATCCCATGCCTCATTAAACTGCTCATTGCAGATCATGGAGAAGTTATTTATCATAGCTCATGCTGCATTGGTCCGGCCGAGTGGATAGTACTTTTCAAGTACTTGATCAGAAGTGCTCCCAAGTGGTAACAAATCTCCCAAAATGCTTTAGCCAATAGTCTTCTCTATCGGTCAGGGAGAAAGGGGATGCTATCATTTTAATAGTGTCCTCGTCCACATATCTGTCGTGGACAGCGCTGCAGATCATCTCAAACTCCTGTAGGTGTAGATGCGGCTCCTCGGTGACTAGCCCATGGAACTTGGGCAAAAGCTGAATGGTCTGGGGGGAAGCATGAATTCACCCTGAATCTCAGGGAGCTGAATCCATCAATGAGGTAGAGTTACACCAGGGTTGTGTAAATGCCTCATCTGTCGTGGTTGTCTAGCTGGCTCACGCTGATCCTCTGGGTGTCCTTCTAATCCTCCTCCAAACTCTGGAATCTCTCCACCGCCTGCTCGGTGAGTCTCTCCTCTATCGGCTTGCATCTGTGCTAATTCTTGACGAACCTCTTCCATAAATGCTCCCTGGTCTCGAATCTGTCGCTGCATCATCTCTAGAGAGGCTAGCAAGGTATTGTTGATGGCACCCTGATCTAGAACAAAAGTTGAACTCTGTGGCTGTCCATCGGTTCGTCCGTCACTGCTGACCATCTCTCTGGTCTCTGCAAAGGTAAAAGACCCTGACTTAGGTGCCGTCAAGTGAACATAAATCTGTGTTGGCCTATGCTCAGGTTTATCAGGACTGGTGGAAGAAGGGTGGTCGAGGGGAGAAAGGGTGGTAGTGAACTCAGGTTCGGAGATCGGGTATGGGCTCTCCAAAAAATCCCTAAATGAGTGAGTCAGAGTGCTGGAGAGCGGTGCTACCAAAGGTAGCTTAGGGGACCGCCGACCCATCATCGTGATGTGGGGATAAGTGCGGATGAGATCTGGAAAACAAACAAGATGAGAAGTCAAACACTCAATTTCACCTACTCAACACAAATTGATGACCATGAAGGATCGGTCATTAATCTTGTCAATTTCAATTTAGGTGATAAAACAATCTTGTAGAGAGATTAAGCGAGCTGTTAGGAACTCGATGTTGCCAAGAGACTGACCCAATCCCAAAGCTAGATCTTTCCCATCCAGTGCAAGTTGCAGACCGTTTACCGGCTACCCTATCAACTCGCTTTGTTAAGGATGTCGCGGTCCGCTTGAACAGTTACTGGAGAGATCCTCACTGGAGAGCGACTAACGCCAAGACCAATAGTCTAATGAAAGTTCAGTCGTGGCTTTATCCTAATGTTTGGGTCACTCTCTCGCTCAAGCAAACCAAACAATGAGGGGATGACTCTCCTCAAAACAAATATTTTTAAATGAGGTGGGTTTTAGGGTCTAGTTTGCTTTAGCAATCCCAGATTTTATTGCTTCCACTTTTTAGATTTTTTCAGAAATAAACAATGTCCAACGAATTTTCTGATTTCCTCTTTGATTAATTTATGTCGAAACAGGGGAGGAAGTTGAAAAGGCCAATGCACGGTCAAACACAATGATGCATGCAAGGATAGAAATGCATACCTTGTTCCAGCACTCTACAAGCAATATGATTCCGCATAAATTAAAGACAGAATGTAAACTAACTATATGATGCACGAGAAAATCGGCCTTAAACAAGAAACTTCTATTGATCGTGAAGAAAAGTATTTAGCTAATTGAATCGAGTCCGGAGTCCGATCTTGTGAGTCACTCGGTGCTCATCACAACGGGTCATGCCAGCGGTGTATATGACTCCTCACGACATGTGGTCTCAAATTCAATTAAACTAACTTTTTCAGTTAATTTCTAGCAAAGGTCCAATAACATTCTATAGGAACATATAATCTATTAGGTGTTGGGCCTTAGAAATTTTACGTCGCAATCAGCAAAAATCCTACATCTAGGGGACAAATCTGCGAGAATGAAATAACAAGTTATGGCGGTGAAATCAAAAACATGGAAAACAACAGTGAGGTCCCCCAAGTGCACCGGCACTTGGCGAAACAAACCCTGAATAATAGACCAAGTCCACAAGTCCAAAGTCGTAAATTATTACAAAAATTATCGTTCTCTCAAATAAAATGATATTCTTCTTCTTGTCTCTGCTCTTCCTCCTGTGCGGGTCCTCCAAAAAGAAACTCCAAGTCATCCTCCAAGCAGTTACATGCACAAAAATCAAGAGAGAATGTCAGAAAATAATTATAATATAGAGACATAAATATCACATAATAGAAAATGACTACAAAGTCATGATCCCGGCAACGGCACCATTCTGATGACACGCTTGACGACTCGGGTTAAGTATAAATAAACAATGGTCGTTGTGAACCAAATCACCAAGCGCGGTCAATTGAGAAAAGAATATTTATTTTAAATCACTTAAGAAAATATAATCAATCAAAGCACATGTAATTGTAAACGGTTTTCGTTATTCTTTTTCCCTAGTTGTTGACACGGAAATTTAAGGGACGGAAAAATTATTAATGGTAAATCGATCATCGCTGTTATTATCCCCAAAATCCCATGACAACAAAAAATATTTTTTTTATTTTGCTACTTATTAACCTTTATAGCAGACAAGGTCGAACTCAAGGAGGCTACAATTCCTGACGGTTATTCAATTAATCAGAAACCAATTAAGAGAAAACATGAATCTCAAAGGACAACTATCCATGGTTTTTTGTGATTTTTTATCTTTTTATTTTTTATATTATTTTTTTATTTCAAAATTGTTTATATTTTCTGATTTTCAAATTTTTAGTGATTTTAATTATCAGTTTTTAAATTTTCAAAATAACAAACAATATGAACAAGATCAAGAATTTACACACGAACTCATTTTGCAATTTCAAATTAATAAAAAGACTCAGAAAAATCCAAAGAATTTATTTTTGTATTTTAATGTTTTGAAATATTTTTGTGAATTTTTGTGGATATTTTAGATGTTTTTGTATTTTTCTAAAAATCAAACAGTGAGAAACTAAGAAATGTGCACAGCCTGGAGTAATTTACAATTTAAAAATATTTTAAAGCCTAAAACTCCTGAAAATTATTTTTATGACAAACTACAAGCAAATATCTACAATCAAGAATTAAAATCACATTTTTTGGATTTTGTAAAATGTTTTATGATTTTTACAACATGTTTGATATTTTTCAATTTTTTTGGGTTTTATAAAGCAATAATGCATCGAATTTGGTCAGAAATTAAAAGACAATGAAATACAACTACTCTAATTTTTTTGAATTATTTTCGAGTTTTTATGAATTTTTGAATTTCAGGAAGATAAAAAGACACTATTTTTTATTTTTTGAATTATAAAAAATGAAGGCAAAATCCAATGAAAATTTTATGCTAAGAAGATAATCACATCAGGAGCATGGCTTAATTTTTTTCAAAATTTTTGGAGCATGAGAAACATTTACTTAATTATAAAGATCAAGCAAGTTCAATGTCTGGAATTTACAGTGACTAAATGGCAAATATGGAAAAGTTTGGATTGAATAAAAAAATATAAAATTGTAGGAGGAAATGTGAAATTTACCCAGATGTCACGTGATGTACGCGAACTCTTCTGAAGATTGGGCTCTTTTTGCGATTTGTACAACTTCCAGGAGTGAAGTTAAATTTAGTCAATTTTTACTCTGAACTGGTGAAGGCGTATTCGCATTTCAGAACAATCCGAGGCTGAACTTGACATTTTTCCAAATAATAATCTTTTAATCAAAAGCCCCTCCTAGGGTTTATCTTCTTCGTTTGCTTTCTTGCAAAAGGGGCAAAAGGGATGCTGCCGACCTTATCTTCGTTCTTCACACAGCGGGCAAGGAGGCGGAGCAGCGGAGAATGTGGGGCGCTTGCGTGCGGGGCCAAGGCAGCAAAGCTCGGGTGAGCATGGGGCGCCTACGCGAGGGCGCGTAGCGGCTGGGGCTTCGACGGACGACGGATCTCGATGGAGGGTTCGGAGACCGGTAGGCGGTGAGGAGGGCTGCCGCACGTTGGAGAAGGGAGGAGAGCGGTGTCAATGGCGGCGCCACTGGAGGAGAGGGTGGCGGTGGCCGCGGTTCTGAGATGCAGGCGAGGGCTTCGGTCGGTGGTGGGAGCTATGGGCGATCGCAGCCTGGGCATCGATGGGGCGCCGTTGCGCAGGCGTGGTGTAGAGTGCGGCAGAAGGCGGCTATTGGCGGTGCCGCGATGCGCAACGGTGGTCGGTGGGAGGTGAGCGGCGTGGAGGACGCCGCGACTGGCGGTGTTGATGACGAGGGCGTGCCGGCGATGGGCGGTGGGGGGTGGCGACCCCGCTGCTACTGTTGGACGATTTTTATTTTAATATTTTTTTTGTTATTTGTGATGTAAACAGAAAAAAAGAAAAACTTTTTTTTGTAAATCCGAAAAATAAGAAAAGAAAGGGATAAAGGAAATTTTTTCTTTTTTTTATTTTTATATGATCCTGCAAAGCAAACGTTAGAGAACAAGGAAATAAATGATTTTTTATTTTTTATTTATCCTGCAAAAAAAAACGTTAGAAGAAAATAAACAAAATTTATTTATTTATTTATTTACAAATCGAAAAAATGAACGAGGATCCGGCAGACATGAGGGATTCGAATCCGATCTCCGGCCACCGTACGCGACCAGAGTTGAGAGATCGTGGACGATAGAAATAGAACACGTGGAGATCAAGAAAATGATGTGAAAAACCGAGTCAGAGCGGATAAAAATCGTGATGATTTTTTTTAGATCTAGAGAAATAAGAAATGATGATGGAAATAAAAAAATATGACGATCTAAACTACGACTAAACTAGATAAAAGGAAGAAAAATGTGGATCTCACCTTAGGAGCAGAAAAGGACCGTGATCGCCTCGACAAGACCAACTCGCTGTCACCGGACGGCTCGGAGGCTAGACACCTTTTCTCGACAAGAAGACTCTCGGAGATCGGGCTCCTCTCAACAAAGCTTGATCCAGTTGGAATGAGTGAGAAGGAGCCATATAAATAGAAAAGATGGAGATGAAATTTCATTTTTTTTTATTTTTTTGGATAAAGAGATAAGATAGATGAAAATTTTAAATGAGCTAAAGATAAATAGATAAAACTATTTACGAATTATCTAGTTTTTTGAATTTTCGTCACTTTATTTATTTCAATTAAAAAAAGGTTAATTTCTAATTTTTTATGATGGTTAATTAAAAATAACACTATATACATATACTATATACACATATGACATTATATACAAGGGTAAATGAGGAAATTAGCCTTTTTTATTTTAAGAATTTTTTTATTATTGTTTTTTATTATTTTGATTTTAAATAATTAGTAAAAATATTTACAAATATATACAAATACAATATGCACAAAATACATGTGAAAAATGCACAAACCACCCCAGAAAATCGACTTTTCAACCGTAACTCCAAAAATTATTAAATCACAACCATTTTGAAGATAATTCAATTTGGAATCCAATAGAAGTGATATTGGTTCAATTTGATTCACATGGAGCAGGAATTGATCTTTCAAATAGTGCTTAGTGGCTTTTTCCAAGTGTGGAAACTTATATTCTGTACATGATTTAACTGTGCAATCATTTTTATTAGTTAGGACACATTTTTATTTACAACTTTGGTTTTAAAAGTTATCCGATTTGAGATCAATTAATGCACAAATAAATTAGTGTCAATTTTATACATATATACACAAAATATGTGAGAAGTATTTACAACAACACACACACATTGTTTTTTCTGCTTAAGGACCCTTATTACCCCCTACTTTATTCCTGGTCGATTAGGTCAAGTCTTGACCTTCTCTCGGTGTTCAGGTCAGCCTGTATATAGTCTTCCTTTTTTATTTTCTTTCTTTTTTTCCCTTTCTTTCTTTCTTTATTTATTTTAGGTTAAAATTAGTAAGAAGTGTACAATATTTACACACAGATGAAAGTTAGTAAGGAATATGGAGTTAGTGTTATATGCAGGTGTTTTGTAAGGGATTTAAGCTAAAATAAATGAATAAAGATGACGAATCATAGATTCATCATCCCCCTATGCTTTACCTTTGCTAGTCCCTTAGCAAAAACTTATTTGAAAGAATAAGTGAAGAAAAAGAAAATGAAAGGGAAAATAAAGAAAGTAGGACAATACGATTATTAAACTTATCTTCATAAAATTGTAGTTTGGAGCTCTGTCGGATCTTTGGATTATTGGTGTGTCGGAACTTCTGTGAGGCTTAGAATTTTAAAACCAACAACCTTCAAGTTCTACAACATCATTGTCACAGTTTTGGCTCAGAAGTCATCTTAGATCAATCCTCTTCCCAAACATACCCTATGAACATTGAACAATCGACTCATGTGTGTGAAAGGTTTTAGCTCTTCCCATACAGAATATCAGACTACCATGAAAATCTCCTCTCCAATAACTCGTCCTCGGTGAGTCAGGTATTTCCTTCTAAGGTCTGTCGTGCTGTGTTCACAATCGAATTGGGGGGAGAAGTTAGAAGAAGAGAAAAGAACTGGAGGGTGTCCAGTCTAGTCACCTCTCCTTGTGAAGCTAGCCAGTGTAGCCGAGTCTCCACCACGGTCTGCAGGTTTTCTTGAAGCTTGGACCTTTTTGGTCAAATATTTATTTGGTAGTGGCTTCTTTGTATTTGGATTTTCGGTGGCTCTGCTTGGATCTTGTTGTGCCCCTACGGATATAGAATCTTTTTTTCGTACATGTTTTGGGGTCTTAGAAAAAATTGTGCCCTGTCGTCCATCCCTTTTCCGAAGCTTTATTTCAACCCATACTCTGATCTTTAGATTTCCATGCTACCAGAAAAGAAACTCACCACAGTCTTCGAACATCCCATCTTAGTTAAGCTAAGTGCATAGTACGGGAGTACAAATTAATTCCCTATTCCAGAGTTGTACCCAGAATGAATAGACCAGATTAGACACTAAGAGTCGAACGCTGCACATTGTCATGTGGAACTCAAAGAATTAAGTCAAAGACCTGGAGCTTCTAAAATCCTATTTCTCGGTGAAGTTCCTCTGAGAATTAGGTGGATTAAGGTCCAACTAAGCTCTATTCTTCAATTTTATTCCATACATAGTTTAAATATCAATACTATCCTGAAAAATGCAAATGCAAATGCAACAAATGAACAATGCAGAGAGTTTTTTTCAAAGAGGAATAATGCACATGTGAAAAAGAACATTTTTTAAAGCAATTTTCTAATTTTAAACTTTTTATGTATTTTTTGGAGGAAAAATGCATATGTGAAAGAAAGGTTTTTTTTGCAAATTTTTATAGACTTTTGGTTTTGTAGTTTTTTTAAGGAAGAAGGGTTAGTAAAATATATACAAGTATATACAAGACTTTTTTTATTTTTTTTGTTTTATTATTTTTTTTCGCATACGTGGATTTTACAAAATTACGAGTTATGTCTAAAGTATATATACAATATATACGACACCCTCCTATACTTAGAAGTTGGTGATCCCCCCCATACTTAGGATCAAGTAATCCTAAGTATAGTAGAATGCACAAAGGGGAAAACCGATAAAGAGAATGTACAGACTCACAAAGACACGATATAAACAACATCACCCCCCTATACTTAGGGTAGAGTATACCTAAGTATAGGCAACAACAACAAAGGTAATAAACATGATGAATATGAACAACACAAATCCTTCACCCCCTCATACTCAGGATAAAGCACATCCTAAGTATAGCATATATACACACACGGAAAAGGGTGAATGATAAAATGGGAGAAGAAAGAGTGAAACAAAAGGATATACAAGAGGAGTGAATGTACAAAGGTTAAGAAGGTCGAAAATGAACATTCTTGCAGGACCGCTGAGTTATGGATTTGACAAGGTGTAGGTCGATATTGGGATCATCATTAGACATGAACTGAGTAGGATCGACCAAAAATGTATCCTCAGTGGTTTCAGATTGTGCAGGCCTAAACCGGTTATTCGAAGCAGTGTGGTCATGTCTTGCCTGGGAAGTCTCGCAAACATCAAAGTAAAATGGCTCAAAATCATTATCAGAAAAAGTAGGATCAATTTCAGCCTGGTGAGCCTCTACCAGATCATCATCTTTATCAAAAGGCCCAAATTCCTTTATAAAAGCAATCAAATCAAATTTGGCATGATCGGTCTCATCTGAATCGAGACGAATAGGAACGGACTTATCAGTGAAAGTAGTCAAATCATGTTTGTCCTGTCTAGTCTTAGGGTCTACCTTCCGCTCTAGGGTGTCTATCGTGTAAATTCTGCGGATGTCATCAATGCATCGCCACGTACCAGAAGGGAGAACTCCAAGGTCTATGCTTTCTGAGTCCTCCTCCTTGAAGAGGAATTCTCAAGTCTCAGTATCATCCATCATATAGCAAAATTCTCTGGTAGTATCATCATGGTCAAATTCCTTGGGGTTGGCTAACACGGGCGGGCTCTCCTGGGATGCGGGTCTCTGGACGGTAGTGGGTGTAGTGATTAACACATCGCTCCCTACATCAGAACGGAAGAGAACCTCTCCTGAACCATAATCAATAACAGCTCCCGTAGAGGCAAAGAAAGGTCGTCTTAGGATGATTGGAGGGTGCTCCACAGGGGTGGAGGTCTCCATGGGCATTACAACAAAATCCGAAGTAAAATTCATGCCCTGAATGAGAATGACAGCGTTTTCTAAAAGACCCTTTGGCCTCTTGATAGATCCATCAGCAAATTGAACTATCATCTTGGTTTAATCGACGAACCGCCATCAAGGAGAGTGTTATCACAAGAATAATTAGATATGGAGAAACTCACAAGAGGTGTGGCAGTGTTCCCTTTATTAAAATATGGACGGTGAGAGATGGCTTAGGCAGTGGCCATGGTCAAGATGTGACACTCAAATCTCCTCCTTCGCTTTCTCTTTTTGTATTGAGGAGTAGATAAATCCATCATGGCCTGTTGAAGTGGGGCTTTAATAATCTCATGAAGGGTGGCCACCACTTCAGGTTTAGTTAACATTTTTTTGAATTTTTGACCTCCTCCATACAAGGGAGGAGATCAGAATCATCATATACATGAGGATTACCAAGAGCAGTCTGTACAGTCGCATCCTCGGGGTCAAGGTTGGGACATGGCTGTGTGGGTAAATGATCGGGCATTTGGGTCCTCTCCTCACGAAATGAATCAACAACGTGTCTCCCGAATTCTTTTTTGGATTTTTGAATTTTTTTCATTTTTTTGTATTTTGGGTGATTTCAAGCTCTCATGATTATCCTCAAATGAATCAATATCCTCAAACAGTGGAGTAGCGTTCTGGTTTTCATTTATGTTAAATAGATTGGAAATCCTCGAATTCATATGGTCCATCATCTGGTTCAATGTCTTAAGTGTGGAAACCATGAAAGGTGACTCCAAAATCCTAAGATCGGGTGGGTTGAATGAGGGTGGGTGAGAATCAAAGTCTTCCGACTCTTGAAATAATGGCTTAGGTGGATATGCACAAACATTAGGAGGAAGATCCTCCTGGAAAAGGGAAGGTGGATCGTCTGGAGAGTACGAGGTATCTGCGAAGATCGGATTAAAATAACTCCAGTCAGCCATCTTCGAAATAAAAGATGAGAGAGCGCGAGGGTCAAGTCAAAAGATATGGAGAAAAAGGCGCAAATGCATACAAGGATCAAGTATGCACACAAGCAATCAAACACAATACAAACCCCCATTTCACCAACTCAACGCAAAGTGAAGACCGTGAAGGTTCGGTCTCTTAATCTTGCTGATTTAGAGTTAGGTGATAATCACAAAGTTGTACAAACACTTAGGTTGAATAATGGGATTTGGGCACTAATCTTAGTGTGTACACGAGCAAGTTAAAACGAATACAATGAGGGGGTTACTCTCCCTAAAACAATGATTTTTCCTTATATTTATTTTAAGGTCGAGTTTTCTTTAGCAGTCCCAATTTTAACAGTTATCACTTGGTTAAAATATTTTCAACAAATCATCTACCGAGTGTCCAATTTCCTGTTTAACTTATGTGAGTGAAAACAAGGAAGGAGATCGGAAATGCCAATGCTCATTTAAAAACGATGATGCATGCTAGGGTTAGAGATGCGTACCTTGTCGCCAGCACTCTACATGTAAGTGATCCACACAGATATTAAATACAGAAAAATAAACCAACTTATATGATGCAAGAGAACCATCCTAGATGATAACTTCTATTAACAGGCAAGAACAAGTTAATTTGACTAAGTCCAAATTACGCTCTACTCGATAGGCACATAAATTCTTATTTAGGGTCTTTGGACCTAATTAAATACCTGGCTCAAGCAAATTAATTAAAGCAATCAATAGGTGGCTCTTGAAATCCGCGAAAAATAAAGAAAAATAAAAACGATGAAAACAAAACAAGTGAGGTCCCCCAAGTGCACCGACACTTGGCGAAACAGACCCCGCAACAAATGAATGTCCGTTTACAAAGTTCAAATGCTAGAAAAAATCTCTCTCTCTTTTCTTTTTATCTTTTCTCTCTCTCTCTCTCTCTCTCTCTATCTCTCTCTCTTTTTCATCTCCTTCACTTCGTCTTCTCCTCTTCTCACGCTATCATGCGGCTTGGTGAAGAATCAAGCCGCCTCCACGTCGCTTGGGTGCTTCGACTCTCCTAGGATTGCCTCCTTTGCTCCGTAGGCCCTCACAAGAAAAAGAAAAGAGAATGTGTAAGAAACACAATTATCAAATGATGAAATGAATGCAGTGGATACGAACAATGGAATAATGTGGCAAATTATAAACAGATATTTATAATCAAGAATAGCATGTAAAAAGAGAAACCTAACTACCCTCGACGTGCCTCCTCGACAACGGCAACATTTTGTTGGGCGCGAAATCTTGAGGGTTCGAAAAATTGATTTTTTGTGGTTTAGCGACCAAGGTCGAACACAAGGAGCAAAAAATTAAAGACTAAGTAGTCAAATTTCAAAAATGATTTTTAGTGGTTTTTGAATTTTTATTTTTTTTTATTTTCAAAAAAAGCTCAAAAGATAAAAGCATACAACACCACACTCTTTTTATATTTTTCAAAATAATAAGAAAATGCTCAGAAATTTATAGAAAAAATATTTTTGTGTTTTATATATTTTAAAATAATTGTTTTATTTTTTTTAGATTTTTCTTATTTTTTGTGATTTTATAAAAATCAAATAGTGAAAAATAGAGCAAACAATGCACAGTTAGGAGTATTTTGCATCATAAAAATACTTAAATTGCCCAATAATCATGAAATTTATTTTTATTATAAAGTAGAAAACAATATTTACTATCAGAAACTAAAATCGCAATTTTTTGGATTTTGCTAGAATTTTCTAAAATTTTTGTAATATTTTAGTTTTTCGTATTTTTTGGAGTTTTTTAAAAAGATAATGCATGACAATTGGGCAGAAATTAAAGGACACTAAAATGCACCTACAGTATTTTTTGGAATTTTTATGCAACTTTCCGAATTTTTATGAATTTTCAAATTTTGGGTAGGCAAAAAGACACTGTTTTTTATTTTTTTTAAAATAACAAATTTCAATAAAATGCTATGAAAAATTAAGACTATTCATATACATAGCAAGAGCATACATAAATTTTCTCGGAATTTATTGACCATGAAAAACATTTATTTTATCAAAAAGATTATGCTATTGAAGTTTTGGAAGCACAAGGACTGAAGAGTAAATAGTTAAAGTTTTTGTGATGAATATGAACATAGTGAATGTTTTGGGTAAAAGTGAAAATTACCCAGTAATAACGTACATTGCACGTGTCTTGAATTTGGAGCTAGGGTTTATTCGTGATTTTTCAAACTTCTATAGGCCTTAATGTAATTTTTCCAAAGAATATTTTTTTTCAAAAACCCCACTAGGGTTTCCTGTTCATGTTCTTCTTTTCTTCTCACAGTAGAAAAAGGGAGAGAGGAGAGAGGAGGGCTAAGGGCGGTCGCCGTCGCGCGACGTGACGAGGAGGTGCTGGCTTTGGCGGCCAAGATAGACGGCGGGTTGTGGCCATCTTGGTCAACGAGGAGGTGAGCTGCGGCACGGCCTGGAGTCGAGGGTTGGGTGATGGAGATGGTGAGGTTAGAGTCGTGCAGAGCTGGGCAGATCAGGTTGCAGGGACGACGACAGGGGGTGGGCATGCAATGACAGCACCGCTAGAGGTGAGGAGCCGGTGGGAGCGAACGACGTTGCCGTTGCCGTTGGGCTTCGCGGGTGCAGGGGAGGTTCGGCGCGGGCATGGCTCTGCGCCTGGCTCGAGTGGCGGAGTAGGCGACGTCGCGGTGGTTGCATCGGGGCCGTAACACTGCGGCGGAGGTGGAAGCATGAATGTGAGGGTACAGTGGCGTCGTGGAGGCGCGGGCGACGGGGGTGGTGGCTCGCCGTCTGCTGAAATAATATTTTAGTATTGATTTGTGTTTTTTATTTTTTTTATTTTTAAACTGCAGCAAAAGATTAGAAAAAATGTATATTTTCTGTTTTGTTTTTTTAACAACACCTGTAAATATAGGAGAAATGATAAAAAAATCCTTTTATTTTTTAATTTTTTATTGTATTTTTTTTTATATTTTTACTGCAACACAAAGATTATATGCAAAAACAAATAATTTTTTATTCTTCCTGCAAAAACAAATGTGAGATGAATTGGTAAGACAATTATATGTTTTTTTATTTATACAAAAAATAAGAGGGGTGATGGATGGATCTTGCGATATGATGGAAGATTGATTCGTGTCTCCGACCACCGTACGTGGTCGGAGGTGTGCGGTTGCGAGAGAGAGAGAGAAATTTCAAATGGATAGATATAGAAAGTGATATGAAAAATTGATATCGGATCAAAAAGTGGTGATGGAATTTTTTTACGATTTTTAAAAATCTAAGAGCTTTCTAAAAATAAAGATTACGCTACAGTTATACTAAAGAAATGACAGAAAAATTGGATCTCACCTTGAGGTCAAATACGTTGTGATGGCCTCGACGAGGACTAACTCGTTGTCACCGGACGGCTCGGTGGTTGGGCACCCTTCTTCGACAGGATTGCTCTCAGAGATCGGGCTCCTATCCACCAAAGATTGATCAAAGAATGGAAGGAGGAGGAGCCCATTAAAAAGAGAAGAAAAATGAAAAAGGAATGTGTGTATAAAAGGAGAAGGTTTTTAGTGGTCAATTAATAAAATAATTAAATAAATAAAATAAGTAATTAATTACAAATAAATTTCGGAATTAATTAAAATAAATTAATTAAATAATTTCCAAAAATCAATTAGCCACCTTAATGGTGGCTATTAAAGGTATAAAATCAAATCTTATATACATGGTAGGTTATTAAATCAAACAATTCAAATAACTCCAATAAATCAAATAATTGAATATGAATTTCGTAGTTAAATAAATTAATTAATGTGAGATATTTTATTTTTAGGTGATTTTTATATGAGGAAGTTAGTTGTATACACATATTATATACATCTGATACACTATACATGGGTACAAATAAGGAAATAATTTTTAAAACATATTTTTTAATTCTATTCTTTTGATTTTGTATTTTTATTTTTACTGAAAATAATATTTACAATAATATTTACAATATGTATAAAAATAAATATAAATAAAACATATACAACAAATAATGGTGAAATGCACAAAACACCCCAGAAAATCGACTTTTTATCCCTAACTCCAAAAATTATGAAACCACAACCATTTGAAAGATAATTTAATTTAGAGTATAATGGAAGTGAGTTTAATTCAATTTGAGTTTGTATGGAGCAGAAATTGGTATTTCAATGATCGCATTGTGTCTTTTTCTGAGGGTAATTAAATGTAATATATACATTATTTTTCTTTGCAATTATTTTTATTATATACAACAAATTTTTATTTTTCAACTTTTACAAAAATAATTAATTTGTGGTCAAGTTATGTAAAAAAAATAGTACACATTTTATACAAATATGCAAGGAATTTATGTACAAAGTTATTTTTTGGATTTTTGACAGAGGACCCTATCTCCCCCTCCTTTATTCCTGGTCGATCAGGTCAAATCTTGACCTTTTCTCGGGGTTTGGGTCAGTGTGTATTTATTGCATGAACACATCCTTCATTTTTTTCTTTTCTTTTTCTTTTCTTCTTTATTCTTTTATTTAAGCGTAAAAAGGGTTAAAAATGCATATTTAACAAATGCATGCAAAATGGTAAAATTATGGAATTAATGGGTATTTACAGATGTTTGACTAAGAAAATGAAGATAAAATAAAAGAATAAAGGCGATGAATCATGGATTCATCAGTCAGCTACATGGATTCTTCGCCTCCATTCAGATCCATCTTTGGTCAATCACAGGCTTATGTCCATAAAACTAAGATCCCTTTGTATGGTTTCTTTCCAACACTTCTTGGGTCATCCTCACCCTTTCTTAGCCGGCTCAACATCCCTACACTTGCATGTCCTAATTGGTGCATCAGCTGATATTCTTTACAAATGATCAAACCATCTTTTGTGGTTTTCTCGCATCTTATCCTCGATCAGAGGTACACCAACTTTCTTTCTGATTGCATCATTCCGAAATCAATCTTTACATGTGTGTCCACACATCCACCTTAGCATTTTCATTTCTTCTACAACCATTCTCTGCACATGTCTATGGTTCATAGGACAACATTCAGATCCATAAAGCATAGCAGGTCTCATAGCTAGTTTGTAAAACTCTACTTTAATTTTTAAAGGAATTTTCTTATCACATAGAACAGCAGAGGCTCCTCTCCACTTTAGACACCCTACATTTATTCTATTAGTAACATCTCCATCAATTTCCCCATCATGTTGCAAAATAGATCCCTCACATCTAAAAGAATTTCTCTTCTAAATGTTATCATCATTAATCTTTACCTCAATTCCTTCACCATTGCTTCCATCAAAGGTGCACTCCATATATTCCATCTTAGCCCTACTTATATGAAATCCTTAACCCTCCAACTCGTGTCTCCATACTTCAAGTTTCTCAATTACTCCATCTCTAGTCTCGTCAATCAACATAATATCATTAGCAAATAACATACAACAAGGTAACTCATCCTAAATGTGACTTGTCAACTCGTCCATAATCAAAGTAAAAAGAAATGGACTCAATGTTGAACCTTGATGAAAACCATTGTGGAAGTCAAAATAGCCAGTCTTCCCAGATGGGTTCCTTACCCAAGATAAAGCATTATCATGCAAGTCCTTTATGAGTTTAATGTATAGGACAAGTACTTGTCTCTTATCCAAAACTCTCCACAATATATCTCGTTGGATAGAATCATAAGCCTTCTCCAAATCAATAAAGATCATATGGAGGTTCTACCTTTTAGCTCTATAAATCTCCATTGTTCTCCTCAGCAAATGGATGGCTTCAATAGGTGAGTGACCTGGCATGAATCCGAATTGGTTTTCTTTTACATTGGGAACTTTCTTCAACCCTCTTTCGATCACACGTTCCCAAATTTTCATAGTGTGACTCATCATCTTGATACCTCTGTAATTAGAACAATTTCTAATGCCTCATTTATTCTTATAAAGAGGCACCATGATACTCCTCCTCCAATCTTCAGGTATTTTCTTGCTTCGCCATATACCGTTGAATGGATTCGTAATCCAAGTCAAACCACGTTCATCTAAAACTCTCCATACTTCTACATGTATGTCATCTGGTCCTACACCTTTCCCAGGTCTTATAATGTTCAATGCCTCATCTACTTCCTTTCTTTGTATCCGTCTATAGCTTGCACGATTCAAGTAACTTTAACTACTAGCTAGATCACCCAAAGTGATCTCTCTATTTCCTTCCCAATGAAAAGTTTATGGAAGTATTTCTCCCATCTAGTCTCTATATCCTTCTGAGTAACAAGAACGTGACCTTCCTCGTCCTTAATGCATCTCATTGAGAAAGGTCTTTGGTCTTTCTTTCTCTTCTTTGACCAACCTGAATATATCCTTCTGGTCCACCTTAGAGTCGAGATCTTTATACAAAACTTCATAAGCTTTTGACTTAGCTTCGCTTACAGCCTTATTTGCTTCCTTCATCGCTATTTTGTAGTTTGTGATTGTTTCCTTTGTTTTATCCATATACATAGCCTTAAAGCATGCTCCCTTTGACTCTCCTAATATTTTTAGCTTCGCTTGCACCCCTTCACTCCACCACCAAGCCTCCTTTGACCTGGGGCTCCTCCCTTTGACTCACCTAACATCTCTTTGGCTACCTTTTGGGTACAAGATGATACTTCCTCCCACATCTCATTCGCACTTCTGCTACAATCCTAAGATAAGTCTTCTAAAACCCTCTCCTGAAGCTCGATTGCTTCAATGGAAGATTCCAACATCTAGTTCTAGTGATCTTAGGAATCCTCCTTTTCTTTACGATCCCTTTTATTTGTACATCTAAGACTGACAAACAATGCTGGGTTGTTAAACTCTCTCCTGGGATTACTTTGCAGTCTTTACAACACAACTGATCTCTTCTCCTCAACGCAAAGTAATATATTTGTGTTCTAGTTGGCCCACTCTTATAAGTAATTAAATGCTCCCCCTTCTTGTTGAAGAGAGTGTTTGCTATGAAAAGAGCATATGTCATTACAACATCCAGGATGACTTTTCCCTCTTCATTTCTATCCCCAAAACCATGTCCTCTGTGAACACTAACATACCCTGAAGCATCTTTTCCCACACATCCATTAAGATCTCCTCTTATGCAAATCATCTCTCTTTGTGGGATTCCTTGTAAAATCTTATCTAGATGCTCCCAAAAAGCTTGTTTAGTCCTTTCATCTAAACCAATTTGTCATGCATAAACTGATATTATATTCAGAATTTCTTCTTCAAGCACCAATTTTTGCAAAATAATACGATCCCCGAATCTTTGCACCTCAACCACACAATCCTTAAAATCCTTATGAACAACCACTCCAACACCGTTCCTACCCTTATCATTGCCTGAATACCAAAGTTTAAAGCATATCTTTTCATTCTCGCTTGCTTTCTCTCCAACCCATTTAGTCTCTTGAAGACATAGTGCATGGATCTTCATTCTTTCCATCGTATCCACTATCTCCAATAAGTTTCCAGTTAAAGTGCCAATATACCAACTACCCATCTGCAACATCCGTTGCAATCTCTTTTAGACTAACTTCTTTACTTGCATGCGTCCATTGTGCGAGAACCCTTGTAAACTTTGGACTGCATCTGGGCAGTGATGCAGTGGAACTAGCTTAATTACCCACATGTGTTACTTATGCGAGAACCCTTGACAATTTTGAAATACATCCAGGCTGCGATGTAGCAGCCCTTGCTAATTATGCATTGCATTCGGGTGATGCAACACGTTGCAAGTAGGGAACGCCTCAACGATATATGTATGTTTTCTTAAATCCTTGTTGAAAAGATCTGACTATCATGAGGTAACTTTCTAAATAGTATTTTTTAAAAAAATATTATTTAAGAAGTTGTCTCAGACTGTTTTATGTTGGATGTCGTCTACCTAACGCAACCCCTTCATTTACCAGGGCTTGGGACCAGCCATGGCTGAGTTAAATACTATATTATGCATATATTGTATATAAATTAAGTCACTAATTAATAGCAAATTAAATACAAAAATAATCATAAAATGCAAAATTACGATATGTTATTATCTATAGAATACCACCAAAAAAAGATTTTGTACAAATGACCACTTTGATTTTGGATTCATGAAAGTTGTAGATCTCATCGAGACGAACAACTTTCTTGTCGATCACCTTTTTATTGGACTAAATTTACTATTTCTCTTATAGAATTTTTATATTTTATTTTAATTTTTTTAATCCTTTATTTTATCTTACTTTCATTTAATTCTTAATGTTTTATTTTATTCCTCTCTTTTTCTCCATGTCCCTCTCTCTCTCTCTCTCTTTGTTCACCTATATAGGTCACGTGCGTGACACATCACCCCCTCCCATGCGTCAGTCTCTCCCCAAGCATGTGCCACACACATGTTTTGCCTTCTCCCTCTGCCCAGACTTGTGCAACCCGTGATCGCCTCTCCCCCTTCCTACAACGGCCGCCACCCCTTACCCACGCCACCCGTGACCCTTACACGGTCGTTTCACCTCCTCCATCAGTATTACATCCCCCTCAACTTTCCCTCCTCCAGTTGTTGCCTCTCAATCCTATCAAATTCATTCCTGACTCCTTTCTCTGAAATTCGCCCCTTGTTAGACATGCGAGCCCACAATGAGCCATTATGCAATAAATGTTAATGCAAATATCATTCCTTGATTGAAATGAAGAATAACCAATGTGCATAATAGGTCCCTTAGTATAATTCTGGTTACATACCATGGACATCTTGATAATCATACAGATCTTGAATTGTTAAAATAATAGAGGATGGTGCTTGGATGAACATCTAAAGAGGTAAATTGAGGACTCATCATGCACTATTAAATACCTATTAAAAGGTGATCTCCAGTCGAATAAGAGATAGAAATACTTTCTCTAATGGTCTAATATGTAACCGACCTCTTGATGTAGGTCCTCTACATAGGAATAGAGATACATAGGTGGTAGATAAGTTAGGTCAAAGAGTTGACTTAACGAGATCGAGATGAGAAAGACCTATGATTTATGCACTCACTATATAGGCAAACATCCTCTGAATGAAGATAGATTTGTTACTATATATTTGAGTATGTACATTTAACAGACCAATAGATTGATAATCTAATCAAGGTCTATACACGATGGTGTGCATACAAGGGCATATGAGTAATATGATCCCTAAAAAGGGATCTTATAGGTTCAATACTGAATTTGAAAGACATGAGATCACTCGTGAGATATTGGGTTCAAAATTCCAGGCACGGTTGTCTCACTTCAGAAACTTGACTGAATTTGTAGGTTTGATATATGCTTTTGGAAAGTATATGATCAATACATGGGTATGATATATGCTTTTGGAAAGTACATGATCGATATAAACTCCTAATAACCAAAGAAGATACTTAATGATAAAATCTGTAAGTAGACAACGCAAATAAGATCTAAAACTCCGTATTTATTCGAGGTTTTCTAATATTCAGGATGTACATGTAGAGGGTGATGTGATAATAAACGATTGTATAATCATGATGCTTCCATTCCGAGGGAATGATGAAACATATCTAGATTTTAGTGACTCCTCTCGATAGATAAGTGATCTAATCTTGATCCAAATGTGATTTAATTATCTGAATCATTCTGAGGGAATGATTCAGATACAATTAGAAGATTAGATTTACATCTTTGATTTAATCAAACATTTGTGTGAGCTCCCCAATATCTAGATTTGAGATGTGATCTCAACATCTAGGTCACTATATATAGAATATATAATCTCCATGTCCTTATGTACAACTATCCATGGAGAAAGCGCATTATTCTTGAAAGAGTTCAAGGATGATTTCATTAATGATAGTGTGTATGGGTATTGGGGAAAATTGATAGTTAAATGTGATTTAATTATCACGAATAATATGAATTCGATTCTTATTATTTGGTTATACAATGAGAGTTATATTACATAATTACATGTGATTTAAGTATCAGAGATGCAAAAAATGTGAATGTAATTCACGTTATTTGGGCACGTGAGAATAGAGATCCAAGATGATTAAATTTGATTTAATTATTAAAGATGTGAATAATGTAGATAACACTATCCCTATTATTTGTATATATTATAAATGTGATTTATAATATATTACAGAGAGCTTATCATAAATAGTATCTACAAACTAATTGTTGATGTGAATTAGATACACATTCAAAAATAATTAAAAATATAAGTTATAGTCTATTTGGGATGTGTGAATATGATTCACAATTATTCAATGGCATGATTGCAATATTCACAAAATTAATTTGGAATTATTTTTGGTGAATTATTTTACAACAAACATTGTCGTGTTGGTTGTTTGAATTGGATTGATAATTGATATAATATTATTAAATGAATTATATCCAATTAAACATTTTATTATGGGTAGAGCAGTATTCCCCTTGGATGAATTAATTATGTGAATAAGATTCATAATAATTAATTAAAATTTAAACATGATATGGAGGATTACATAAGTGACATCTATAGTCTCCCATCAAGGCGAAGGGTTCTGTCGCCATGGATTGTATGTAGGAGACACATGTCCGAATTGACAGTTCATGCATACAAACACACATGGATCGGGCTCTTTAGTTCTTGAAAGAGTAAGGCCTTATGTGTAGTAACCCCAATATGGGGTCCTCATATTATTGGGGCGATATTGGATTGCACATAGCAGGTTCTAATCATTTTTATGGTTAGTTCAAGTAACGATGGGTTAACATCACCTCATTGGTGGTGGGCTTGGGTGTTAAGGACTAATTTGGGAAATGCAAGTTGGACTTGCAAGGCGGAATGAGTTCCTGCTTCTTTTTATTCGAGTTATAGGTTTTCATATTATTGGGATGTAACACAGATAAGAAAGGAGATCCCATTCTTGCATGGAATATAATGGTAAGTATATCTCTAACATTGAAAGTGATGAAGGGAATGAACTTTTAGTGTTGACAAGGCAAGAAAACTTTGATATAAAAATCCTAAATCAAATTAAAATATGCATTTATACAAATATCTTATTTTAGATAACCTACACTAAACCTACCCAATACTATACTCAATAATAAATGGTAAAATTTTAATGAATTGAATTCATGATGAAAATATTATTCTTGTTGATGGACACATAAATGTATGTGGTTACAATGTGAAAGTTTCCTTGTAATAATGAGAAACAATTAAATATACAACATGACAACAACCTAGGGTATGTGTGTTTCTGTAGTCTTGATCTCTCATCGAGTGTTCGTTGGAAGTATCACATCGATTATTATCGTAATTATCGAAAATCCTTATAAAATCTAATAAGATGTTTTGGCATACATATGTGCTCTCAACATTTAATCATGAATGACATGTCTCACTGCATTATGCAGAATGATGGTTCGATAGGAGATGATGTACTGCCTAAACTAAAAGTCTTTAAGAGTTCAGATGGATGTAGATACGATGAGTGTCATCGTTCTACTATCTATACTGAAGTCATTCATTAAGTTTCATAATATTCATATTGTATGAATTGAATGAAGCTTGTATAAATATAGAAATATTCTTAATATTGAAATCTGTTGAGTTCAACATAAGAGATCTGTTGTCTTAAGCAGTTATTGTTTACAGATTAAGGAAGCATAGTTGAAACATGGGTCTGACCCAAGTAAGAAGGAAAGCCAAAGAGTTGATTGTACTTTTGTGACTTTCATATGACATCCAAAGAGTTGGATGGATTTCAATACTGTAACAAGCTGATGTATTGATAGTATGACTATCTAGACTATCTAAGATCCATAGAGAAGGATCTGGATAGTGCATCAGATCATTATATATCTACATATAATCATTGAAATTGACTTGCTTATTTGATATGATCAAAGTCAAATAATTGTATCTCATTTTTCTAATATCACTTGCGATTGGTTGTATATATTTTAGGAGACAGGAAAATTTGATCTTAAGAATTATTAGTCACCGACATGGATGTTGATGCAATTATTGCAACAATCTCCATTGGATAGATAGACTACATATTTTCAGTAGGAGAGTCCTTAATATTAGAGAATGTCTCTATAACCTAGATATTAGATTAATTCACTATTTAAATCTAAATGTTGGAAATAAATATAAATTCAGGAATAAACCAATCACAGAGAGTTATGATGGATATATTTCAGATAGTAATCTAATGATTAGAGGACTCTACTAAATTGAAATATTAATGAATGGTTCGTTAACATTTCTAATACTATAAATTTTAAACTTTAAAAGATCAATAAGAGGATGAAGATCATTTGACAATAACCGGACATCAAACCTTGGACATATGTCTGTTGATGAGATCAAAAGACTAGCAAGAGATGAAACTCTATATTGTCTGAAATTTCAAATATTACATACTTGTTAATATTGGATTCAAAGTAATAATGTACAATACATCATTTATCTAGGAATGGTGTAAGATGCATACGTATTCAAGTTCTCATACATGTTAATGTATGTAGATCATCTATATCAAAATAAACATAATGCTTGGAATGATTGATCTAGATTTATCTAGGAATGATTGATGATTATTTGTGATATGAGATTTCTTCCCCTCACCTTAGAAACCTTTGAAATGGTCAAAGATTTTGTAATTTTGGTATAGAACCAAAGTTTGAAGGAAGATGAAATGAATTTGATCTAACCTATGTAGCAAGTACCTATTAGATGAATTCAAGTAATACCTTATGGACATATGAATACCAATCCTATCTCACTCCTCCTAATACACCTAAACTCAATAAAGTTGTCGAGAGATACAATTAGATCATGTGTGACATGAATTGATCAATGATGAATCTTAGCGTAATTATCTCATAGTTTCCAGGTATATATGTAGTAGAGACTACAATATATATCCTTAATAAGGTTCCATGCAAATCTTAACCTGAAGTCCCTCATAAAATGTGGTTTAGAACCTAGCCTATTATTGGACACTTCAGGATTTGGGGTTGCTTGGTCCATAACTTTGTCATGGATGCAAGTAAGCTAGAATCTAGCACCAGAGAATGCTACTTCATTAAGAATATAAAGGATGGTATTGTATACCGACTTTATGACCTTAAGATTCTTAAAATATTTCATTTTTAATGATATGATTATTAGAAGATAACTCTCTTGAGAGTCAAGATGAAATGATGATAAGGATCTCACTGAATCTTGACAAAATAATGGGGCTCTTGAAACTGGAAACTAAAGGGACAATTAAAGATGAACCACTCATACCTCTTCAAATTAATTTGAGGGTCGTAAGACCACCTAAGGGGTATGGATTCCATGTGTCAGTTAAGTCTAACAATTATCTGATTTAATGTGATGAAGCTTCTGAGGTTCATGACATGGAAAATGGATGTTATCAACAAGTCTAAAGTAGAATTCATATACAAGTGTTGTATATGGACCCTCGAGGATCCACCTATATGTGTAAGACATGTTAAGGTGTAAATGGATCTCCAAGAAAAAGAGGGAACTTGATAAGAAGGTAGAGACCTTCAAAGCATGTCTTGTGTCCACAAAATACACACGAAGAGAAGATATCGCTTGGGATGAGTGCTTAAATCCATCAAAATAGTGCTAAATGTAGGAACACAACTTTACTATGACATCTACAAGATGGAATTCAAGATTGCATTCCTCCTAGAATTCCTCGTCAAGGATATTCAAATGAAGTAGCCCTAGGGCATCATAGCTGAGGAACGTAAAATGTATAAGAGAACTCCATCGATGGACTCAAATAAGCTTCTAGTAGTCCGAACATCACCTTTAATGAAAATTATAAAGGTTATGATTTCATGCAAAATCTTGATGAACCATGCAAAGCTTAGTTGGAGTGCCACTATGTTCATCATGCTTAATGTAGATAATATCCTAATAATTTGGAATGATATAATGATGATAATAAGAGTTTTATAATCTTATTGTTCTGTACCTCTAGATATGATCTCAAGTATACCTCTTAGATCTTAGTTCTGAATATGTTCACAAGCAAAGAGAAGAGGACGTTGGGATCGTCACATTAGTAGTACACCTTGGACATGTTCCATTTTTGAGAAAATTCCAATAAAGACTTCCTTCCCGTAAGATATGGTACTAAACTATTTTAAGGGATAGAACCTCAAGGAGTTGAGGAAGTGTATTATAGATGTGTACGAAAAGTCAGATGTCTGCCATTTAATGGGAGTAGTAAGCGGAGACTAGTCCTACTCTGGAGATAAAACTCTTGGTTACAGTAACAACAATATTGTCAATGATGACAAGACTTTTGAGATAAAGATCTCAAAGTCTTATCTTTAAGAACATAACACTTTAGAGGTAGTGATCTAAAATGGTCTTTGATACAGATACATTAGGAAACAGAGATCTCCAAGAAAAAAGTGTATTCTGATTAGGATAATAGAAATTCCATATTGGTTATAACGATTATTGAGTTTTAGTGTCAAAGACACTATAACTAATTTAACAAGATTAAGTATATGTTGCATAGGATGCAACATTTGTATTAGATGCAAGCATTATTATTAGGAGATATGCAAGTACCGTAAAAGGATTTGGATTAGTCTCTCGGGAACAAAGTGACTACTAAGCTTGCCAAGCTATTTTTCCAAATAGCTTATGATTGCCACATGAGTATGGGTTTAAATATTAGCCTAATAATGGCTCTTTGGGCTGGTGGGAGATTTTTGGACATGCGAACACACAATGAGCCATTATGCAATAATTGTTATTGCAAATATCATTCCCTGATCTGAAATGAAGAATAAATAATTTGCATAATAGGTCCCCAAGTACAATTAGGGTTAAATACCATGGCCATCGTGATGATCATATAGATATTGATTCATCTATTAAATCATAGAGGCTTGAGCTTGGATGAATATGTAAATAGTTAGATTGAGGACTCGTAGTGCATTGTTAAATGATTATTAATAAATGATCTCCAGCTTGGGTAGGTCCTTTCTCTAATGGGTTGATATCTAACCGACCTCTTGATAAATATCAGATTCATCACCCTAAAAATGATTAATTAAGCTCAAATCCCTAAATTCATTTGCATTTATTCATTTATTCTGCAATTGCATTTTATTACTCATTACTGCACAAAATAAGAAGCCAAAAATCTCAGTCCAATTGACCTATAAAATAGCCTAAATTCCCTTATTTTTAACTAATTCATGCTAACTACAAATGACTTGAAATCACTTCTATTTTGTACATATGACTAACAAGAATAAATGAAAAACATAACAAAATCAGTAACCTAATTAGATGGACCAAAAATCCGAACCCTATATCTAGGATTTCAAGACTAAAACCTTGATATCTTCCTCATCAAGTGTCTGATTTAATTCTACTCACTTTTTAGCTAATGTTCATTCAATTACCTTTAAAACAAGACCAAGTTTAAATTGAACAGAGCACATATCTGAAAGTTGGGTTTTGGGCCTTTTTGTACATTTTGTATTTTACATGATTTTGATCTATTATTTTAGGGATTTTATCACTTGTGCCCCTCCGAGATCGTGCAATTTCAGTTATGCCCCTATCTTTTTGGTAATATCAGTTGTGCCCTCAAATTTTTGTCATATTTTCAGTTGTACTCCTCCGGTTAGTTTCCGTTCATTCCCAATGTAAACGGACGTTAACTTTGGGACATAATGGGAATTAAATTAAAAATAATGTTGAAAAAAGACATTTTCTCATCTTCCTCCTTCCCCATCCTCTTCCTCCTCTCTCTCTCATCTTCTTCCTCTTCCTCCCATCTCTTCCTCCTCCACCTTCCCAGAGCTCCTCCCTTCTAGCCTCCCCCTCCCCCTGCTCCCTGCCGCCCCGGACCTCCCCCCTGCGGCGATCTATGATGGGAATGGCGGGTGACACACATCCATCGATGGGTCTGGAAGGCAACAGATCTGACATCGAGTGGTGATCGACGGGCTGGGGAAAGTGCTCATGGTTGTGGCTGTATGGTGGAGGTCACGAGCAGTGACGACAGAGGTGCTCAGTGGAGCGATGTGGGGACTGTGAGGGGGAGTGCGGGGGGAAGGGCGGAGGGGGACTGTGCGGGGGAGTGCGGGGGGAAGGGGCGGAGGGGCGCGGGGGGCGGAGGGGGAGGGGGAAGGGGCGGAGGGGCGCATGGGGGGGGGCAGTGCGGGAGGGGTGCGGGGGGCGGAGGGGGAGGGGGAAGGGGCGGAGGGGCGCATGGGGGGGTGCGGGGGAAAGGGGAGGTGCGGGAGGCAGAGGGGGACTGCGCGGGGCGCAGAGTGGGGCGGGCGGAGGAGGGCGCGGGGGGCGGACCGAAGCCTAAGATGACTGTGCTCATCTTCGACCTCGGCGGGGGGAACGTTCGACGTGTCCTTGCTGGAGATCGAGAACGGCCATATCAATGTGAAGGCCACTGCTGGAGACACCCATCTCCGCGAAGAGGACTTAGACAGCAGGATGGTCTCCCATCTTGCGGAGGAGTTCGTGAGGAAGCATCGAAAGGATTTGAGAGAAAACCCTCGGGCTCTCAGGAGGCTGAGGACAGCCTGCGAGAGAGCCAAGAGGAACCTCTCCTTCACGACGGTGGTTCCAGTCGAGGTCGACTGTCTGTACGAAGGCTGACAGAACACGGATTGATGAAGCTGTGCTCGTGAGTGGATCTACCAGAATCCCCAGAGTGCAGCAATTGCTCAAGGATTTCCTCAATGGGAAGGCCCTTTGCAGTAATCTCCATGCAGACGAGGCCGTTGCCTATGGTGCGTCCATCCTTGCTGCAATGTTGGGAGGAACAGACAACAGACTCACAAAGCAACTTGTTCTTTCGGACGTCACCCCTATCTCCCTTGCCTATGTGCAGGGACAGTAACCTCCATGCAGACGAGGCCATTGCCTATGTGCGGGAAGCTCGGGGCGGAACTGGGAGGAGGTGCGGGCTGGGGAGAGTTAGAGTTTTTTTTGTTACATTTTGATAATTTTTGACTAATTGATTCATAAAAAGTCATTCAAAAATTCAATAAAATTCATCGTTTGATCCGTAACGAGTGATATGTCCGTGAAAATGTAAAAATTTTAGAGATTCGATAGATGCATGAAGGTGTTAGTAAGAGAGAGAAATTATGAAGAGAAGGAAGAAGAGCAAATGGAGGAGGAAGAAGATGAAGAAGATGTATGGACCATAATACCCTTCTTAACCACACCATGGTTTGAATAAACCATGGTTATTTTAATTTTTTGACGGTCAATCTGACGGAAGGGCACAACTGATGACGGAGCAAGAAGTGAGGGGCACAATTGATATTACCAAAAAGATAGGGGCATAACTGATATTGCGATATCTCGGAGGGGCACAAGTGATAAAATCCCATTATTTTATGTATATAATCAAGTAATTTTATTTTATTTCTTTTTAATTTGTTTTCTTTGATAAAAGTTTTATTAACATGCATAAAAGTCCAAATCCAAACTGAGCTTGAAATGAATGAAATTAACAGAATACGAGTCTTCACTAATAGTCTGTACAAAAGTTATATTTTTGTATTTTATTTTATTTATCTTTTTGTATGTATAACAAAAATCCAAAAAAATAGATTGATGTATAAATATTTAATTTTGATTTTATCATATATTTTTGAGTTTTTATTTAGTTTAAAAATGATAAAAAATATAAAACCTATAATCAAGGTGTTCAATATACATAGAGTACCCTGAAAATATCACTTTGCACAAATGATCGATTTTGATTTTGATCCCTTCATTAAAGTTGCCATTCTCGTTGACATGAACAACTTTTGTGAAGAAATCTTCCTGATCCGAGGTCATTTGCTATTTTTTTTATAATTATATTTGTATTTATTTTTTGTTTTTTCTAGGGCTGACGCATGGTTGCTGAAGAAGCTGCCACGTGTCACCCAGTTTTAGTCCTTTTATATATTTATTTTCATTTGAAAAAATTGAAAAAAAATAATAGCCATGCACATGCAGTGTACGTTCCTCCTGCGCACGTGCCCTTTACGTGCTCCACCCGCCCTTCCACTGGATGCCATGAGGACACATCAGGGGCGTCCAATATTGGCCGATCGGACGACCCCTGTGTGTCGTTCTCCTTTAGCCAACTTCCCCAAATCCCATCCTGTGATTTTCGTTGTGCTGCTCGTGCGCCACCTTCCTTCCATAGCCACTGCCCTAATCTCAATCGAATCTCCGTCGAATCCTCATCAGAATCATCTGTGATCCCCTTTCATCTTCGCCGAAACCTCCACCGTGAATCGTGTGCTCCGTGATCTTCCATTATGTCGTGATTTCCATCTCTAACCTGCCATTGCGCATTAGTTGTTGATCCTCGCAACCGCCTTCCTGATGTGCTTCATAATCAAATCCCCTCCTCACTCCAATCATATCATCGCTATCTCCTGCGCCATTTAAATCCATCGCCATTACCCCTCCCCACCATTCGTTGATTGCACATGAGATTGCCGGTCCACGGTGATAGACTGACCTTCCCCATCAAGCAACGAGATTTGAGGAGATATCCTCGTGGCAGAGCGACCGAGCTCTGCTGACTGCTCCTCGCTCAAACCTTGATCGTTGAATCAATGCTCCACCTACTATCCCCACCAAACGTTCCACCTTCACCCGATCAAAACCTCCATTTACCTGCTCCTCTCCAGAAGTCCTCCATTAAGCCCAAACGCATCCGTCGATATCCCTAAGTCCCTAAGGATCTCCGATGGAGACCCCCCCACCGCTATTGCCTTACTTGGGCCTCCCTCAATCATCATTGAGCCCAACTACCATCAACGTCACTCTCCGCCACTTTAAGCCACACCACTGCTTCCACATAACCACCTTCATCTCTAGTGCATCCTCTCCTAGGGAGCATCACGCCAGGTCCCGATCTCTATCTCCAACAGTAGGAGTCCGCGCTCGTTTCTTCATCAACGCTTCTCTACCTTCAGCTGTGACTCCAGAGTATCTCCCACTTCCACCAGCGCTCCGCTCGCACTGCCGGGGGCTGACCCGAGACCTCCCTATGTGAGGTGCACGTACGAGGAGGGTTACATGAGGAACGTCACCCCACGAAGGAAAAATTGCAGCCTCATCCTTGGAGTTCAACATTATTTCCAAATCGTCACACATGTGATGTGCGTGGGGTATTTGCAAAAACGCCCTCACAATTCTTCCAAATCAAGCAAGTCACCCCCACCACCAGAGGTCACATGCTTTGCTTGTGATGTTCTGGAAATTTTATTGTCGTCCCCCTCGGGTCTTGGTAATTCATCTTTAGTCCCTCTCTATATTTCTTTGTTTTAATTTATTTATGTAATTGCCCCCCCCCGTTATTTTGGACATTTATATTGCATCTTTTTATTATTCAAAATATTGCAGGATGTCTCTTGACAAATTCTATACATCATGGCATGTTTGTTATATTTTTGTAGTCTAGGGTTAATTAATGATTAATTTCCTTATGAAAAATTGCAAATTTTACCTTATTTGTGCTTATAAATTCATAAGTAATTAACCATTGCTTCAAAAATTACCAAAAATTCACGAATAATAGAATTAAATGTTTTTAACATTGTGCCCAAAAAGAATTACATTTGCATGCATGGTTTGACATATAAAAATTATTTATCATATATTAATATTTAATTTTTAATAAGTACTAAATCTCATATTTTTAAGGTTTATGATTTTTCTGAGATCAATCACTTAGTGATAGATCTTAGATAATTTTATTCTTTGAAAATAAATATGTCTAATATTTATTGTATTTAAAAATTGAAATTTACACCATTTGTGCTCATAAATTCATGAAGTATTTATCTTTCATCTTAAAATTTCAAAAAAAAATTATAATGAATTTATTTCATTATTATTAACATCTCGGCCAAATTTTATAATTTTTAGACATTGTTTGATTGATATATTTTTATAGTCCCTAAAATTGGTTGCATTTGCATTAAACAATACCGAAAAAATACTGAATCGAAAGCCATGCATGAATTTTGATAGACTTAATTCTAAGTTGTTCCTTTGTCTCCTTGAGTTTTACCTTGGGACTTGTCCAAGTAAAATAAATATAAAGCCACTCGAATAAAATTGAATAAATTAATTATGGTTATTTCTTTATCAATTCCGAGTTCCCGTCTACAACGTAACGACAAATTTAAATGATAATTCATGCAAACTAAAAGAGGGTTTTCACAACTCCTCATGATGCAGGTCCTGTGCATAGGAATAGAGATTCAGAGGTGTTAGATATGTTGGGTCAAGTAGTTGACTTAAAGAGATCGAGATAACCAAAGACCTATGTCGTATGTTGTCATGATATACACACACATCCTCTGACCATAAATAGATGTGTTACTATATGTTTGAGTATGTACATTTGACGGACGTATAGTTTTACATCGGTGTGCTAGTGTGTATACAAGGGCATATGGGTAATATGATCTATCAAAAATGGATCATATAGGTTCATTACTGAGTCGAAAGACATGAGCTCACTCACGAGATATTGGGATCAAATTCATGAACAATCGTCTCGCTTTGAAAGCTTGACTGAATTTGTACGTTTGATATATGCTTTTGGAAAGTATATGATCAATACCTGGGTATGATATATGCTTTTGGAAAGTATATGATCAATACCTGGGTATGATATATGCTTTTGGAAAGTATATGATTGATACTAACTCCAAATAATCAAATGGGAAACTTAATCATAAAACCATGAAGGAGACATGCTAAATAAGATCTGAAACTTCAGGTTTATTCTATGTCTTCCAGTCTGCAGGATGTACAGGTATTAGAAATACGTGAGGGTGATGTGATCACAAATGATTATACATGATGCTTCCATTCCGAGGGAATGATGAAACCGGTCTGGATTTTAGTGACTCCTCTCAGTAGAGAAGTGATCTAATCTTGGTCCAAATGTTGGACAATTATCTGAATGTGATTCATATACAATGAGAATATTAGATTTACGACTTTGTTTTAATCAAACATCTGTGAAAGGTTCCAAGATCTTTATTTGAGATGTGATCCCAACATCTAAGTCACTATACGTGGAACGTATAATCAACTTATACTTATCTCTAAGTATCCGTAGGGAAAGGGCATTATTCTTGAAAGAGATCAAGTACAATTTCATTGTTCATAATGTGTTTGATTGAGGAAGTTGATAGTTAAATGTGATTTAATTATAATGAATAATATGAATTTAATTCATATTTTTTCCCATATAAGGAGAGTTATCAAAGATAATTAAAGGTGATTTAATTATCAAAGATGTTAATAATGTGAATGTGATTCATGTTATTTGGGCATATGAGAATAAAAATTCAAGATGATTAAATATAATTTAATAATCAAGGATATCAATAATGTGGATAAAATTATCAATATTATTTATATAGATTATAAATGTGATTTATTATATATGAGATAGAGCGTATTGTATAGATATCAACAATTTAATTGTTGATATGAATTGGATTCACATTGAAATTAATTAGATTTAGAGTTTATTTTCGTTGTGTGAATATGATTCACAATTATTCAATCACATGATTGCAATATTAATAAAATTAATTTGGATATATTTTTGGAGAATTTTTTTACAACAAAATTTGTTGTAAATATATGAAGGATTATGTGAGATTTTATATCTCACATAATTATAAGGTCAACACCTTCGATGAATGGAGGGTTGATGAACACCCTTTAACTCATTCAAGGAGTTTTCATCCACTCTATTTTAGGAAGTGAGTGGCCTCCTTCCTAATCTGTCTATCATAATTGATTTAGTTATAAAATTATGTTAATTATCAATATCTTTAATTTAATATAAATTAATTGTTCTTATAAGCTTTTACAACAAAATCATGCCAATAGAATATAAACACAAATCAATCTCAATCATTGATTTTGTGTTTGACATGGATTGTGATCCATGGACTCCCAAAATACTATAAAATATCTTCATTTTTCAATAATTGAATAGTCTTTCTCTCTTTCATAATCTCTATACACACACCCCTCTCTACCTCCTTATAGTGGTCATCTACCCTAAACCCTAGAATGGGTCATCATTATCGTGATGCCATGTGTTATTGCTTCGACCACTCATGGATCTATGTATCCTTTAGTTCACTTCTCTCGTGAAGAAGACATCGGATATCGTGAGACAAGATAAGTGGATTCACCGCTTGGGATCATTAATATGGATTGCGAGGAGCACAGTTTTCATCAACATGCTTGCACGAATCTCCACTGTTTGATCAGACTTGAGACAGGAAGTCTTTTCATTTAGAAACTCGATCGCAATCACGCTTCAATAGGTAAACCTAATACTTGTTTATGGTTTAGTTGAAATGATTCGAGAAGTATCCTTGGATCATGTGGGTTCATCATTCAAATTTATTCTAAATTCCGCTTCCTCAAGAAACTACTCTGACTCGTTGCTCCGGATCGCATATGATGCCAGTCAAACTGGATGGGGTACTGAAAACTAGGGATTTACCCTACTCTAATGTCTCACACATGATCGAAACACGTAGTCGAGACGATCAAATAAAACCCTTAGAATTGCAACAATTAAACCACAAGAATCAAGCAATGAAAATAAAAATGTGGAGATAAAATTTATTATAACTCAATAATGGATGTATATGCCTCAAGTATGTATAGAGTGTCGAACAAAAGGAGCAACGGGAGATCGGGGAAAATTAATTCAAAAATATGTTCTTCCTGTCTATGCATCTTTGTAACTTTTAATTTTTGAATTTTTTACTTTTGATTGTATATCTTTTCGATTGTTTTTAGTTTTATATCATTTTATTTTTTTATACTTTTTGATTTATAATTTATTTTCCTTTTTAAATATATAATATAAGAATATATAAGGCTATATATATAATTGTATATAGACTAATATATTTATAAATACAATAAAAATAAAAAAAAAATATTTTTTTGTTTCAAATATTTTTTACTATTTTATTGATTTTTAGATAATTTTACAAATTTTTATATATTTTTTAAGTCAAAAATATCCAAAACCAAGGATTAATTAAATAAGACGAATTATTTTGGAAATGAAAATAACAAATAATGTCCATAATCTAAATTAGTTTCAATAGATAAATATTAATATGAAAAAATTTATAAAATATAAATAAATATTTTTTGATTTTAGATGAATTTTTTAAATTTTTACATATTCATTTCTATTTTTAGATTTTTGTATTTTTAGAGATGTTAAATAAATAGATAAAAAAGTATTTTTTTGATAATTATTAAAAATGTTTTCATTTTTTATTATTTTATATTTTAAACATCGTTTTTTGTGTTCTTTTTTTATTTTTTTAAATAAGAAAAAGTCCTAAAATTGAAAACTAAAAATATGGTGTTAAAATACATGTTAACAAGAGCTTAATCATATTTTTCTGGATTTTTGGAGCACAAATACAATTTTGATAAATAGAAAACAATAACAAATGTTAATGTCCTTGAAACAACATTTATGTAATTAAAAATAAGCATTGGGGTGAATATGCAACTTTTCCAAAATTATACAACGTTGAATGAAAGTTTCTGAACTAAATACACATAATAATACCCACACGGGTCTTTGTGGAAAATAGCCAAGCTCACGTGAAGAGGCACGTGAGCCTCACTTACAAGGAACTAATTGTAAGAATTCTTACAAAGTATGGAGTGGTTCTACAAAGATTACAAATATATTTACAGTATAAATGAATGTTTTTATTAAAACTAAATAAAAAATTGGAGGGGGGTCTGATATGCAATTACCCCCACGAAGGGCGCGATCGTACAGTATTGAATGATCCACTTACAATACATCAGGCATAAAGTACGCGATACCCCTTTGGTTGAGGACATTCAAGATTAGATCATTGAAGTGAGATCTACAGTCGATGTACGAAAGATCCTAATCTTTGGTGATGGATATGGGGATTCTCCCCATATTGGATAGTGACTACTCGTCACAAAGAAAATGGAAGAACTTATCTTCCCTAAACTTCGTTCTTTAAATCTTCCTACCCTCGAGCATATTCTTTTATGCTATAATGTCCCGTTAGCTTAGGGAGCATGTCCACTGGCAAGGATACCTTTAGAATGCCCTGAATTGAAGTGATGGCGGATATGGGGCTCGTTTAAGCTCAAGGGCACCTAGACTGGTCCTCTTGATTAGAAGGGGTTCAAACACCCCCTTAAAGGTTTGCTAGGTAGATAAAAACAATGGTGAGGGTGCGGTGAAATCCTTGATTTTATTGGGAGAATATAGATGATGGAATAACAAAGGAGCAGTGAGGTCCAGTGAGGTGAAAGAGGAGTACCTTGAGACTCAAATATAGGGCAGATCTAAGGGATCATGGTGCTACGCATTATGGAGAAGTGGCTAGGAAAGAAGGTGAAGTGGATATGGTAATCGAAATAGGAGGTCGACAGTGGGAATGGTGGAACGAAGTGCCCGGAGCTCAAGAGATCTGACGAGGGCTTATCTACAAATCTAGGCTAAAAAGTGAAACAAAAGACTTTAAAAAACCTAAATCTAAAACAATCCTAAAAAGAGAAGAAGCATATTTCCCTTTATAATGCATAAATAGCATTCATACATGCATTCATAATACATGCATTTTAGCACCCCCTTTTGCATTAAATAAGAAGCCAAAATCCCTTGTAAAATATTCACCTATTAAAAATAAGATCTCCCTCATACTATGAGACCTTAGTTAATAATATAAGGAAGAAAGCCATGAATCACCTTTGTAAAAGCACCAATAAACCCTAAATCCCTTGGACCATAAAATGACCATAGACCCCTCATATTAACTCCAAAATAGGTCTACTCACTTTTAGGACAATACACATTTAAAGACCTTTAAAATGAGATTAATTTCATCCAATTTGGAGTTCATATGGAAAAGATGGGTTTTTGGGCCTCTTTGTATACTACATATATGTATATTTGTATTTTTGTATCATAATTGACCTCATCTCCGTCTTTGGTCAACATGAAACTTGTAGATCTCATCGAGATCTACAACTTTCATGTTTTGAGTTTTTCCAAATTCGGCCTCCTTCTCTCTCAACATTCATTTTTATTTTCAGCCAATCCCAGCTGGCCACGTGGCGCCCTCTGGCTGCGCCACGCGGCCCGCTCCCCATGCCCTAGCCGCCACGCCTCTCAGCCGTTGGATGGTCTTCTTGATCCAATGGCCAGGTGCTCTCCACGTGCGCTTTTATCCATCGCCGTTCGATCACAACCCGCCTCAGATTTGGGCCATCCATTAGCGCCTCGCCCACAAAACGCCACGTGGCACACCATGCGCCATCAGATCTCGCCTTCAGACTTCAATCTGCACCGTCCACTAGCGTGATTAACTCTAACCATCTGATCAAGTACTTGGGCTCATCTCCACCGTTGGCCAGCGCCGCTTCCCTATCACACCACGTGGCGTATTTAGCACCCTTAAATCACGTCGCCTTGACTTGATCTCAGCCGCCCGCTCGTGCCTCGCCTTCAACACACACGTTGTACCATCACGGCCCTTGATCAATGCACCCCATATCAAATCCAAGCTGCTCCATCCCACCATCTTCTCCGTCGTTGGATCACAAGATCCAACGGTGAAGGCTTCGTCTCCTACCTCTGGTGCCCGTCTCTCCCGCGTTCTCGAGCTTGCGGAAGGGGCTGCCCCTTTCTATTCTTGGCCGCGCTCCCTCCACCATCGATGACCACCATCGCCTCCACGATCACCCCCACTCGTCCCATAACTTCGCCAGCCACCTCACTACCCACGTCGATCGCCAGCGACGCTCCACGAACTCCATGAATTTTGCCCCATCACCAGCCCGACTGTCTACTTCAACCTATAAATACTCGATCACCGGCCGATTTCAGATCTATCCGCCACTCCCGAGAGGTACCTAGAGCTTGGAACATTCGTTTGGTAACAGCAATCGATCGATTCCTCGAGCGAAGACCGGTCTTCTTCTCCGGCGAGATCCGCGGTGCCACCGCCGTGTCGCAGCCCTCCTCCGAGAAGCTGCTTGATCTCAGGGCCTTACTGCCCCTTCGAGCGGCGACCTAGATCTCGAGAACGAGCTCCAAATCCCAGGTAACATCCTCCATTCTCTCTGATCTTCGTTTGATTTTTCTTCGAATTTAATCACGCTCCACCTTCATCTTCTCGCTCCGCTCTCTTCCCGCCGAGCTCCGTGACGGAGCTCTCATCCTCGCGGTACACTTCATACCCTCCGACAACACACTTCAAATCTCACCGACTCCAGCTCCGCCACCTGGGCAGAGCACCATCATCAGACCTCCCTCGCATCGCCTTAGGCCTCACCGTGAATCCCCACATCTCCACGAACGCGCCTCGTGCTTTGGCTATTCCCTCTAACCCCCTACAGGTACTCCCAGTTCATTGACCGGAAGCTCATCGGAGCTATTTTTGAGATGCGCTGCCACGCAGCTCCGACACCCCTCTCCAGCTACTGAAGTCACCTGGAGCTTCGCCGCACCGCTGCGCATCGTCCTGGATATCTCTGAGCCCCCGGAGAGCTTCATCAACGCTAGGAGGATCGGGCGGAGCTGTGCTCCCTTCACCGGAGACCCGCCAACTCCTCCGCAGGTGGTGGAGGTCCGTTGAAGAAGAAGCGCCAGTGGCCATTCGATCATCTTGATCGAACGGTTCTGAGCCGTCCACGTCGCCACTCCGCTCAGATCTATAGACAGTCGTTGGATAAGTTGTGATCCTACGAACCTCAGCGAGCCACGTGTCCATTCACTGGAGGAAGCCACCACCGTTGGATCCAATTAGATCCAGCGGTTCGCAGTCAGCGACATCACCTCCTTCATCGAAGCCTCCAGTCGCCGTTGGATCATCCAGATCGGACGGCCTCTGATCACGCCACGCGTCTCCTTCCAGCAGCCGTTGGATAGCTCTAGATTCAACGATCTTCAACACGCCACGTCGATGAGGTCCGAGCCTCTTCCCCGACCCTAGGCTCGGACCACCCGAGCTAGCCGAGCCTACCTCCAGACCTCCAGGAGCACCCGAGCCAAGACCCGAGCCTCCGAAGCCACCGAGCCTAGGCCCCCAC
Organism: Ottelia alismoides; assembly: GCA_037367405.1. Taxonomy (NCBI): domain Eukaryota; kingdom Viridiplantae; phylum Streptophyta; class Magnoliopsida; order Alismatales; family Hydrocharitaceae; genus Ottelia; species Ottelia alismoides. The sequence goes on from JAZKJV010000225.1 coordinate 1,848,975, forward strand.
GTGAGGAGCACGTGCGGCCTAGGTAATTTGCACAGAGGCCCTGGGAACTTTCCAAAATTGCAAAAAGGTCCCTGCAAAGCGCCCTCACGTGAGAAGCACGTGTCTAGTGGAGAAATTGCATGCCACCTCTCAGCATTATAGGTAATTGGATTTGAGTCCCTATCATCATGTTTATTTTTATGTAATTTTTATTTCCTGTATTACAAATACACCGTTGTCTTTGCACGCATCCCTAGGAGTCAATTTGCATCATTTTTAAATTCTAAAAATTGCATGTTGTTGAGTAACTTATCCCCTAGCAGTTGTGACACTTGTCATATTTTTGTGGCATCAGTAGATTTTTAAATTAATTAATTGGTTGATTTCTGTGTTATTTTGCCCAGTTAAACCTTTTAATTGATAATTAATTCTCTGTAGCTCAAAAAATTCTCAAAAAATTCATAGTAGCTTTAGTATAGTTAACTTAACCTTGCATAAAAAATTCATGTCATTTGCACACATATCGAGGCCTAAATAAATTAATTGGTGATCTACTTAGTTTAATTTTTTAATAGGTTCAATTCACATTAAAATTAAGGTTTGACAATTTTCCTAGATTCCTCATTATTAGATCTATCTAGGATAATTTTATTTCCTGAAAATTTTTTGATTTGATATTTATTAAAATTAAAGTAGTGAAAATCACCCTGCATTCATTTGAAATTCAGAATAAATTCTTTTAGTGTCAAAAAGATTTAAAAACATTAGGGTAGCTTAATTTCACCATATTTCATCGTCTGGCCAATTTTCATAATTTTTGGACTTCACTTGATACCTTAACAGATTTAACTTTAAATTGGCCTGATTTTTGCATGTCCTGCATAGAAAATAGAAAAAGACCGAAAATATATTCCCCGAAAATCGAACACTGGAACTTTGCTAAAAATTCACCTAAGGAGACAAATGTCCCTAAGTTCAACCTTGGACTTCACCAAGTAAAAAAATTGCCGCTCGAAATTGACTTGATTAAATTAAAAGTGGTTTTTGATATTCCCTCTCGTTATCCGACTGCAACAAACATAATCAATTAATTTGGACATTAATATTACCGAATTAACTAAGGGTGCGGGAGGCGCTTATCAAAATGGCGTCGTTGCCGGGGAGGCACGGCTTAGGTTAATTTGCAGTTATTTCTGAGTGTTTGATTTTCTATCCCCGGGTATTCTGACCCCCGGTTTTTCTTGTGAATATTTCTTTGTCTTTTAAATTTTGCATTATTTTTGAGTCGTTCTCTCTCTGACCTCGAAATTATTTTTGTGCGAGGAACGCGAGGAATCGAAGATGCTTCGAGGAATCGACATTTTAACTCTTTGAGAGATTTGAGAGAACTTGTATTGTTAATTATTTCCACATTTTTTTCGCATCATTTCCAGCGGTTAGTGGACCTGTGTCCCCGTGTGCTGTGTGGTTTGAATTATAATTTAGGCTTACACTAGCGGCTCCTCGAGCCACACTAGGATTTGCTTGTGCTCGTAATTTTGTAGGACCACACACCACTTAAAAGACGCACTTAGACCACAGATCTTGTCAAATTGAACTTGTGCTTCACTCGCTAATAGAACTGCCTGTCTAGGAGCGGATTTTGTCGATTGCATTCATTTAGTGTAAAATTTCAATTCAGTACTGCATCCCGCATTGTAGAGTGCTGGAGGCACTGTAAGTCTTCTTACTCAAGCATTCATTATCGTTTTTTGATTGCATCAGCTTTTTCCGATTCTCTCTCTCTCTCTCTCTCGATTTTCTAACCTAGGATAAAGGAATTGGGACTGGACGGTAGACGTGATTGCTTGTGTGGATTAATATCAGTGACAACTAATCTTTAAAATCGGGACTGCTAATTGAATTGGACAAAAATTGACTAAAATTAACCCTTGTTTGCGGGAGAGTAACCCCGACATTGTTTTCAGGCTGAGTGAGGGTACTTGAGTGTGTGTGAACACCTTAAGGCAGAGCCCAAATCCCTGCCTTCCATATCACAGGACAACTGATCCTAGCAAATATCATGAGTTGGATATTTTTAGATTCACTGACCAGTACCAAGTAGCCTCCGCCTGTTCGCGGGTAGTCAGGGGCGAACCATCGGTACTTTGCGACAAGGCCTAACTTTGTCAGCCTCCGCCTACTTGCAGGTAGATAGGGGCATGGTCTTTGAGTCCCCAACTCCGGATAGGAGCGAAGAAAGGAAGGACCGACAGTATCTTTGGCGACAGGTTAAACAGGGAAGACGCATTCGGCTCTGAGCCAACTTTCCCTATAGGCCGCGTAACTCCTTGCTATCTTGCTTGAAAAATCACACTTAAAATTGACAAGATTAATTGGACTCGGTTTCGGGTCGTTCATCGTGTTGAGTGTGAATTCAGGGTTTGCTCTTGCGTTTGTCTTTGTGTCTGTCCGTGTGTGTTATCCTGCGTAACTGCTTATTTTCTACCTCATTCTACTTACATATCCTCTTCAAGATGTCGGGATATTGGTCCCCATACCCTGTGACCTCTGGTCATTCCTCCTTGACCATATACCGTTTATCTTCACCTTCTCCTTCTTCCATGTATCCTCTGCCATCCACGGGTGACTCTTACCCGTGCTCGGTTCCACCTCGACCCGATTACGAAGTCAGAACTTCGACTGACTTCTCCACTTCTTCGCATTTCTCACCTACTTCATATTCTGACACTCCAGATCCACTTCCACCTTGGGCTGACTGTCCTTACTCTCGAGAGCTTGCAGGAATGAAAGAACCGAATGAAGAGCAAGCCACTGCTGAGACAGATGATTGGCAAAATTATATGCCCCCGCATACTTCATTCTTACCTCAAGTAGGGACCATACAAAAATTTACATATACACATCCTGGCTTGACCTTAGGGCATAACTTGGTCGATCGAACAACCCGAATGGAGAGGCCTGCACATCATGATTTCCCAGACTTGATTGACCTTAGTGATCAAGATTCCATTAACCAGCCTTCATTCGGAGAACCTATACATTCACAAGATTGGACTCATGAGCTAGACTTATCAGTCCCCGTTTCATCATATGAGGCTCTGACCAATATTTGCCATCTAGATGGTCCATACTCGACCCAACATTACATGCCAGAGTCTAGGTATGTTCAGTATGAGCACCCAAAGTCTCACCAGTACCCTCCACTTGAGCAGAACTCTCCCATGAATTGTCATGAGAATTTTGTGGAGGATAACATCTCTAGACTTATTAAGAAAAATGAATCATTTGGTAACGAGTTGAGAGATGTCATGGGAATATTACACTCAATTTCTACCAGGCTGGGTATAAAAGTGAGAAAAGACATGAGTATTTTTTAGGTTGAAAACAAAGCAAACATCAGGGAACCCACACCATCTGTACAGCTGGAGTCCATTCTATCTCCCTCTTCTACTAACCACTTGCCCTCCAATCCAGAGTTTGATCATTCATCCATCAAAAACACCAAAAAAATTGAAAAATCGAAAATTCACATAAAAATTGAAAATGAAAATGATTTAAAAAATTTGGATTCCACCCTAAGGGAAGCACTTGATGAGGAATTGATCTTTAAACTTCCCTTAATAAAGGCCATAGATCACTTCCCAGACCTCAAGAGATTTGTAAAGAGTAAATTGATGCCCAAGAGGTCGGGTATTAAGAGAACAAGGACTGAAAGACACATAGTGTCTATGGCCACATCCTTGGTGATGGGTAGAAAGACCATGAGCCGCAGAGTGAAGCGGTTGCCCCAAGTTGAGTGTGAAATCAAAGACACCATCTTCACCCATGAAAGAATCGATGATGACTCACCGATAAATATCCTCCCGACCTCTGTATTTGACAAGCTCAAACTCAAGCCAATCAAAAAGTCAAGAGAGATCATTCAGCTGGTTGATTGATCCATCAAATGGTCTAGAGGAAATATTTCAGTCATCGTTACTTTCCAAGGTGCTCTACTACAGGTGGACTTCACGATCATTGACATCGAGCACCGAGGAGAGTTTACCCTGTCTCCGATTATTCTCGGGAAGCCGTTCTTAGCCTCACCTAAGGCCAATATAGATTGCGAGACTCGGGAGATCGATTTTTCAACATTGGGAGCACTCCAACCTCACCCATTCTTTGAACACTTTACTTTAATGTGACCCGCACATCCGCTGGCAGTCATAACCATCGAGAGGTAGATAAGTCCCACCTCTCTGCTACACCTGAGAGACCGACTGCCCGGACGACCGTTGGTTCTGAGACTCCCCACATCTTCACTTCATCAACTGCTTGCACCACCACCAGGACAACTTCTAAGGAGGACTCACGATCGGAAGCTATCATTAAGTTGGATATGACCTTTGTTGATTGCCTTGACCATTTTAATGATCCGACACAAGAGCCCAATAATGCCAAGCTGACTGAGACCACTAGCACCTTCCCGAGACATGTGCTGACCCTTCAGGAATATTACAATCTATATGGTGACTCGTCTGATGAGGAACCCATGGTCAGCACCACACCATGTCCCGAACCTTTAAAGGAAACAACCAAGACTAAATTGACTCCACATCAAAACACGGTTGCTCCCTCTTCTAGTCGGCTATTTAGTGAGAGGAAGTCGAGAATTGATTCCTCGAGGTGTTCCCCCGAACCTCTCAAGGCATGTTGCTCTCATCTCCCTCTCTATGATCTAGGTTCTAGAAAACCGACTAAGAAAGTTTCCTTCAACACACCGGAGAAGAAATTTTCTGAGGAGTCCTCATCTGGTCCGGATAAGGTGATTTATATGAGTGAGCTCAGTTCGACTGTTCTCAAGCCATATCTAAGCAAGCAGTCGTGTGTCGACCCTCGTTGGACGATCCCTACACCTCACTATTATTCATCTGAGGATGATTCCGACAGCGACACATATGTATATTATCCACCTCCTCGCGTCCGCAAGAAGGTTCGTCACAAACCTTCTTAATCCTTGTATATTCTCACTCGTTCTTGTATATACTTTCTCTCCCTCCCTCCCCAGTGATCCGAATCACTCGCCCCGACTCATCTCATTTCATTTTATGACTATACTTAGGATAATCATATCCTAAGTATAGGGGGAAGAGTGACCCACATCTATTCATTGTACATCCTCCAGATCACATTGGTTATCATACTCACTCCTTTCCTCTACTTTGGCTGACCAGAGCCTAAGTATAGGGGGGACCGATGCCCTCCATGTATATACTCATCCATTTCCCCTCTTGTCCTTGTTCGCCCCATTTTTTGATCTTCTTCTACACTTAGGTTGCCAGAGCCTAAGTATAGGGGGGCGGAGCGACTTCTATACGTTTTTGTAATCTTAGCTCTCTTGCGCTAAGCCCGAGCTATGTCTTTTTAGTCGCTTTTCGTGCTCTGAGGACATATCACATGCTAAGTATAGGGGGGCGTGTATATATTACATGTATACTTTACCCATGGCTCGTACTTTTGCTTATTTTTCACGTATTTTTGTACATATTATGCAATAATTACGGAGGAGGGGGGGATAAAAAGTTGAGAATTGTTTTTGTAAAATACACTTGTATAATACTCATAAAATACTTGTATCATAGGAGGTATACCAGTGTGGTACAAAAATGTGTTGAAAATAAGGCTTCTTATTTACTCTTGCACATCATCTCTGCATCTGAAAAGAAAAAGAGTCTTGCATTTCATTCATAGCATGTCATCTACACCTCATCTGCATATGTTGCATATGCAAGGTGAAAAGCTAGTGGGTTCTGAACCAAGTCATGAGTAGATATTGAGGATGGACATGATTTGACCTTAATCCACCTAATTTTAGAGGAACCTTATAGGAACTGGTGTTAAGATTTCTCAGGTCAAGTGACTTAATTCTTTGAGTCCGCAAGTCTATGTTCACATGTTATCTTGATTAGTCTAAGTAGAATATCTCGTACACACGCATGATTCTTTTAGATAATGACCTAACTTGGACAAAGCACAATGCACATAGCTCTTCATTGATGAGGTGGTGAGGAGGTAGAATCCTCTAGCTTGGAGTAGCACACGGGTGAAAACATCCGTCCTCCTCTAGGGAGGGTAGTGCGTCTCAACCTAGTCGGGTAGTGTTGACGCCTAAGGACGAGATGTTGTGGGTTGCAATAATGCTTTCAAAAGAGGGATAGTCTACTGGCTCAAGAGTAAAAGCTCCTGATGTCCGTGCTGCACCTTGCATAGGTTGAAAAAAATGCAAAAAAAAACTCCAAAAAAATCAGATAGTCCAAGAGAAAATAAAATACCTGTCGGAGTATGTATATTAGCAAAGAAATGCAGCTGGATGACTTGGCAACACTGGTCAGGCATCCCGGGATAAGTAGCTACGCTGGCTACCGTCCATTCTTTCTCCACCTCCTTCTCTTGAGCCGGTCGCACTTGAACTTAGAAGGGAATACCCCGCTCCTCGAGGAAAGAGTTATTGGACCGGGTTATTGAGTTACCTTGTTAGAGGAGGCTGGTTCCTAGTCCTTTCTGATGTGAAGATTTACATTTCACTTACACAGTACAAGTAAGAATCACAGTCATCAGAAATTGGCGTTTGAGGATTTGTTCTGACCTGACTATTGAGGCATCTTGAATAGAAGACTTGTGGAACTTGAAGTCTGTTAGGTCTTAAGTTCAGGTCCAAATAAGGTTCCGCCACACAATTAATCTAAAGGTCGAGTCAAGCTCCATTTTTAAATTTTGTTCATGACCTTGGTATGGAACCCAAAATCATTTCACTCTTGCATTTCATTTAGTTGCTCGGGGACGAGCAAGGTTTAAGTATAGGGGGTTGATGAATCTGTGATTCATCACTCTAAAAGTTAAAACTAGAGCCTTGTTCCTGAGTGAATAGAGGCATATTTCCCTTTATAATGCATAAATAGCATTCATACATGCATTCATAATACATGCATTTTAGCACTCCCTTTTGCATTACATAAGAAGCCAAAATCCCTTGTAAAATATTCACCTATTAAAAATAATCTCTCCCTTATACTATGTACACCTTAGTTAATAATATAAGAAAGAAAGCCATGAATCACCTTTGTAAAAGCACCAATAAAGCCCTAAAGCCCTTGGACCATAAAATGACCATAGACCCCTCATACTAACTCCAAAATAGATCTACTCACTTTTAATACACATTCAAAGACCTTTAAAATGAGACTAATTTCATCCAATTTGGAGTTCATATGGAAAAGATGGGTTTTGGACCTCTTTGTATACTACATATATGTATATTTGTATATTTGTATTTTTGTATCATAATTGACCTCATCTCCGTTTTTGGTCAACATGAAACTTGTAGATCTCATCGAGATCTACAACTTTCACGTTTTGAGTTTTTCCAAATTCGGTCTCCTTATCTCTCTACATTCATTTTTATTATCAGCCAATCCCAGCTGGCCACGTGGCGCCCTCTGGTTGCGCCATGCGACCCGCTCCCCTTGCCCTAGCCGCCGCACCTCTCAGCCGTTGGATGGTCTTCTTGATCCAATGGCCAGGTTCTCTCCACTTGCGCTTATATCCATCGCCGTTCGATCACAACCCACCTCAGATCTGGGCCATCCATTAGCGCCTCGCCCACAAAACGCCACGTGGCGCACTATGCGCCATCAGATGTCGTCTTCAGACTTCAATCTACACTGTCCACTAGCGTGATTAACTCTAACCATCCGATCAAGTCCTTGGGCTCATCTCCACCGTTGGCCAGTGCCGCTTCCCTATCGCACCACGTGGCGCATTTAGCACCCTTAGATCACGTCGCCTTGACTTGATTTTAGCTGCCCGCTCGCGCCTCGCCTTCAACGCACCACGTGGTACCATCACGGCCCTTGATTAATGCGCCCCAGAACAAATCCAAGCCGCTCCATCCCACCGTCTTCTCTGCTGTTGGATCACAAGATCCAACGGTGAAGGCTTCGTCTCCTACCTCTGGCGCCCCTCCCTCCCACATTCTTGAGCTTACGGAAGGGGCTGCCACTTTCTATTCTTGGTCGCGCTCCCTCCACCGTCGACGACCACCATCGCCTCCACGATCACCCCCAATCGTCCCTCATCTTCGCCAGCCACCTCACTACCCACGTCGACCGCCAGCGACGCTCCACGAACTCCATGAATTTCGACCCATCACCAGCCCGGCCGTCTACTTCAACCTATAAATACTCGATCACCGGCCGATTTCAGATCTATCCGCCACTGCTGAGAGGTACCTAGAGCTCGGAACATCCATTTGGTGACAGCAATCGATCGGATCCTCGAGCGAAGACCGGTCTTCTTCTCCGGTGAGATCCGCGGCACCACCGCCGTGTCGCAGCCCTCCTCCGAGTAGCAGCTTGAGCTCAGGGCCGTACCGCCCCTTCGAGCGACGACCTAGACCTCGAGAATGAGCTCCAAATCCCAAGTAACATCCTCCATTCTCTCTGATCTTCGTTTGATTTTTCTTCGACTTTTCTCCGAATTTATTCACGCTCCACCTTCGTCTTCTCGCTCCGCTCTCATCCCGCCAGAGCTCTGTGACGGAGCTCTCATCCTCATGGTACACTTCATACCCTCCGACAACACACTTCAAATCTCACCGACTCCAGCTCCGCCACCTGGGCGGAGCACCATCACCGGACCTCCCTCGCATCGCCTTAGGCCTCGCTGTGAATCCCCACATCTCCACAAACGCGCCTCGTGCTTCGGCTATTCCCTCTAACCCCCTGCAGGTACTCCCAGTTCATTGACCGGAAGCTCACCGGAGCTCTTTTTGAGCTGTGCCGCCACGCAGCTCCGACGCCCCTCTCCAGCTACTGAAGTCACCTGGAGCTTCGCCGCACCGCCGTGCATCGTCCTGGATATCTCCGAGCCCCCGGAGAGCTTCACCAGCGCTAGGAGGATCGGGCGGAGCTGAGCTCCCTTCACCGGAGACCTGCCAACTCCTCCGCATGTGGCGGAGGTCCGTTGAAGAAGAAGTGACAGTGGTCGTTCGATCATCTTGATCGAACGGTTCCGAGCCGTCCACGTCGCCACTCCGCCCGGAGCTACATACAGCCATTGGATCAGTTGTCATCATACGAACCTCAGCGAGCCATGTGTCCATTCACTGGAGGAAGCCACCACCGTTGGATCCAATTAGATCCAGCGGTTCGCAGTCAGCCACGTCACCTCCTTCATCGAAGCCTCCAGTCGTCGTTGGATCTATCAAGATCGGACGGCCTCTGATCACGCCACGCGTCTCCTTCCAGCGACCGTTGGATAGTTCTAGATTCAATGGTCTTCAGCATGCCACGTCGACGAGGACCGAGCCTCTTCCCCGACCCTAGGCTCGGACCACCCGAGGCTAGCCGAGCCTCCCTCCAGACCTCCAGGAGCACCCGAGCCAAGACCCGAGCCTCCGAAGCCACCCGAGCCTAGGCCCCCACATGAGGAGCACGTGCGGCCTGGGTAATTTGCACAGAGGCCCTAGGAACTTTACAAAATTGCAAAAAGGTCCCTGCGAAGCGCCCTCACGTGAGAAGCACGTGCCCAGTGGAGAAATTGCATGCCACCTCCCAACATTATAGATAATTGCATTTGAGTCCATGTCAGCATGTTTATTTTTATGTAATTTTTATTTCCTGTATTGCAAATACACCCATGTCTTTGCACACATCCCTATGAGTCATTTTGCATCATTTTTGAATTCTAAAAATTGCATGTTGTTGAGTAACTTGTCCCCTAGCTGTTGTGACACTTGTCATATTTTTGTGGTATCAGTAGATTTTTAAATTACTTAATTGGTTGATTTCTGTGTTATTTTGCCCAGTTGAACCTTTTAATTGATAATTAATTCTCTGTTGCTCCAAAAATTCTCAAAAAAAATCATAGCTTTAGGATAGTTAACTTAACCTTGCATAAAAATTTCATGTCATTTGCACGCATACAGAGGCCTAAATAAATTAATTGGTGATCTCCTTAGTTTAATTTTTTCATAGGTTCAATTCACATTAAAATTAAGGTTTGACAATTTTCCTAGATTCCTCATCATTAGATCTATCTAGGATAATTTTATTTCCTGAAAATTTTGTGATTTGATATTTATTAAAATTAAAGTAGTGAAAATCACCCTACATTCATTTTAAATTCACAATAAATTCATTTAGTGTCAAAAAATTCCAAAAAAATTAGGGTAGCTTAATTTCACCATATTTCATCATTTGGCCAATTTTCATAATTTTTGGACTTCACTTGATACCTTAACTTATTTAACTTTAAATTGGCCTGATTTTTGCATGTGTCCTGCATAGAAAATAGAAAAAGACCAAAAATATATTCCCCGAAAATCGAACACTGGAACTTTGCTAAAAAATCACCTAAGGAGACAAATGCCTCCCTGAGTTTGACCTTGGACTTCACCAAGTAAAAAAATTGCCGCTCGAAATTGACTTGATTAAATTAAAAGTGGTTTTTGATATTCCCTCTCGTTATCCGACTGCAACGAACATAATCAATTAATTTGGAAATTAATCTGACCGAATTAACTAAGGGTGCGGGAGGCGCTTATCAATCGTCGGGAGCAGAGCTCTAGCAATGGGGCTACGTAGACCTCTTATGCCTCTCGTCTAGGTTCCCTGAGCATGGGGAGCACTCTCTGTCACGAAGGTTCGACCCTAGAGTGCTTTGAGGGGAATGGATTGGGTAGAAGATGAACCAAAAAGTGAAAATGGCAGATGAGAGGTATATGTACAAGATCTCGACAGGAATAGGTTCGAGGCAAAATCTTGGGCGCAGGAGGAAGATATGGTGGAAGATGGGTACTCAGCCTGGATCATCGGTGTACAATGATGATATCTTACGAAGAGATCGATCCTCCTTGAGGAATGCATCAAGAGATGGAAAATTGAGAAGGATAGGGGGGTCATCTGGTTTGACAAGGACTAGGTTTAGGTTAGAAGAGTTGACCTAGGTCAACCAATGGCTCAATCTGGTTGGCCCACGTGGTCCAACCAGGAAAACCAACTTAGAAAATATTTGTAAATTCAATAATAACTATTAAATTATTTTATTGTTTTTAAATTATAAAATAAAAATTGTTTATTATTTTCTATAGTATTTTATTATGATTTTTGTTTATTTTTTCAAGTTTATATATTACATGTTAATTTTAGGGTTTTATTTATAGGTATATTCATCAAAGCTTTGAGTATTTTATTTTTTTGTATATTTGAACTTATTAGTTTATTCTCGTATTTTATAAAATTATAACTTATTTTCATATACGCAAATATATTTTTAATATATTTTTTGAATGTATTTTGTATGCTTTAATAAATAATGATATATAATATATAAGTACAAATATAGGTATTTCATCTATACATTTTTTGATACTATTTTATTGTGTTTTATTTATGGTTTTATTATATTTTAAATGTCTACATATACTATGAAAAATATTTACAATATTTTAAAAATGTAAATGTAAAAATAATAAAGAATAAATAAATTGAATGTTTTATATAGGCATATTGTACAATAGGGGTACAAAACCTAATTTCACACTTAACTCCAAAAAATATAAAACTATCTGAATTAAATAGCTTATTAAAAGTTATATACAATTAAATTGATTTTGATACATTTTAATTTTTTATTTAGGATATGTGGGTTTGGGAAGTTGGGATTTTGAAATTTATTTTGATTATAAAAGGTACATTTTATATTATTTTTATGTAAACTCAATTTTGTATTTCCTGTATTTTATTATTTATATATTTCATGTATAAAGTTTCTTAATTTAAGATGAAATAATAGAACATAAAATAGGTCCCAAAATGGGTTTAACAAAGAATAAAAGAATGGAATTATTGGTCATAAAATACCTTTAGTAGTTTATTGTTTTCCTTTTCTTTTCTTTATTCTTAATTTTGGTTTTAAAAACTATATTTTATAAACAATAAATGGAATAAATAATGAATTTAATTTGTACAAAATAATGCCATTTAAATGCATTAGCTAGGGTTTTATGGCAAAAATGACAGAATAAAGGTCATGAAATGAATGTTCATCACCCTCCCCCCCATACTTGCATTTGCTAGTCCCTAGCAAACACTTATGCAATAAGTGTAAAAAATAGAAAGAAAGAAAATAAAAAGAAATAAAGTGGATTGAATTTAATCCTTAAACTTGTCTTCACAAAATTGATGTTTGGTGCTTAAGTCGGACCTTTGGATTTTTAGTGTGGTCAAAACCTTATTAGGAAACAGAATGGAAACACAACAACCTTTGAGAATCGCAAATCTGTTCTCAAGTCTCCTCAATATCCAGGTTAGAATACTTCAACTCATACATAATCTTTGATAGTGAATCAGATATGTAGCTCGCCTCGGGTGAAGCAGTAAAATTTAGTCTTCTCCAACATGGTGACCCTAATTCCCCAATCTAACAACTCTTTCCTCGAGAAGTGGGGTATTCCATTCTTAGTTCAAGTGACAACTTACTCAAGAAGAGGAGGTGGAGAGAAGACTAGACGGTAGCCAGTGTATCTACCTATCCTAGGATGTTCGACCAGTGTACCCAAGTCATCCGAATGTTGGATCACATATGTATGACTTTGAAGCTCAAACTTGCTTATTGACTATACAAATGTGTACACTTTGGTAGGTATTTAATTTTCAATCAAGCATGTCCACTTTTTTGGAGTTTTTGCTTTTTCATTTTTCGAAAATACTATATACAACAACATTTACATATGGACTTTTTCCTATTTATCCAGTAGACTATCCCTATTTTAAAGCTTTATTTCAAACCACAACTTCTATCTTTAGACCTCGTCACCATTGGATCGGGTTTGGGTACAATGGCCACAAATGTATGACTTTCGATATTTCCATTGGCTTATGTCTTTTGCCGGCAAATCCAACCCTCTATCACTTCAACTGTGGTGAGTAAAGTGAAAGGTGCAGGTATACAAGCTAGGTCATTATCAATAAGAGTTGTGTGTGTCCTCCCAAATACTCTACTTACATAGTCAAGACGACATTGAACCAAGTCTCACAATTCTCAAAGAATTAAGTCAACTAGACCTGAAGTACCTCAATTCTAGTTCCTATAAGGTTCCTTTGATTAGGTAGAGTTAAGGGCCAACCAAGATCCAATCTTCGGATTCTAGTCAGACTTGTTCAATTATCAAACTCAATATGAAAAATGCAAATGTTATGCACAATGTAGAAAATATTTTTTTGATGCAATTTTCACATTTTGAATTTTTGATTAGTCTTTGGAAAATGTTTTGCAAATTTTTATGCAATTCTTGAAAAGATTTTGCAAATTATTTTTTTTATTTTTCAAAATAAAAGTTTTGGCAAAGAAAACTTGGTATAGATATTTACAAGGGAGAGCATTTTATATTTTACAAGAGTTGGGTTTTTAAGAATTTATACAAAGAATATGTTAATATTTTTATAGATAAATATACCATTGCCGAAAAGTGTTTATTTATTAGTATGATCTATATATTCCTAAAACTTACTTGAAAATAATTTTACAAAAAAATTGAAAACTATAGTCCAAAATAGTTATTTGTAAATAATTTTTACAAACATTTGAAAATCATTTTGCAAAGGTTTTTCAAGAAATATATATAAATTTTAAAAAATGTTTTTGCAATCATTTTTTAAAATCAATTGTAAATAGGTTTTCAAAAGTTTTTATTTCACACAAACAATAGAAATTTTTACAAACAAAATGTTTGTACAAAGGTGATAAATATTTTACAAAACATTTTCCAAATAGTCTTCAAAAGGTTTTTGAAAAAGATTTACAAAGTATTTTTCAAATATTTTGCAAAAAATATTTTTACCTAATTTATTAATTAGTAAATGCAAAAAGAATTTGATATAATAATTATCTTTTTATTAATTGATTTAATGAACTATATTTTTATATTAAGTCTTTTAGCCTTAATTATTAAAAATACGAAAGTACGAGCTATGGCTTAAAGTATATACACAGTATATACGATCCTTTATAATTTCTAGAGCTATGTCCTCATAGATTAGAGAAACAATAAGAAGATATAACTCGTACTATGTATAGAATAGTCTAAATAATAAATGAATTAAGTAATGAATGAAAGGATGAATAAATGAATGAATGAGAAGTCGATAGTCTCCCCCTGTACTTAAGTTGAAATAATCCTTAGTAAAGCATAATATAAACAATGTATGCAGCGTCAAGGGTTGGAATGAACAGATCACACTCAGATTGTCTCTCCCTATACTTAGGGCGAACTATCCCTAAGTACAGACAAGAAGAGCAGAAAGCGAAGTGGATTAAATAATGAAAAACTCAGGGTGCACACCTCCATATACTTAGGAAAAAGTACATCCAAAGTATAATAGTTGTCAAAAAGGGGATGACACCTTTTGGAAGAAAAATAAAAATGAAAACGAAAAGAAGAAAGAAGAAAAAAATCACTCAACTTATCTTTCTCCCCTGTACTTACGATAGAGTATGTCTTAAGCAAGGTAAAACACGAGGAATAAGGTCTATGAGAAAAAATGATAGATGGAAAGAAGAAAATGAAAGTGGATATACAAAGAGATGGATATGCAAAGGATTAAGAAGATAGAAAGCGGGCCTTCTTGTGAGATCACTAAGGAATGGTTCTGACAAAGTGTAGGTCGATATCACTATCCTCAGTAGACACAAACCAAAAAGGATCGACCTCATGAACGTCTACATCGGTATCAAAGAAGAAAGGCACGAACTGGTCAGTGGAAGTAGTGTGGTCGTGTTTGATCTTCGAGGTCTCAGCTAGGTCAGAATAAAAAGGAACGAACTCATCGATGGAAGTAGTCAGATCACGTTCTTCGAGTCTCCACTAAATCATCATCAAAAGGACTGAATTCCTTAATGAAAGCAATAAGATCACATTTGACATCTTTAGTCTCTATTGTATCTACCCTACGATCGGAGGTATCTATGGTCTCAATCCAATGGATATTATCAGTGCATCACAACTCACCGGAAGGGGATGAATGATATGGTAAGATCGTTAATTGTATCACGGAATTATGAGCGTTGCATCGAATGTGATCAGGAGCGACTAGTCGCACTAGTTTCTTCGGGCAACGGAATTTAAAAAAATAATCCAATGAAACCACATGATCCAAGAACACTTCTCAGATCATTTCACTTAAACCACAAACAAGTATTAGGATGTGTTCTCCTCGTAATCCATGTTGATGATCCAAGCGGTTAATCTCATGATCTAGTCACATGAGATTCTATGTCTTCTTCACGAGTGAGACACATCAGAGGAGACAAAGATCCGCTAGCAAACAATCTGGCAGTATAATGACGATGTTGCGGTGATGGTGACTCTCTCTATGGCTCCAGGTCGATGGCCATAATGAGAGAGAGAGAGAGAGACTTATCGTGTTGAGAATGAGAGAGAGAGAGATCACTCTTGGATCACTACTTGCCCAAATAATAAAAATCACATTCACATTATTCACATCTTTGATAATTAAATCACATTTAGTTATCTCAGATAACTCTCCTTATAATATGAATCAAATTCATATTATTCATGATAATTAAATCACATTTAATTATCTATTTTTCTCAATGCTCGGATACATATATCAACAGCAAAATTATCCATGAACTCTATCAAGGATAATGCACTTTCTCCACGAATACTTGGAGATATGGATAGGGAAATTGTATTGTTCCACATATAGTGACTTGGATATTGAGATCACATCTCAAATCGATATCATGTGGGCCATTATAGATGCTTTATTAAATCAAGACCGCAAATCTAATCTTCTCATCGCATCTGAATCACATTTAGGTCGATGTCCAACATTTGGACCAACATCAGATCACTTCTTTACTAAGAGGATTCACTAAAATCCAAACCCGTTTCATTACTCCTAGGAATGAAATAGTCATGGTTATACAATCATTTATGATCACATCACCCTCAGGTATTCCTAATACCTGTACATCTTGCATATTGGAAGACCAAGAATAAACCCCAAGTTTTAGATCTATTTAGACTGTGTTCTTAAGGATTTATCATTAAGTTTCTCATTTGATCATTGGGAGTCGGTATAGATCATATACTTTACAATAGCATATATCATACCAATGTACTGATCATATACTTTCCAAAAGCATATATAAAACCTACAAATCAGTCAAGCTTCCAAAGCAAGATAACCGTGCATGGAATTTAATTCTTCCTAATATCTAATGAGTGAGCTCATGACTCCCGGTTCAGTAATGAGCATGTATGATCCCTTTGAGATATCATATTGCTCATATGCCCTTATACGCACCCCATTGTGTAGTTGTATAGACCTTGGTTAGGTCATCAACCTATTGGTTTGCCAAATGTACATAATCAGACATATAGTAACACATATGTCTCCGGTCAGAGGATGCGTACCTATATCGTGATAGCATACGACATAGGTCTTTGGTTATCTTGATCTCGTTAAGTCAACTCTTTGACCTAATTAATTTGACACCTCCCAATTTCTATTTCTATGTAAAGGACCTGCATCAAGAGGTAGGTCAGATATTAGCCTTTAGAGAAAAGATTTACATCTCCTTATCATGCCAGAGATCCTCTCTTTATAATTATTTGATAGTGCTTGATGAGTCCTTAATCTAACTCTTTCTATAGTCGTCCAAGCACCAACCTCTATGAGATCATATCTAAAGGTATGGAATAGTCAGTCTATGAAACACTTATTATCATCATTATATCATTCCGAACGATTAGGATATCATCTACATTCAGCACGATGAACATAATGGCACTCCAACTAAGCTTCATATGGTTAATCAAGATTCTATCTGAAATCATAACATTTATAATTTTATAAAATCTTATGTTCTAACTACAAGAAGATTATTTGAGTCCATAAATGGAGTTCTTTAGCTTGCGCACCTTGCTTTCCTCATCCATGAAGCCATGGGGATACCTCATATGAATACCCTTGAAGAGGTATTCATAGAGGAATGCAATCTTGACTCACATATTGAAGATGTAAATATCAAGTTGTATAGCTATAGTTAGCAAAAAATTGATGAGTTTAAGCATGGTCACTGGAGAGCAGGTCTCTTCGCAAGCGATGTCTTCTCTTCAATGTGTACCTTATGGCTACAAGTCGTGCTTTGAAGGTCTCTACTTTATCATCATATTTCTCTTTTCCATTTAAGATCCATTTACACCTAACGAGTTTTACCCTTATAGGTGGATCCTCGAGGGTCCATTTACAACACTTGCATATGAAGTCTACTTTAGACTTTATTACTAACATCCATCTTTCCATGTCATGATCCTCAGATGCTTCATCATATAAAGTCAGATCATTATCAGACTTAACTGACACATGGAATCTATCCTCAAATTCATTTGAAGAGGTATGAGTGTTTCATCTTTAATTATACTTTTAGTTTCTGATTTTTTGAGCATCATTATCTTCTCTAGATTAAATGAGTTCCTTCACTTCATTTTCATCTTGATTCTCAAGAGTCTCATCCTCTATGAGTCACATTCTCGGACAAGAGATCTTTTAAGAATCTCAAGATCAAAAAGTAGGTATCCAATACCATCCTTTATTTTCTTTATGAAGTAGTACTATGGTGCTATATTCCGTCAAACTTTGGTTCTAAACCAAAAGTGTGAAATCCTTAAACATTTCAAAGGTTCCATGGTGAAGGGAAGAAATCTCATATCACAAATAATCATCGAATGATGTCACATATCATCAATGTTCATCACGATATAAATGATCCACATACATAAATATGTATGCAATCTTGAATACCTCGGTATATTACACCATTCCCAAAGAAGAGTGCGTGTACATTTTCTACTTTGAATACCATATTCACAAGTATGTAAGATATGAAATTTTGGACATTCTAAAGCTTCATCTCTTACTAGTCTATTGCTCTCATCAATAGACATATTTCCATGGCTTGATGCTAGATCATTGTCAAATGATCTTCATCCTCCTATTGATCTTTGAAGGTTTTTAAATTTCAGTATTAGAAAAGTGAATGAACCATTCATTAATATTCGAATTTAGCAGAGTCCACTAGATGTCAGATTACTACCCGAAATATATCCATCATAACTCTTTATGATACATCTATTCTAGAATTCATGTTTATTTCTTCGTAGAAACATTCTAAAAGACTAAGGGCTCTCTCCCATTAAAATTATGAAGTTTATTTATCCAATAGAGATTGTTGCAACACTTGCATAAATATCCATGTGGATGACAAGTTTATTTATCCAATAGAGATTGTTACAACACTTGCATCAATATCCATGTGGATGACTATTAAACCTTATGATCATATTTTCCAGTCTTGTAAACACATACGCAACCAATTGCAAGTATTATTAGAATAATGAGATATAATATAGACTTTTAGATTATTCAGATGCACTATATGGGTCCTTCTCAAAGGATCCAAGATAGTCTAGATAATCATACTACCAGAACATTAGATTATTGCAATATTGACATTCATCCAACACTTTAGATGTCATATGGAAGTTACAGAAGCACAACCAACTCCTTGACTTTCCTTCTTGCTTTGGTCAGACCCATACTACCATTGTGCTCCTTTCATCTATAAATAACCGTTGCTTAAGACAAAGGATCTCTTATGTTGAACTCAAAAGAAATCAATGTATGTTCATTTCAACAATTATACATGTTTCATTTAATTCATACAATATGAATATTATGAAGCTTCATGAATGACTAGAATATATAAAGTAAAATGATGACACTCATCATATCTACATACATCTTAACTCTTAAAGACTTTGGTTCAGGTAGATTGTCAAACATTTTGAATACATCATCTATTCTAGATCCACCATTCTGCATGTTGCAGTGAACCATGTCATTCACGATTAAATGTCGATAGCACATATGTATGATAGAACATGTTCTTAGATTTTATAAGTATTATTTGACAATTACGATCATCATTGACATGTCACTTCCAAAGTAATTCGATGATAAATCAAGACTATAGAGACATACAAACCCTAGGGTTGTAGTCCTATGTCTATTTAATTATCATTCCTCATTATTATTAGGAAACTTGCACATTGAAACCACATAAATTATGTGTCCAACTACAAGTACAATATCTTAGTCATGGATCCAACCCACGATAATATACTGGTTGTTATTGAGTATGGTATTGAGTGGATTTAATGAAGGATTATCTGAAATAAGAAATTTGCATCAATATATATAAATATATTTGTTTTAATTTTATGTTGGAATTTTTATATGAATGTTGTCTTGCCTTGTCAACACTGAAAGTTCATTCCCTTAATCACTTTCAATGTAAGAGATATACTTACCATTATATCTCAAAGGGATCTCCATTCTTATCTTTGTCACATCCTAATAATATGAAAACCTGTAACTCGAATAAAAAGAAGAGGGAACACATTCCTCATTGCAAGTCTAACTTTCATTCCCAGTTCAATCTTTAACACTCAGGCCCACCACCCCTAAGGTGATGTTGACATGTTGTTAGTTGAACCAACCATCAACAGGATTAGCACTCACTATGTGCAATCTAATATCACCCAAATAATATGAGGGTCTGATACTGGGATCACTACACGTACGATCTTACTATTTCAAGAAGCAAAAAGCCCGATCCAGATGCGCTTGTATGCAGGAGCTGTAACTTCGGACATGCATCTCCTACATACAATCCTCGGCGACGTAACCCTTCTCCTTGACGGGAGACCATGGATTTCACTTATGTGATCCTCCATATAATGTTCAAATTCTAATTAGTCATTATGAATCATATTCATTACGATTAATTCTTCCAAGGGAAATAAAACTCTATTCATAATAAAGTGTTTAAATTTTAATTGGATTCCAATCAATCTAATCACATTAAATCAATGATCCAATTAATATCCAACAAACATTCTTTATTGTTACTTAAAATATGATATTATCTCAAATACATATTATTCGAATTTTAATAATTAGAAAAATACATAATGATCTCCCAAGCACTATCCCTTCCCTACACGTTGTCATGGACAACACCAACGAGAGTGGAACAGACCACACACGGTGCAACCTGCTACCCCAATGCTCGCCAACTAGGCACCATATCCGCCTCGGGAAAGGATAATACCAAATTGATCACTTTGTACTTGAGATGATAATCAGTTTTTCAACTGAAGTTGTACAATATAGTAATAATCAAAACCATTTGATTATAAGCAAATTTGCTAAACAAATTCCCAATCCTATTTGAGCAACTTGGTTTGTTGGAGAGTAGATTAAGTAACAAATTTGTGATCTTGGTCATATCTAATCAATTATCGATTAAGACAATGTCATTTCAAATATTTATCAATCATTACTCCATGAAATTAATCATTAATTTCACTCATTTCTTAGATGTCAATCACAAGGTTCTTGATTAGGTATGTATTTTCCAATAGTTTACCCCCATTCATTAAAATTATCTTATCTCAATAAATTTACATCCAAATGATGCAAAATAACTTTTTGAAGTTTTCTAATTTGATTTAATAACAGAAACCAAGTGAATAGCATAGATTTATAGGCATTTTAAAATACTAACTCTTTAATTACGTCAAGATTCGTTATTCCCAAAACCATGGATATATGTTCATTAAAAAGATCATAACTTCAGCTATCATATTCTAAATCATGTGATTTCCCTATTTAATGGGGAACATTATCCAAGTGATAATTTCGTGTTTAAACATTTTAAACAGGGTTGAAAATAATCACAAAACTGGGCTGCAAGAATGAAATGTGATAAAATGTTCACAAGCCCCAATGAGACCAAGTCTTCTTAAGTTTATAGAACATATCCAAAACATCCGACCAAAGGCTCTATTACCACTTGAAGTATATGGTAGTGTCCTTAATCACATAATGGACGCATGAGGATTGCATCGAATGCGATCAGGAGCGATTAGTCACACTAGTTGCTCCGGGTAGCAGAATTTAAAAAAATTTAATCCAATGAAAGTACATGATCCAGGAACACTTCTCGGATCATTTATCTAAACCACAAACAATTATTAGTATTACCTCTTGAAGTGTGGTTGTGATCGAGGCCTCCTGTCTCAAGACCGATCTGACGGAGGAGATGCTTGCGAGCGCATTGATGAGACACATGCTTCTCACAATCCATGTTGATGATCCAAGTGGTGAATCTCCTGATCTTGTCACACGAGATTCGATGTCTTATTCATGAGCGAGACACATTGAAGGAGATAGAGATCCATGAGCAAACAATCCGGCAGCATTCTGACGATGCTACGACGATGGCGACTCTCTCTATGGCTCCATGATTAATGGACACAATGAGATAGAGAGAGCATATGGATTGATGTCATAGCAATATAAAGGGGTGTCTCTTCTTATATATTAGTTTTGGATCCATGGATCTCAATCCATGGACAATACAAAATCAGTTTCTTTCAATGGCCATGATCTTGTTGTAAAAACACAACAATTATTAATTTAACTAATATGTATCGATGAATATCTTTCACGACTTCACGCTCAGACAACAATTTTTTGAAATATTGCATCTCCTCCCTACAAGGGAGAAGATCAAAATCATCATCTAAACAAGGATGACTATTAGCAGTCTGTACACTATCATCCTTGGGGTCAATGGTGGGAACTAGAGTGAATGAGTGTGTTGTCAAATAATCTAGCAGATGTGCCCTCTCCTCACAAAATGACTCAACTATGTGTCTCCTAAAATCTTTTTGTATTCTTAATTTTTTTCTCATTTTTGTATTTTTGGCGATTACAAGATCTCATCAAAATCCTTGAATGAATCCATATCATCAAATGGTAAAGCAATATTGTGGCTCTTATTTATACTAGTGAGGTTGCCAATCCTCTACTTCCTATGCTCCATCATTTGTATTTTGTGCTCAAGGGTGCACTCCATGAGAGGTGACTCCAACAGGTCAGTCTTGGGTGAGTGGAATGGTTGAAGATGTGAGGGTTGTTGGACATGCGAGCCAATGGCGATCCATTACACAATAAATGTTATTGCAAATATCATTCCCTTATCTAAAATGCAGAAGAACTAATTTGCACGAAAGGTCCTTTAGTACAATAAGAGTTATGTACCATCGCCATCTGAATGATATACAACTGATTGATTTAATTGTTGAATCATAGAGGTTGGTGCTTGGATGAATATCTAAAGAGTTAGATTGTGGACTCATCAAGCACTGTCGAATTATTATTAAGATAGGATATCTAGTCTGAGAAGGAGAAGGCAATCTTTTCTCTAAAAGCTGATATCTGACCCACCTCTTGATGCATGTCCTCTACATAGGAATAGAAATTTACAGGTGCTTGTATAGTTAGGTAAAAGAGTTGACTTAATGGGATCGAGATAACCAAAGACCTATGTTGTATCCTGTCACGATATAAGCATGCATCCTTTGACAAGAGACAGATGTGTTACTATATGCCTGAGTATGTACATTTGGTAGACCAATAGGTTGATGACCTAACCAGGGTCTATACACTGGTATGTTGGTGTGCATATAAGGGCATATGAGTAATATGATCTCTCAAACGGAACATATAGGTCATTTATTGAACCGGGAGACATGATCTCACTCATGATATATTGGGAAGAATCAAATTCCGTGCACGGTCGCCACGCTTTGGAAGCTTGACTAAATTTGTAGTTTTGATGTATGCTTTTGGAAAGTATATGATCACTAAATGGGTATGATATATGCTTTTAGAAAGTATATGATCGATACCAACTCCCAATGATCGAATGAGAATCTTAACGATGAAACGTTGAAGTAGACAGTGCAAAATAGATCTAAAATATTGAGTTTGTTCTTGGTCTTCCAATGTGCACGATGTACAGTTATTCGGAATACCTGACAATGATGTGATCATAAACAATCATATAACCATGACATTTACATTCCTATGAAGTGATGAAACTGATCTGGACTTTAGAGACTCCTCTCAGTAGAGAAGTGATCTAATCTTGGTCCAAATGTTGGACAGTGATCATTCAGAAGCAATGAGAAAATTAGATCTGCGGTCTTGATTTAATCAAGCATCTATGAGAGGTCTGCAAGATCTAGATTTGAGATGTGATGTCAATACACAAGTTACTGTACTTGGAAAAATACAATCGTGGTGTCCTTATGTCCACGTATCTACGAAGAAATTGCATTATCTTGAAAGAGTTCATAGATAATTTCATTGTTAATATATGTATCCGAGCATTGAGAAAATTGACAATTCAATGTGATTTAATTATCATGAATAATATAAATTTGATCTATATTATAAGGTTAGTTATCTTGCATAATGAAATGTGATTTATTTATCAAAGATGTGCATAATGTGAATGTGATTCATATTATTTGGGCACATGTGAATATAGATCCAAGATGATTAAATGTAACTTAATTATAATGGATATGAAAAATGTGGATATCACTATCCATATTAATCATTATAAATGTAATTTTTAATATATTTATAAATGTTATTTATAATATATTAGAGAGAGGGTATTATGATTTATATTTGTTGATTAATTATTGATGTAAATTGGATTCACATTGGATAATTAATTGAAAAGATAATTTACATTTTTTGGGTTCTAGATGTGATTAACAAATTTCTAATGGCAAAATCGCAATGTTCACAAGATAATTATGAATTATTTTTCTGAGATAATTTACAACAAATGCTGTTATAAATCATAGAGATATCATGAAACGATGCTATCTCATGAGATAATGAGATCTCATGAGATGATTAAGTGGTCGTTCTCCCTTTTTAGGGGATAGGGTCGATCTTCCATTTATCTCCAAGATTATTTAACTATTTTGATTTGAAATTAATTTATATTGATTTATCGATATATATTAATTAAATTAATTATTGTTGTGTTTTCATAATAAGATCATGGCCATAAAAGAAATACAAATCAATCTCATCCATTGATTTTATGATGTCCATGGATTGAGATCCATGGATCCTAAAATACAATATACGAAAAGGCACCCCTGCTCTTCAAGTCAAATTATCAACAATTTCTCTCTCTCTCTCTCTCTCGCTCCCTATCTTTCTTTCATTCTCGACATGCCAAGTTTTTCTATATCCCTCTCATTGTGGTTGTCCACCATGGAGCCCTTGGGAATGTCGCCTTCGCTGCAGCATCGTCGTTATGCTGCAGGATTCTTTGCTCATGGATCACCTTCTCCGTCTGTGTGCCTCCCTCGTGAAGAAGATGTCAGATCTCGTGTGATGAGATCTGGAGATTCGCTGCTTGGATCATCAATGTGGATTGCGAGGAGCACATGTCTCATCAATACGCTCGCAAGTGT
Organism: Ottelia alismoides; assembly: GCA_037367405.1. Taxonomy (NCBI): domain Eukaryota; kingdom Viridiplantae; phylum Streptophyta; class Magnoliopsida; order Alismatales; family Hydrocharitaceae; genus Ottelia; species Ottelia alismoides. The sequence goes on from JAZKJV010000225.1 coordinate 1,873,441, forward strand.
CTTCTCCATCGGATCAGACTTGAAGGAGGTCTCTTCGTTTAGAGACTCGATCACAACCATGCTTCAGGAGGTAAACCTAATACATATTTGTGATTTAAATGAAGTGTTCGTGGATCATGTGGTTTCATCGTTGAAAAATTTTAAATTCAACTGCCCGGAGTAACTAGTGTGACTAGTCCCTCCAAATCACATTCGATGCAATCCTCACACTTCTATGATGCGCTTAAATATTTTACCATATGTTTCAAGTTGTATCAGAGCCTTATGTTGGAAGTTTTGGATACAATCCCTAAACCTAAGAAGGCTTGGGTTTGTTAGAGCTTGTGAAACTTTTATTGCATTTCACTCTCGCAACCCTACTTTGTAATTATTTTTGGCCCTGTTTAAAATGCTTAATCATGAAATTATAACTTGGATAATGTTTGCCACTAAATAAGTAAACCATGGGATTTGAGTTCGCGCAATTTGGAATCTGATAACTCAAGTTATGATCTTTTTAATGAACTTATATCCATTGTTTAGGGGACGACGAATCTTGACGTAATTAAAGGATTAGTTACTATTTAGAAATGCTTGGAAATGCATTTTAATCACTTGATTTCTGTTAGAAATCAATTTATCAAACTTTGGAAACTTACTTTGAATAATTTGGATTTAAATTGATTGAGATAATATAATTTTAGTGAGTGAGGGTCACTGCTGGAAATTACATTCCAAATCAAGAACCTTGTAATTTTGATTTAAGAAATTAGTGAAATTAATGGTTAATTTACTGAAATAATTATGTATAAATATTTGAGAAATATTTGATGATAATTATGTCCTTAAATGATATTTCCTTAACCAATTGGTTACTCGATCTATTTTCCAACAAACAAAGTTGCTTGCATAGGATTGGGAATAGGTTTAGCAAATTTCATTATAATCAAAATAGATTTTATTATTACGATATGTTATAAATTTAGTTCAAAAACATATTATCATCACAAGTACAAAGTGATCAATTTGGTACTATCCTTTCCTAAAGTAGATATGTGTCTAATCGGGGAGCAATGGGGTAGCAGGTTGTACCGTGTGCAATCTATCCCACACCCGTCGGTACTAGCCATGAAAATAATTAGGGAAGGGATAATGCTTAAGGCATCATGATGTATTTTATATTTATTAAATTCAAATAGTACGTATTTGAGATAATACCATATTTCATGTAACAATACAGAATGTTTGTTGGATATTAATTGGATCATTGATTTAATACGATTAGATTAATTGGAATCCAATTAGAATTACAACACTCTATTATGAATAGAGTTTTATTTCCTCTGGAAGAATTAATTGTAATGAATAAGATTCATAATGATTAATCAAAATTTGAATATGATATGGAGGATTACAAAAGTGACATCCATGGTCTCCTGTTAAAGTGAAGGGTTCCGTCACCAGGGACTGTATGTGGGAGACACATGTCCGAAGTGACAGCTCCTGCACACAAGTGCATTTGGATCGTGCTCTTTTCTTCCTGAAAGAGTAAGGTCGTATGCGTAGTGATCCCAATATTGAGCCCTCATATTATTGGGGTGATATTGGATTGCGCGTAGCGAGTACTAATCATGTTGACAGTTGATTCAATAAATGATGGGTCAACATCACATTAAGGGTGGTGGTTGTTGCTTCTCTTTTCTAGGGTTTTAATTATTTGAATCATGAACAAGTCGTTGTAACCAAATCAAGTGTTAACAAACAAACAATTTTTAGTTTTTTCTTCCAAAGCTATAAAATTAACTAAAAGCGGATAATGAAGCAAGAGAAATTTTTGCTACTTATTTACCAATATAGCATATAGGATAGAACTCAGGGAGGCTACAATTCCCGAGGATTATTCAAATAATCGATGAAAATCAATTAAGTGAAAAGTAGGAATCTCGAAGGCAAACTATCCTTGGTTTTTGTGGAATTTTTCTCTTTTTATTTTTTTTGTTTTTTAATTCTTTTTTTTTTATTTTATAATTTTCAATTTTTTTGTGATTTAAATTTAGTATTTTTTAAAATTTCAAATAAACAACAATGTGCACAAGATAAGAACTAGGCACACCGAACTATTTTTGTATTTTTCAATTATATCAAAAATGATCAGAAAAATCCAGAGAAAATATTTTTGGGTTTTAAAGACTTTGAAATGTTTTTGGGAATTTCGGTAGAGTTTTCAGAAGTTTTTATGTTTTTCTAAAAATCAAACAGTGAAAAAAATGAGAAACACTGCACATCCTGGAGTAATTTGCAACTTAAAAATGTTTTAGCTGCTCAAAACTCCTAGGCAATTATTTTTATGGTGAAATATATGCAAATATCTACAAACAAGAACTGGAATCATGATTTTTTAATTTCTGTAGAATTTTTTATGATTTTTATTAAGATTTTTAGTATTTTTTAAATTTTTATTGTTCTAAAAAGAATTAATGCATGAAATTTAAACAGAAGTTAAAAGATAATAGAATAAACTACTCTAATGATTTGGAATTTCTAGAGCAATATCCATTTTTTTATGAATTTTTGAATTTTAAACAGGGAAAAATGTCATGTTTTTTATTTTTAAATAATATTAAATGAACTCTTTAAAATGTAATGAAAATTTTATGCTAAAAAGAAAAGCACATCAGGAGCATAGCATGATTTTTGGGAATTTTATTGACTAAAGAAAACATTTATTTCAATAAGAACAACAAGCAAAAGAAAGGTCTGGAAATGAAGGATTAAAATGCAAATGCGCAAAGTAACTGGTAGAGAACTGCAAATTACACAAATAAACGTGAAAAGAACGTGCTTAATTCTGGCTTGGGTGTTTCTGCAAATTTGAGAATGTTCGAGGGTGAAATGTAATTTTTCCAAATAAAATATTTGCTATGGTATTTCTGCAATTTTAGTAACTCCTGAGGGGCTTTATGCAAATGTTCCAAATTTTTTTAATGAACCCTAGGGTTCCCTTTCCATTGTTTCTTCATTCACAAGGAACAACAAGGAGGCTAGTGTGTGTCGCCTCCTCTTCGTTCTCTCCCAATAGGCAGGGCACCACCGCTATCTGGTGGCGGTGGGTGGTGGCTGATGAATCCATGATTCATTAACTTTTCTGTCGCATTTTGTCTTAAAATCCTTAACAAATGTATGTAAATATTCATTAATTCCCATCTTTTATTCAAATTTCATTCATGAATAAATATTCACTTTTAAGCATAAAATCATGTAAATAAATAAAGGAAAAAGAAAAAGAAAAGAAGGCAGATTGGAAATATGTATATATGTACAATATGACTTGTAAATATAAATATAACTACAAGGTATATTTATAACCTAATCCCTAAGACCAAGTCAGCATGGATTGGTCGACAAACCAATAAGTAGGGGAGATAAGGAAAGAAAACCCTAAAAATTAATTAAGACACACTTCATGTACCTCTCACTATTTATCAAATAAATACAAAACTTTAATGATTTAATTAATTTATATGTACATATTTCTCACCAAACTCTTTTCCTAATTATTTCTAAAAATGGATATAAAAATATAAAAATAAGTTAAAAATATTACCCTGTATATATGCCAAGAAATCCATCTTTTAAATTGTCAAAATCTCAACTTCCAAACATCATAACTTCTTCATACGAACTCCATTCTACTCACTTTTAAAGTTCATAAAATAATATTCTTTAATTCGGAGTCCGTTTGCAAAAAGTCGGTTTTGGGACCGAATGACAACGGGATTTCTGGACTATTTATTTTATGTAGAACTCATTATTTATAGTTTTAGTAATTTTATAATTTCTAATTATTTTCATTATCTTGTAATTTAACGTTGATTTATTTCATATTTTTTTGGAGCTTATTTATTATTTTAATAAAATAAAAACCCCTAAATTATAGGTAAAAATGAACTAGATAATTTATACCTATATTTATTAATATATGTAAATTAATTTATTAAAATCCCTAAAAATTCAAAAAACTCTTATTTATTATTCTAATAATTACGAAATTTTAAAATTGATATTTAACTATTTATTTATTAAATTAAAAATCTAAAACCTATTTATCTATACATATTTATTAATATAATATTTATATTTCGAATAATACTTATTATTTATATAAAATAATTATTCCATAATTTAGATAATTAATTTATTTACATTTCTTATTTTTATACTTATTTAAAATAACAATATTTACTATTTATTATCGAATTTACAAGAAATTAATTCATCAGGCCAACCAGGTGCTGACACGTGTCAGGACCCTGTTCATCTTCCTCAAGAAGACTGTATTGAAGTTTGTTCTGACCAGCCTTCTTCAACAATTTCTCTAGCGCATCTCATAACCCTTCCCGATGATCCAATCCATTGATTCGACTCCTATAACAACCTAGACATTCGGCCACCCTTACATCTAACTTGGGGATCACGAAATCGATCTATATAAACCCTCAAAGATCACAGTTCGCAACTAACTCACTCATATCTACCTGAAGACCATGTATCCAGTGCCGACCCCCTATCATCCTTGCCTCGCTCCGCTCATCCAGGAGGTGACAGCTCCAAGCTACGGTGCCCGCATGGAAGAAGGACCTTCGGGGAGGAGTTCCAAGGCGAAGCTCCGCCTTGCATCGCCGCCTTGCGCGCGTCCAGATCCGGCGAAGATCGACCGTCGCAACATCTTCAAGAGGTAATACACCTCTATTTTCACATATCTCTACCTCCATCTTTATCAATTTTTCTTCTCGAATCTCGTGCCACGATTAGTATGGCTAATCACGTAATAGTTTGCCTAATCATCTATCTTAGACACTCGGTCTTAGTATCACTCCAAATCATTTCAAATCAACACCAAATTGCATCTCCTTTTTCTTACATTTTGCATGCAAATTTCATTAAGTCTGGAAACCACTATTTTGATCTTGTAAACACTTAATCCATCGATCGATTTCTCGTAAATCGAGCACGAATACATCTTATTTACAGGTTCATATTTGATTTGGAGCAACTTCGAGTAATCTGGAGCTTTAAATCCTCAAAGAAATCGTGATTCGAAAGAGGCGTAACAAACTCCATTAACCTCCAGAAGCAGGGAACGTCCGACTTCATCGAGCTACTGCCGCCGCTCTGCGCCATCTCCGCCTGACGTCCACCACGGGCGAGTTCGAGGGTTAGAGGAGCTAACCCTATGGCCCCGCCGGAGGCCCTATAACGTCACCAGTTGTCCGTGATAAATCAGAGAAGGATCTACCTTCATCAGCCTCGCAAAGAACCGGAAGCACTTCGAGAATAGCCCGCGCTACAAGCTATTGACACGTGGCATCATCAGACGGTCTACATCGCATCGCACGTTATAATCTCAGCCGTCCATCTGAACCGGTGGATAAATTGCAGAATAAATCCAGAAGACTTCTAGATATTCATTCCAGCTCCGAAGTTTTCCAGAATTACATTTAGGTACCCGCACAGGGACCGAAATGTAAACTTTCTTGTTTTCTTTTCAGAACAGTCCCTGCCGAGGACCTTTTTACGGTATTTTGATTTGTTTTTCTTGTACTTATACCCTTGGACTATAGGAGACTTTTGGACCTATTTTTGACATAATTTTCCGTGGATTTTCTTGAGGTAGTTACACAACTACCTCCGCGAGATTTTTAATAATTTTCATGTATTTTCGACGTGTTCTCATCGTGTTTTGATTCGTTGCAAATCGACTCCGTCTTGGTTTGTTTTTTTGTGATTGTTCGAGCCCGTTGCTCGCCCATTTTACCTACTATATAATATCATCTATATTTCACCTATATTCCACCTATTATATCGTAGGTAAATTGTTTGAAAAATATAACTTTGAAAAATAAATATAAAAAATTGAAAAAATAAAAAATCAAATAAAAATCTACAAATAAAAATTCCATAAAAATTATCGTATTTACTCGATCGCTTTAAGAAGACAAAAACAATCACAAAAATATTTTCTCTTAAAAAATCAAAGTACCCTATTCTGCCTCCTTGAGTTCGACCCAGGCACACTCACCAGGTTAAATAATTAGTGTAGGTTTTCTCTAAAACCGAATTTTGTTTGATAGATTAGGATCTCTTTGTTGTTTTTGACACTGACAACAATTTCAATTAAAACCGCAATCGGATCGTAGCCGCATCAGTTGCTTAGTGGATTGCATGGGCGTGCCATAGGTGGTGCTTGACGGAAGAGGTGGTCGGCTAGCGGTGGATCAGAAAAGGCAACGGGTCACGCGGCAGACGGATGTGGAACCGTTAGTGCTCCTTCTCCTCTGCGTTGGGCGGAGGTCAGGTGGTACATGCGGCGTGATTGAGCTCGAGGGCTAAACAGCGGTGGCACCGGCCGATGGGTTTGGCGGTGAAGCTCCGGCGGTGTACGCGAAGGGCGCGGTTGGTGCTCGCAACGAGCTGGAGTCCGTGATGACAGTGATGGAGGACAAGAGGCGACGTAACCTGGCTAAGTCGACTAAAGGGCATCACTCTCTTGGACGGTGGAGGTGATGGCGACCGGGATGAGGAAAGGCTGACGTTGAATGTGACGGTCAAGCACTTGGGTGGCGAACGACCACCCCAGGTGGAGGATGGTCTAAAGGGCAGTGGTGGTTGAGGCGGCAAGCTGGGCGGTCGTGGGATCGATTGGGCGATGACGGTGCGACATATGTTTTTGAAATTTTTTATTTTTAGATGATCATGCAAAACAAATGTTAGAGAGAGAAAAAATATTTTTTATTTTTTTTATAAACAATTAGGATTCAAGTATGATGACTCGATCCCAAAAATCAAAATGGAAGATGTGGATGAGTGTGGTTCCTAGGAAAATGGTGAGTGGAACTGGAACTCCTACCACTGTATGTGGTCAGAGGCGGGAGATCGTGCGAGGTAGAAAAGAATGCATAGAGATTGAGAAAGTGAGATGAAAAATCGAGTTTTTAGGAATCAAATCGTGATGGATTTTTAATATCTAGATAAAAAATGACAAGCAAATAAAGAAGAAAAAAATAAAACTAAGGTTAATCTAGATGAAAGATAATAAAAATGATGGATCTCACTTTAGGAGCGGAAAAGACTTTGATTACCTCGACGAAGGACGACTCGCTGTCACCGGACGGTTGGGAGGCTAGGCATCCTTCCGTGACAAGAAGACTCTCGAAGATCGGGCTCCTCTCATAAATATTGATCAAGTTGAAAAGATTGAGAAGGATCCTTATTAGTAGATGGAATGGAGTTGAAATTTGAATTTTTGAATTTTTGGATGGAGATAAGAGAAAAGAAATTTGCGATGAGATAGAGATAAAAGCAATTGGTGTTAAAAATATTTATAAAAATTAACTATTTTTTTCATCACTTTATTTATTAGATAATTAAATGTGAATTTGTTTTATTTTTTGTGGTAATTAGTTAAGAAAACTAAATATATACATATGTCATATACAAATATCACATTATCTACATGGTTAAATAAGGAAATTAGTTATTTTTAATTTTTAAATTTTTATGTTTTAACTTTTTTATATAATTATTAAAAAATTATTTACAATCATTTACAAATACAATATGTACAAGTAAATGGCAAAACTGTACAATTAACCCCAGAAAACAGACTTTTCAACCATAACTCCAAAAATTATGAAATCATAGCCATTTTAAAGATAATTTAATTTAGAATATAATGGAATTGATATTGGTTCAATCTGAGTTCATATGGAGCCAAGATTGATCTTTCAATTATCGCTTAATGGTTTTTTTCGGATGTGGTTACTTTTACTATATACATGATTTCATTGTGTAATTATTTTTATTATTTAGCTAACATTTTTTTGCTACTTTTATTTTGAAAATTATTTTATTGAAGGTCAATGTATATACAAATAAAATAATGTTGGTTTTATACAAATATACAAATTAAGTGAGAAGTATTTACAACACACATTTTTTTTTTGATTTTCTAATTAAGGACCTTATCTCCCCAAACTTTATTCTTGGTCGATCAGGTCAAGTCTTGACCTTCTCTCGGGGTTCGGGTCAACCTGTATCTATTACATATATACAGTCTTCTTTAATTTTCTTTATTTTTCATTTCTTTATTTCTTTATTTATTTTAGGTTAAAATAATATACAAATATAGAATATTTAAACATTTATGCAAGTTAGTAAGAATATGAAGTTAGTATTATTCACAAGTGTTTTATAAGGGATTTTAAGCTAAAATAAATGAAAAAAGATGATGAATCGTAGATTCATCAGTGGGCCCAGGTTTTAAAGACCGAATTGGGAGTGCAAGTTGGACTAGCAAGGTTAATGTATTGAATGTGATTAGGGGAATGAACATTCAGTGTTGACAAGGCAAGACAACTTTGATATAAAAATTCTGAAATCAAAGTAAAGTATATATTTATATATTTATGGAAATTTCTTATTTCAGATAATCCTTCGTTAAATCATCTCAATGATATGCTTAATAATAACCAGTAAAGTATCATGGATTGGATTCAGGAGCACGCTATTGTACTTGCAGTTGGACACGTAATTTATGTGGTTGCAATGTGTAAGTTTCCTCATAACAATGAGGAGTGATAGTTAAATAGACAATAGGACTAAAACCTTAGGGTTTACATGCCTCTATAGTCTTGATCTCTCATTAAATGTACTTTGGAAGTGACATGTCGATGATGATCGTAATTGTCAAATAATCCTTATGTGCTAGCATACATATATGCTATCAACATTTAATCATGAATGATATAGTTCACTGCATCATGCAGAATGGTGGATCTGTAAGCGATGATGTATCCAAAATATTTTGAGTACCTGCCTGAACCGAAGTCTTTAGAGTTTAGATAGATGTATATACGATGAATGTCATCATTCTACTAACTGTACTCTAGTAATTCATGAAGCTTCATGATATTCATATTGTGTGAATTGAATGAAGCATGTATAAATGTTGAGATACTCTTATATTGAAATCCATTGAGTTCACCATAAGAGATCCTTAATGTCAAGGAATGGTTGCTTGTAGATGAAAGGAGCACAGTGGAAGCATGGATCTTACCCATGTAAGAAGGAAAGTCAAAGAGTTGTTTGTACTTCTGTGATTTTCATATGACATCCAAATAGTTGAATGTATGCCCATGCTGCAATAAATCAATGTACGATATGGTGACTATCTAGACTATCTTGGATCCTTAGAGAAGAACCCAGATAGAGCATCGGAATAACTATATCTACATATAATCATTGAAATTGACTTTCTTGTTGTATATGTATCTATTTCTTCTAATAAGACATTTGCAATTCATTGCATATGTTTTTTAGAAGACTGGAAAATTTAATCTTATGATTCAATAGTCATCCTCATGGATATTGATGCAAGTGTTGCAACAATCTCTATTGAATTAGTAGACTTCATAATTTCAATGGGAGAGCCCTTAGTCTTAGATAACGTCTCTATGACCTAGATATCAGAATACATCATTGTTTATTTCTAAATGTTGCAAATAAACATGAATTCAGGAATAGACCTATCATAAAGAGCTATGATGGATATATTTCAGACAGTAGTCTGACATCTAGAGGACTCTGTTAAGTTAGAATATTAATGAATGGTTCATTAACTTTGCTAATACTAAAATTTTAAACCTTAAAAGATCAATAGGAGGATGAAGATCATCTGACAATGATCTAGCATCAAGCCTTGGACATAAGTCTATTGATGAGATCAATATACTAGTAAGAGATAAAGCTTTAGAATGTCTGAAATTTCAACTCTTACATACTTATGAATATTGTATTCAAAAGTAGAAATTGTCCAATGCACCCTCCTTTGGGAATGGTGTAAGATGATAAGGTATTCAAGATCTCATACATATTAATATATGTGGATCATATGTATCATAATAAACACTGTCGATATGTGATATCATTCGATGATTTTTTTTGATATGAGATTTCTTCCCTTCACCTTATATAGCTTTAAAATATTCAAAGATTTCACAATTTTTATTTAGAACCAAAGATCGAAGGAAGATGAAATGAATTTGATCTAAACTAGGTGGCCTATACCTATTAGATGAATTAAAGGAATACCTTATGGAGAAAGGAATATCATTCCATCTCAATCCTCCTAATGCACCTAAACTCGATAGAGTTGTAGGGAGATATAATTGATAATGTCTGACATGATTTGATCAATGATGAATATTAGCATAATTAGCTCTTAGTTTCCAAGGTTATATGTAGTAGAAACTACAATATATATCCTGATAAGGTTCCATGCAGCAAAGCTTGAACTTAGCACCAGTGAGTGCTACTTCATCAGGAAAATAAAGGATGGTATTGGATACCTACTTTATGACCTTGATATTCTTAAAAGATCTCACCTCTGAGGATGTGATTCTTAGAGGGTAACTCTCTTGAGAATCAAGATGAAAATGAAGTGAAAGAACTCATTTAATCTTGAGAAGATAATGAGGCTCCAAAAATCAGAAACTAAAAGGATAATTAAAGATGAAACACTCATACCTCTTCAGATGAATTTGAGGATGGATTCCATGTGTCACTTAAGTCAGATAATGATCTGACTTTCTATGATGAAGCATCTGAAGATTATGACAGGGAAAGATGTATGTTAGTAATAAAGTCTAAAGTAGACTTCATATGCAAGTGTTGTAATGGGCCCTCGAGGATCTACCCATAAGGGTAAGACTCGTTAGGTGTAAATGGATCTTCAAGGGAAAAGAGAGTTATGATGATAAGTAGAGACCTTCAAAGTACGACTCACAGCCATGAGCTTCACACTAAAGGGAATACATTGCTTGCGATGAGACTTGTTATTCAGTGACCATGCTTTAATCCATTAGAATATTGCTAACTATAGCTACACAACTTGACTTTCACATCTTCAAGATGGAAGTCAAGATTGCATCCCTCTGTAAATACCTCTTTGAGGATATTTATATGAAGTAGCCCTAGGGCTTCATGGTTGAGGAAAGCAAGGTGTGCAAGCTAAAGAACTCCATCAATGGACTCAAATAATTTCATGTAGTTGGAACATAAGATTTGATAAAATTATAAATGTTATGATTTCTTATAGAATCTTGATGAACCATGTGAAGCTTAGTGGGAGTGCCATTGTGTTCATCGCGCTAAATGTGCACAATATCCTAATCATTTAGAATGATATAAGGATGATAACCTAACAAACATCTATACAATGGCATGTTGGTGTGCATATAAGGGCATATGAGTATGTACATTTGATAGACCAATAGGTTGATGACCTAACCAACATATATACAATAGCGTGTTGGTGTGCAGATAAGGGCATATGAGTAATATGATATCTCAAAGGGATCATATAGGTTCATTTACTTAATCAGAAGACATGAGCTCACTCTTGAGTTATAGGGATGAATCAAATTCCGTGCACAATCCTCTCGCTTTGGATGCTTGACCGAATTTGTTAGTTTGATATATGCTTTTGGAAAGTATGTGATCAATACCAACTTCCAGTGATAGTATGAGAAACTTAATGATAAAACTCGGAAATAGATAGTGTAAAATAGAACTAAAACTTGGGGTTTGTTCTTGGTCTTCTATTATGCAGGATGTATAGGTACTAGGAATACCTGAGGTGATGTGATCAGAATTGATTGTATAACAATGACACTTCCATTCTTAGGAGTGATGAAACAGGTCTGGATTTTAGTGACTCCTCTCAGTAGAGAAGTGATCTGATCTTGGTACAAATGTTGGACAGTGATCTGAACGTGACTTAGATGCAATCAGAAGATTAGATTTGTGGTTTTGATTTATTTAGCATCTATGAGAGTTCTGCAAGATCTGCATTTGAGATGTGATCTCAATATCCAAGACACGATAGGTTGAACAATACAATCACCCTATCCTTATCTCTAAGTGTATGTAGAGAAAGAGCATTATCCTTGAAATAGTTCATAGCTAATTTCATTATTAATGTGTGTATTCATGAATTGAGAAAATTGATAAATAAATGTGATTTTGTTATCATAAACAATATGAATTTGATTTATATTATAAGGGCGATTATCTTAGATAATTAAATATGATTTAGTTATCAAAGATGTGAATAATGTGAATGTGTTTCATATTATTTAGGCACATAGGAATAGAGATACAAGATGAATAAATGTGATTTAATTATCATGGATATGAATAATGTGGATAGAACTATCCATATTAATCATATATATTATAAATGTGATTTATAATGTATTATAAAGAGAATATTATGATTTTTATTTGTTGATTAATTAATGATGTGAATTTGATTCACATCAGATAATTAATTGAAAAATAATTTACATTTTATTTTTGATTGTTAATGTGATTCACAAATTTTCAACGACATGATCACAAAGTTCACAAGATAATTACGAACTATTTTTATGATATAATTTACATCAAATGTTGTTGTAAATCTTGGGGATATCATAAGATAATGAGATCACATAAGATAATGAGATCTCATGAGATGATTGAGTGGCCTCCCCCCCATTTTAGGGGATATGGTCAATCTTCTCATTATCTCCAAGATTGATTAATTAATTTGATTTGAAATTAATTTATATTGTTTTATCAATATATATTGTTTAAATTTATTATTGTTGTGTGTTCACAATGATATCCTGGCCATTAAAAGAAACACGAATCAATCTCATCCATTGATTTTGTGTTGTCCATGGATTGAAATCCATGGATCCCAAAATATATATAAGAAGAGGCACCCCTTGCTCTTCAAGTCACATTATCGACAATCTTTCTCTCTCTCTCTCTCTCTCTCTCATTATATACACACCAAGTCATTCTCTAACCCTCTCATTGTGTCCATCCACCATGGAGCCCTTGAGAACGTTGCCATCGCCACAACATCATCGTTATGTTATCGGATTCTTTGCTCGTGGATATTCATCTCCTTCAGTATGCCTCTCTCGTAAAGAAGATGTTGGATCTCGTGTGACGAGATCAGGAGATTCATTGCGTAGATCATCAACAAGTATTGCAAGGAGCATGCCTCTCATCAATGCGCTTGCAAGATCTCCTCCATCGGATCGGACTTGAAATAAGAGGTTTATCCGTTTAGAGATTCGATCGCAACCACGCTTCAAGAGGTAATCCTAATACCTATTTTTGGTTTAGAAGAAATGATTTGAGAAGCTCTCTTGGATCATGTGGTTTCGCTGTTGAAAATTTTTTAATTCCACTACCTGGAGTAACTAGTGTGACTAGTCACTCCCAATCGTACTCGATGTGATCCTCACGCCTCCAGGATGCGCTTAGGGATTTTCTCATATCCTTAAATGGTTATGGTGGGTAAAAATCTGAGTGCTAACACTATGGATGAGGCATGTATGTATAAAATGAAAGTTAGGAGCAAAGTCCACCTGGTAAAATGGTGGTGGACCGGGCGAATGGTACGAGGGATCCGTAAAGTACGGATAAAAATAGATCCAATTGGTTATCTCTGAAATAAAGGGAAAATGATTAGGAGAGCATGATGGTCAAATCAAGAGTTGTCAATAAAAGGTGCAAATGCGTGGTGAAGATCGAGTATGCACACAAAGAATCACAATCAAATATACACAAAACAAACCCCTCCATTCTCCTACTCAACACTGTGATGACCATAAGAGATTGGTTTTTTTTATCTTTTCTGATTTAGAGTTAGTGAGAATACAAAATTGCACAAGTACTTAGGTTGGCCTAGGATTTGGGCTATACTCCTTAGTGTGTATGTGACAAATTACATGTGAATACAGTGAGGGGGTTACTCTTCCTAAGACAAATATTTTTCTTGTGGAGTTCAGGATCCAGTAAGCTTAGTAGTATCAATTTTATTTGTTATTATCTTTTTTGCATTTTTAACAAGAATGCACAAACCTAACAACAAGTGTTCCTTTTTAGATCCTAGGTTCTCAAAATTAGAGGGAGAGAGAGTTGAAAAAGTAATGTAAGTGAAAGCAATGATGAATGTTAAGCAGAAATGGTCACCTTGGCTCTAGCTCTCTTCATGCAAGGATGCTAAGCAGAATTGAAACCAACAAATATGAAAATGCAAAGTCGATGAAATCACCCTATATAAAGGAATTGCTATTAATGTGAAATACAAAATGTCAACTATCTAGAAATAAGACCAAGGTTCGGTCTTTGATGCCACTTGGTGCCCACCACAACGGGTCCTTCAAGCATTGTATGTGACCTCTGTCAGCACACAGACTCCAATTCAAATAAGTAATTATTAAATGTTGACTAAGTCCAAGCACAAATCTACATGTACAAGCAAATGTAATTAAGTGCTTGGACCTTAATCTATATAGTAAGAAAATCCTACAACTAGGGATCAATCACACAAAACAAATAAAAACAAAAGTGAAAAACAAAGAAAAAATACAGCGATGAAAATGCGACAAAAATGAGGCCCCTAAGGGAACAATCCCTTAGGCAGTGTGTAAAGTAGTGAGAGTACTGAATTATTACAAATAAAATAATCTTTCTCTCACTTTGAATTAAAAATTAAATAAAATAAAAGGCAAAAATGTGAATGTCTTGAAAAGTCCTCTAAGATTTTTTTTCTACTTCCTCCAGGCAGCAAGGCCAGAAGAGTGGCACAGCTTCACGTGGGTGCACATGCACTCCTATTATAACCGCCCTCGATCTGTGGTCCATCACAGCAAAGTCAATAAAGAAGAGATGATTAGATAATTCAATAATATGATATCAAATAAAAATGAAAATAAATAAAGGGAAATAAAGACAAGCAAAAAGATATGGGTAAAATTCCAATCTACACGACGTTGCTCCCCGACAACAGCGTTATTTGAAAACTAGAGATTTGTACTAGTTTAATGTGCCACACAAGATGGAGACACATTCAACGAGGTGACCGAATATGAACACCTAGAAATTCAACAATTAACCCACAATTAAGAATAAAGAAATGAAAAAAAGGTGAAGTTATAATTTATTATAACTCTACAATGGATGTGTATAGTACAAGTATGTGTAGAGTGTAGAGTGTTGAACACCAAGAGCAAATGGGAGACCGGGGGAAATTAATTCCAAAAATGTGTTCTTCTTGTCTATGCGACTTTCTATTGGTTTTTCATTTCGAAATTTTTAATTTTGAATTTTTAGTTATTTATTTTATAATTATTATTAATTTTATATTTTTCTTTTCTTTTTATATTTCTTGATCTTTTTCTTCTTTAGTATATAATATAATAATATATAAGGCTATATATAAAATGTAGAGTAATACAATTATAGATACAAATAAAAATAATCAAAATTCAGAAAATACAATGTTTTGGGGTTTTAAATATTTTTTTCTATTTTGGGATTTTTTTATAATTTTGCTAATTTTTGAGTATTTTCAATGTCAAAAATTTACCAAAATAGAGATTAATTAAATAGGTAAAATTAATTTGGAAATGAAAAATAATAAATAATATCCAAAATTTTCCAAATCAATTTTGATTAATAAATAATAATATAATAAAATTATAAAATAGAAATAAATATTATTGTTATTTTTGGGAATTTCGTAGATTTGTATAATGGATTATGGAGCTTTTAATTTTTACATATTTTTTTTTATATTTTTAGTTTTTTTGGTTTTGTAGTTAATAAATAAAAAGATAAATTATATTTTTTGGAAATTTCAAAATGTTTTCATTTTTTTATTATTTTATAAATTAAACAGGGATTTTTTGTGCTCTTTTCATAATTTATAGAATAGGAAAAAGTATTAAAATATAAAACTAAAAATATCGCATGAAACTATAAGTTAACAGAAGCTTAATCCTATTTTTATTGATTTTTTTGAAGCATAAATATTATTTTTAATAAACATAAACAACTACAAAATTTAATATCTTGGAAAGAGCATTTATGCAATTAAAAATAAGCACATGGTTGAATATGTGGCAAATGGAAGTTTCTAGACTAAATAGAAATAACAAAACTTGGAGGGGTCCTTATGGAAAATAACCTAGCCCACGTGAAGAGGCACGTGAGCTTCATTGGTAAGGACCTATGTTTAATAAAATTAAAGTATGGGGTGGTTCAGTGAATATTGCAAATATATATTCACTGCAAAAAAAATTTATGTATTTTAAACTAAATACAAAATTTGGAGGGGTGTCGGATATGCAATTACCGCCACAAAGGGAGCGATCGGACGGCGGCGGATGATCCACTTGCCACACATCATGAGGGGAGTTCATGATACCCCTTCGGTCATGGTTGTTCAATACTAGATCTTCGAAGTGAGATCTAAGATCAATGTGCTGAAGATTCAATGGCTGGTGATGGATCTAGGGCAACTTCCCATATCGGATGGTGAATGCTCGTCACGAAGAATAGGGTAGAACTAGTCTTCCCTGAACTTCATTCTTCAAATCCTCCTACCCTCAAGCATCTTCTTCGATGGTGCAATGTCCCATGAGCTTGGCGATGTCCACAGGAAAGGGTATCGTCAGAATGCTATGAATCAAAGTGATGGCGGATCTAGGGCTAGATGAAGGTCAAGGGCATCTATACCGGTCCTCTAGATCAGATGGGGTTCAGACACCCCCCTTCAAGGCCTGGAAGTTTGATAAAAAAACAATGGCAAGGGTGCGGTGAAAGCCTTGACCTTTATTAGGTGGAGATAGGTTGTGGAATGATGAATGAGTGGAAAGGTCCGATGAGGAGGCAGAGGAGAACCTTGAGGCTCAGATCTAGGGCAGATCTGAGGGAGCTAGGTGGTACACAACATGGAGAAGTGGCTAGGAAATAAGGTGTGGTGAATACGATAGTCGGAACAGGGGGTTGACAGTGGGAATGGTGGAATGGAGTGGTTGGAATTGAAGAGCTCCGACGAGGGCTTAACTACATTTCTAGGCTAAAACAGTGAATTAAAAGGCATAAAAAACTATAACTATCTTAAAAATCCAAGAAGCAAACCTCAAGTGGTCGTGAGTCGCAAGATCTATCGTCGGGAACAGAGCTTCGATGATGGGGCTGGGTAGACCTCCTACGCCTCTCCTCCTAGTTCCTAGAGCACGAGGGGCACTCCCTATCACAAAGGCTCGACCCTAGGACGCTCTGAGGGGGGTTGGATTAGGTAGAAGATTGACCAAAGAGTGAAAATGTTGGTTCAGGGGTATATGTACAGGATGTCGCCAGGGAGAGGTTCGAGGCAAAATCTTGGGCGCAGGAGGAAGATATAGTGGAAGATATGTACTCAACGTGGATCATTGGTGTATAGTGTTGAGAACTTAAGAAGATATCGATCCTCCTCGAGTCTTGTATTGAGAGATAGAAAATCAATAAGGAGAGGGGGTCGTCAGGTCTTACAAGATCAAGGGTGACGTCAAAAGAGTTGACCTAGGTCCACCAATGGCTCAATCTTGTTGGTCCACGTGCACCAACCAGATAAAAATAACCTATAAATATTTTTAAATTCAATAATGAATAATAAGTTATTTTATGAATTTTAAGTTATAAATAAAATTGTTTATCATTTATGTAATATTTTATTATGATTTTTGTTTTTAGTTTATTTATTAAAAACTAATTTTTAGGGTTTTATTTATTGGTATTTTCATCTATGGTTTGAGTATTTTATTTTTTGTTTTTTATTTTATTACTTTATTATCATATTATATAAAATTATAACTTATTTTCATATACATAAATATATTTTTATTATATTTTCAGATGTATTTTTTACACTTTAATAAATGAGTTACATAATATATAGGCATAAGTATAGGTATTCCATCTATATATTTTTGTATACTATTTATTTTATATTTTATTAATGATTTTATTCTATTATAAATATTTACATGTACTATAAATAACATTTAAAAAATTATAAAAACATAAAATTATAAAATAGTAAAGAATAAATAAAAGGAATATTTTATATATGTATAACTTACAATATGGTCCAAAACATAACTTTCACATCTTAACTCCAAAAAATATGAAACCACCTTTACAAATTATCTTATTAAAAGTTATATCCAATTAAAGGTAATTTTGATTAATTTTGAGTTTCTATTTATTATATATGAGTATGGGAATTTGGGATTTTGAAATCTTATTTTGAGTATTAAAGGTACATTGTATATTTTTTATATGTAAACTCAATTTTGTATTTTTATATATTGCTATTTACAACTTTCGTGTACAAAGATTCTTTCTTTGAGTTGTAAATTATAGAAAATAAAATAGGTCCCAAAATAAATTTATTGAAGAATAAATGAATGGAATTAATGGTGATTTTTGGCCCTTATCTCCCCCTACTTTATTCCTTGTCGACCTAATCATCAAGATGCTTACTTCTCGAGGTTTAGGGTCATAAAATACCTTTAGCATTTAATTATTTTTATTTTCATTATTCTATAATTCTGGCATTAAAAACTATATTATATACATAATAAATGGAATAAATAATGAACGTTAATTTGTACAAAATAATGTTATTTACATGCATTAGCTAGGGTTTTTAAGGCCAAAATGATAGAATAAAGGTGATGAGATGGAGATTCATCAAGGACCAAGGAGAAGGACGGGTTAGAGCTCTATCGTAGGTCGCCTCTCCTTCTCTGTAAGCCACTCTAGAACCTCAGGGGTGCACCATCGTGGAGACACACTGGATCAAGGATGGAGGGTTTTAGGAATCAAAAAGGGACCAAATTTCTGAAGGAAGGTGGAAGATTTCTTTATACGCATGTGTTTCAACCCTTATTGACCTAGGGTTAGTGATTGATTAAGGCTATGCACAGAAGATCCATGGAGCATGCAAGAATCAGGGATGATCAAGGAGAAGAAGTGGTGAAGGGCTCGTGGGCGATGTTACATCAGAGCATCTAGGAAAACTCAAGGAAGTGGGCCGCTTGAGAGATTTGAAAAGGTTCAGAAGCGAGGATAGACAGTTGACTTGGGTCAACAATCCTTGCAACGTGATTGGTCCATGTAGGCTCAAGTCAGGACAAGATAGGACCCTCATTTAAAAATAAACAAATTAAAAATTATAGATGATTTTATTAAATTTTGGTTATAAAATAAAAGAATGTTTATTATTTTATGTAGTATTTTAAATAGACTTTTATTTATTTTTATGAGTTAAATTCTTACAAATTTCTTTTTACAAGTGTATTTATAGGTATATTGACATTCATTTTGTATATTTTATTTTAATTTCGTATTTTTATTTTATTGTTTTATTTTATTTTATAAATTCATAACTTACTTGATATACAAAAATATATTCTTATTGTATTTTTTTGATGTATTATATACACAAATAAATAGAGGCATATATTATACATTTATAACTATAGGTATTTCATATATGTATTTCTATTGAACATTTTATTTTTTGTGTTTTCTTAATGGTTTCATTTGAATTTAAATATGTACATATATTATAAATAATATTTAAAAATTTATACAAATATAAAATTATAAAAATAATAAAGAATAAATAAAATGAATATTTTATTCATGTATACTATACAATAGTGGTCCAAAACCTAACTTTTTCCTCTTAGTTCCAAATTAAATGAAACCAGCTTCATTACATAGCTTATTAAAAGTTACATGCATTTAAAGTGATTTGTATGCATTTTGAGTATTTATTGAGAAGACATGAGTTTGGGAAGTTTGCTTTTTGCCTTTTTGTTCTGAGCATAAAATGTACACTGTATATTATTTTTGTATAAAATCAATTTAATTTTTCTATATATTATTAATATACAATTTTGTGTACAAAGTTTTTATTTGTGGTATAAATAATAAAGAATAAAATAGGTCCCAACAATGAATTGTTGATGAATAAATAAATAAATGGGGTTTTGATTGTATATATGGCCCTTATCTCCCCCTACTTTATTCCTTGTCGACCAAATCAATTCTTGACTTGGTCTCAGGGTTTAGTCATAAAATACTTTTTGTTTTTTATTCTCTTTCTTTTATTTATTGTATTCTATAATTTTGGCAATAAAAACTATATTTTATGTAAATGAATAGAATAAATAATGATTGTTAATTTGTGCAAAGTAATGTTATTTATATGCATTTATCTAGGATTTTTAAGGCCAAAATGATAGAATAAAGTCAATTTAATGGAGATTCCTCACCCCCCTATACATACCTTCTCTAGTCCCCGACAAACACTTATGCAATGAGTGTAGAAAATAAAATAAAGAAAAAAAATAAAGAAATATGATTGATTTTAATTCTAAAACTTGTCTTCATAAAATCGAAGTTTAGAGCTTAAGTCGGACCTTTGGATTTTAGGTGCAATTGAAACTTTTTTGGGAAACATATTTGAAACAAAACAAACCTTGAGAGTCATAAATCCTTCTAAAGTCTCCTCAATAGCCAGGTCAGAATAAATAAACTCATATAGAAAACCCTTATAACTATAAATCTAACTTGGACAGTGTGTGCGGTATGACTCTCCTCGGTTAAAGCGGTAAATGTCAGTTTTCTCCAACTTGGTGACCTAATTCCCCAATCCAAAAACTCTTTCCTCGAGAAGCAAGATATTCCCTTCTAAGTTCAAGTGCAACCAGCTCAAGAAGATGAGGTGGAGAGAAGAATGTACGGTAGCTTGTGTAGCTACGTATCCTAGGATGCTTGACCAGTGAAGCCAAGACATTCAGCTGCAGCCTCACAAACATATGACTTTGAAGCTCAAGCTTTCTTATTGAATATACTAACATGTACACTCCGACAGGCATTTTATTTTCAATCAGGACCGTCCACTTTTTGGAGTTTTTGATTTTTTTTCATTTTTTAAATACTATATACATCAACATTTACGTATGGACTTTTTCTCTTGATCCAATAGATTATCCCTCTTTTGAATCTTTATTGCAACCCACTACTTCTGTCTTTAGATCTCATGGCTACTATATCGTGTTTTGGTATAATGGCCACAAAGGTGTGACTTAAGATGTTTCCACTGGCTTGTATCTCATGTTGACAAATACAACCCTCTGCCACTTTAATTGAGGTGAGCAAAGTCTAAGGTGCAAGTGTGCAAGCTAGGTCATTATCAACAAGAGTCATGTGTGTGCTCCGAAATACTCTACTCAGGTGGTCAAGATGACATTGAACTAAGTTTCGTAATCTCAAAGAATTAAGTAAAACAGACCTGAAGTACCTCAATTCTAGTTCATATAAGGTTCTGTGATTAAGTATATTTTAAGGTCCAGACAAGGGCCAATCTTTAGATTTTATTTAGACTTGTTCGATTATCAAACTCAATCTGGAAAAACAATGATATGCACAATGCAGAAAATATTTTTCTGGTGCAATTTTCACATTTTGCACTTTTTATGGATTTTCGAAAAAGGTTTTGCAATTTTTTTCAAAAGGATTTTGAAATGTTTTTTGGATTTTTAAAACAAAAAGACTTTTGGAACAAAAAGGGATGAAATATTTACGTGGGCATGCATTTATTATTTAAAAGAATTGAGATTTAAATGATTTATGAGAGATGTGTTAGTTGTTTTTATATTTGAATATATATACAATTGGTGAAAATTTTTTATTTATTTAGATGATGTATATATTCCACAAATTTATTTGAAAATAATTTTACAAATAAATTAGAAAACTATAGTTCAAAATAGTCTTTGCAAATATTTTTTACAAATATTTACAAACATTCAAAAATAAATTTGCAAATAATTTCCAAACAGTATATAGATATTTTTCAAATATTTTTGCAACTATATTCAAAACCACTTGCAAATAAGTTTTCAAAATAATTTTATTTTTCACAAAGAAAAGAAATTATTACAAGCCAAAACTTTTTTACGAAGATTGAAAATATTTTCCAAACCATTTGCAAATAGTTTTCATAGGATTTTTCAATTAGATTTTCAAAAATTTTTCAAGCATTTTGTAAAACGTTTCACCTAATTTATTAATTAGTATATACAAAAAGACTTCGAGGAATAATATATTTATTTTATTAATTGAATTATATATATATATATATTATTTTAGACATATTATTCAAAAATACGAAAGTGTCAGTCATAGCTAAAGTATATACGAAGTGTAAACGACCCCCTATACTTAGCTTGAGCTATGTCCTCGTAGATCGAAAAGAAAAAGAGAAGATATAACTCGCATTAAGTATAAAAGAGCCTATGCTGCAATGACCAAAGAATAATGAAAGAATAAATGATTAAATATGGCGTCGACTCCCCCTCTATACTTAGTATCAAGTATTCCTATGTATAGCAGACTGTATCTACATGAAGGGAGGGTCGAGGGTAGGACTAAACAAATCACAACTCGGTATGTCTCCCTGTATACCTAGGGTAAGGGATCTCTAAGTACAGGCAACAACAAGAGTGATGAAACAAGATGAGGAAAGGCTAACAGAATGGATGTACCCCCATATACTTAGGACAAAGTACATCCTATGTATAGATGCACAGATATGTCGAATGATCTAGGGTACATATGAATTATGGGAGAAAGAAGGAATGAACAATCAACATATATAAACAAGTAGAAAAGAATGATGAAGTGCAGGACGGTATCTGACACTCGAATATCATACTTTCATCATTGTCTCCCTATGAGAACGTTAACGCAATCAAAAACAGAAAGGCACCCTAATATGCAGTAATGTGGGTGTCAGCTACCAGGAAAAATGGATCAAAAACTAAGCTAGGATCTAGTAACGGGAAGCAGAACATCAGCTCAAAAGAAAATAGTGAGAGATCAAAGCCGATATCATAAGACATGGAGAAGGAAGGATCAGTGCAAAATACTCCATGTCAATCACTGTCTCAATAAGATACGAAAAGTTTAGACTAGGAGACTCTCTATGCATCTCGATATCTAGTGGACATGGGTCTACATATCGAGAACACACCGAATATAACAAGATGTGGCTCAACCTTGCAAGGGTCGTGAAGTTGAGCAGACTCAGATGAGTCATAGGTCTCAGAAAAATCATAAAATTATGTCTCGTGCTTCACCAAATAGGATACACAACCAGAGATGAGAACAAGTATACAAATCAAAAGACTCGGCTTCATGCTCCACCAGATCGGAGACACCATAAGTGAAATTGAGTACCTACAAAATGATGTATCCTCCTGCAGATAACCCTCCTGGAGTGATACATACTAAGCAATGAATAATCATAACAGAACTCATCCTTGCCAGGGTCAGCAAGGAGAGAGGACTCAAAGGAGTTAGATACATCAGAGGGATTAGTACAGATGTGGTCTCGGTAGGTGACTGATTGGCTGCCCAGCAAAAGAGATGGAAAGACCTCAAAGATGTAACCGTATTTTGCAGATAATCCCCGAAGAGTACTATGAACTAGGGGGAATAATCAAAAGGATGTGACTCATCCTTGTAAGGACCGCCAAGGAGAGAAGACTCAAAGGAGTCTAGATATCTAGGATAAGTGGTCTTGCGCTATGATAGATGAGACACACACTCATACGTTGAAACCGACAGCTCATATAAGATGACTCAATTTCATGCTCCACCAAGATGGATACACAAGCAGTGAGTGAAACTGTTCGAAAAGAAAATGTTGCATTCTCTGATAGATAGTACTCGTAGGGTAATGCAAACCAAGTCAAAGAAACCAGGAAATGCTGGCATCAAGTCTCATGTCCTCAAAAATAGTAAATAAATCATCAGTACGAGTGCATAAGGCAATGGGAGGAATAGGAGGTCATCAGGGAAGTCATAATGTTGTCGCTCCAATCAACCAAATCAGCTGAGATGGATCAAGATGTCAGACAGAGATTTTCTAATTGCAAAATGGGCATAGGAGAGTCAGGATATGTAGGATGGATCAGTCAAGAAGATGAGTGAAATCAGGTGGGTTCCAAGTACCATTATATTGATGGACAAAAAGATATTGTACATAAAGAGTATGAATCAAGACGGGTGGAACTGGATAGAAGTCGCATCAGCAAACAATCATAAATGGATCAAATCCTCAATCCAGTGTCCAAGATAAAAAAATCCTCAATAAAGAATCACATATGTAATCATGCCAAAATCATCCTCTATAATATCCATTAAAATATCAAGTTCAAATGCACTAAGGATAGCACACCTCGGTATCCTCAAATCAGCCTCGCTTACTCAAATAATTCATGGAATAAAAAACCTCGATGTAGGCCTGATGTAATAGCATAGCAATGCCAGGTGAAAGAAGGGATGACACTGAAGGGAATGAGAAGGGTGAGGGAGAATGGCAAAACAAAGACAAAGGTGATATGGGTAAGGAGACAATCATGAAATCTGGCTACTAAAGTGAAGATCGTGCTCAATAGTGCGACTCAATAAAGAAGACATTTATATAGACAAAGAAAAGGAGATGGACTCAATAAATAAAAGAACTCAAAAACTCATGGATCTACCAAATAAAAGAGCGATGAACGTAAATATACCCAAAATCACAATCAATGTACAAAGCAACCTCCATGTTCACCCGATCAACATAGAGAAGACCGAAGAAGGTGGTCATTTATCTTTTCCATGTTATAATTAGGTGAGATTCAAAATAGTTGTAAAAGCATGTAGATAAGCCTGGGATTGGGGCACCAATCCTTAGTGTTTACATGTCACATATAAAGTGCAGAACTCAATGAGGCAATTGCTCTCCCGAAAATAATGAATCCATTACATTTATTTTAAAAAACAAGTAGAGTTAGGAGTCCCACTTTTATTTTTGGTTATCACTTTTTTTGGTATTTTTCAATGCAATCTCCTAACAAAGTTCCAAATCCATTAACATCCTAGGTAATCAAAATCAAAGGTAGAAGATCGAAAAAGAAATGCAAGTCGGGAATCGATGATGCATGCATAGGCAGAAGACTTATAGTGTATCCCAGATCTCTCCATACAGGATTCATAACAGAATTAAAATCTACCCTATATGAAATGCAAGTCGATAAAATCTCCCTATAATAGTAATTGCAATTTACGTGAAGCACCAAACGCTAGTTATCTATATATGAAACCTATGGTATGGTCTTGGAGACTCCTCGATGCCCGCCATAATGAGTCCTGCAAGTGTTGTGTAGAGTCTCTCACGGTGTGCGGTTTCAAGTCTAAATAATCGACAATTTGATTTGACTAAGAACAAGCACAAATCTATTAGTACATACAAATATAATTAGGGCTTTGTACCTTAATCCTCAAGAAAATCCTAAGCAAGGACTCAATCACACGAAACAAATAAAAATGAAGTCGAAAAAAATAAAAAGAATGCGATAAAAACACGACAAAAACCGACGAGGCCCCTAAGTGTACAATCACTTGGACAATGGACCTCATGAAGTAGCAGTGTCCGAAAGAGTCCAAATTATTACAAATAAATGTCTATCTCTCTCTTTTGATTACTAAATAATAAAAAATGTAAAGGGATTTTCTTTCAAAATTCCTCCAATTTCTCATTTGATGCTCTCTCCCGCTAGCTAAGTTAGAAAGATGGATCCGCCTTGCATGGTTGAACATGTCCTCTTATGAAGTCCTCCCTCTCTTAGTGATCCCCAGAAACAAAGTCAAACTAGGAAGAGTGTTAGACAGTTCACAAATAATATCAAAAAAATAAAGCATAAATAAATGAAAAATCTAGACAAGAGAGAAGAAACTAAAAAATACAATCTATGTGGTGTTTCTCCCCAGCAACGACTCCATCTATTGAGCAAGGTTTTTGCGAGGGTCGAAATCATGTCCATTTAATAGAAACACAAATCAGTCTCAACCATTAATTTTGTGTTTCACATGGGTTATGATCCAAGGACTCCCAAAATACTATAAAAAAGAGGCAACCATAGCTCTTCATTTTACAATAATTGAATAGCCTCTCTCTCTCTCTCTCGTATTCTCTACATCACACACCCTCTCTCACTCCTTAGAGTGGTCTCCACCCTAAACCCCAGAGAGGGTCACCATTATCGTAACTCCATTTGTCTCTGCTTTGACTGCTTGTGGATCTTCATCTCCTTCAGTGCACTTCTCTCGTGAAGAAGACATAGGGTCTCATGAGACGAGATCAGGGGATTCATCACTTGGATCATCAACATGGATTGCGAGGAGCACATATTTCATCAACGCGCTTGCAAGCGTCTCCATTGTTGGATTGAACTTGAGATAGGAGGTATCTTCATTTAGAGACTCGATGGGTAACCACCCTTCAAGGGGTAACCCTAATATCTATTTCTTGATTAGATGAAACGATATGGGATGTGTTCTTGGATCATATGGTTTCATTATTAAATTTTTTTAATTCCGTTGCCTCGAGCGACTAGTATGACTAGTCTCTCCCGATCGCATATGTTGTGATCTTTACGCTTTTGTGATGTACTTAAGGTTTTTTCCCATAACCGTCACCCCTCTCCCCTTGAGCACCTGTGATACTAGTCTGCTCCTAGGTGAGATCCATGAGTTTAACCCGTTTAACTGCTCTTTTGGGGCAGCCGAGAATCCTTGTGGTTTCCCACGATTCAAGAAAAGACCGGAGTAGTCTTCTCTTACTTCTACAAATTCCTGCAAAATCCTCTTTTTCATCTTCGTCCTACTTCACTCTACCGCACCCTCACCGCCTCGACGCTCTGACTCTGTTGAGCGAGGTTTTTGTTAGGGTCTAAAAATATCGTCACTAAAATAAAAGTGAAGATGGAGGATCGCTAAGGTGACCGCTCACAAATCCCTCATTTAGATAACAATTAACCCACAAAGGAATATAGCAATGTAAAGCAAAAATGTGAAGTTAAAATTTATTATACCTCGACAACAAGTTTGTATAGTGTGTAAGCATGTGTAGAGGTTTAACATATAGAGCAAACGGTAGATTTGGCAATAGTGTACATTTCCTTTTTATATTTTCTGATTTTAAATTTTCTTTTTCTTATACATACATGTATATATATATTATAGTCTTATATAGAACTATGTGTATAATACAAGGTAATATGATTATAAATACTATTAAAAATAATCAAAATACATGAAATAAAATGTTTTGGGTTTTATATGATTTTCTCTAATTTTTATGATTTTTGGATAATTTTTGCTGGTTTTATGGATTTTAATATCAAAAATATCCCAAAACATGGAATAAATAAATAGGTTGAAGTTATTTGAAGATAAAAAATAGCATATTAAGTCCAAAATTCTCTAGATCAATTTTAATATGTAGATAATAACTGTAACTAAAATTTAGAAACAAAAATACAACTTTTAGAATTTTTTGGTGATTTTTTTACTGGATTTTGGATCTTTTTAATTTTAATTTTTTTTCCTTTTCTTTTTTAAGGATTTTTGGCCTGGATATTCAAAATACTAAAATACACAACATATATATTTTTTGGATTTTTTCAAAATGGTTTTATAGTTCTTTTGGAATTTTTAAGTCAAACAAGGGGAAAATGTGATCATTTTATTTTTAATAAATAGGTAGAATGTCTAAGATGAAAATATAAAAATATGGAGTGAATGACATACTACCCAGTATCGAACCCTAGTTTTGCAAAATTTTTGGAGCATAAATGGTATTTTTAATAAATGAAAAACAAGCACAAAAATACATGTACCTATATGGTCATATTTGCAATTAAAATACAAGGCAAGGGTGAATGTGCAAATTTCTTAAAAATATATAATTAATATTCACATTTTATTGACAAAACTAAAATACAAAAAGTCACAAGGGTGTACTTGCAGAATGCCCAACATACATGGGACCACACGTGAGATAAGCTTGACTGGACCAATTTGTAATTTTCAAATACTCAATTATTTATACTACAAAATTTATTTAGAATACTAAATAAATAATATAAAAAGGTGGGATGCTAGATCTGTAATTTACCCCCATATAAGCAGAGATGGAAAGTTCAAATGTCTTCACTTGCCACATGTGTGAAACCCCAAAACCCGAGCAGGGACTTAATTGCAAAATCCAGCTGGATCTGGACTTAATTGCAAATCTGCTTTTATTCCAGTATCCAAAAAAATATTTAAATAGTCCATTGCGTAGAGCTCGTTGATAGCTTTCCAACGAGTCCAAAAACACGAAAATCCATGTTCGGGAGCCCAAGTTACGGTCGTTTTTGTGAGACCGGGTCCAGTTCAATTTCGGATCCGAACCCGGAGCCGAACTCGGGTTCAACCCAATAAAACCGCCCCCATCTCCCTCAAAAACGCCCAAACCCCTTCCCCTTCGACCAGCACCTTGCCCTCACCCATTTTTCTTCACCCGAGCTCCATCGGAGCTCGTTGAATCGCCTCGGATAGACAATCCAAGACCACCCCCGCGTAGAGAAGGTCCAAGGCGTCCCCGTGTGCGGTTCTCATCGCAAACGAAGCGTTGATCGTGTCGTTCTTCACCGATGGAGAAACCGAGGTGTGAGTTTCCTTGAGGTACGATGTCGCCATCTTCTTGCTGCGGTTTCTCCACGATTTCCATCTCGTACCTTCACCATTAGAGCCTTATTTACACTTGTTTGAGATGCGACTTGGTGGGTGTCTTTCCTCCTACCTTGGAATCCCTAGTGTGCTCGAAAGGGTGACTGTGCAATCTAATACCAATTTTTCAACCCAAAAAAAATACCGAATGATCCTATTGAGTATCCAGGACCCAGTCATTGTTACGAAACCCTTAACATGGCCAACGGGAGATTCGCATTGAAGGTGGCGGTATAAAATCAGTGTTGTACTGAGTCCTTCCCCAGCGGAGTATTTGGACTAACATAAATAGAGTTGTATGGACATGGCAGTGGATGTTTTCAAAAAAAAGGAACAACAGTATATTCTTATTAAGAATGTGATACTTCCCCGAAATGGTGGTGCTTTATCATATGTTATGTATTGTCCTCATTTTGGCCTGATGAGTATTGATGGTTTGGGAGTAGAGATCATGCTTCACATTTTATCAGGAATTTTTATGGTTATTGTGTGCTCCTTTGTCTCCCATTATCAATTAGCTAAAGTATCCAACGTATTGTCATTGATTTGTCAAGTTGGAGTTGATGGAAATTTTCCATGTAGGCTTTAGTGTACTTGGAGTTTTCATTAACATGCATCTCCACTCATAGAAAAGTTGGAGTTGATTTGTCAACGTTTTTAATGTCAGCTTGAGATGTGGAAACCTGATATGGCTTAGAAATGAAGTGGGAGGCAAGATTAAGCTCAATGTACCTTGTCCAAGCCACACAAAAAAAAGGGGAGATATAAATATTGATTGGCATATTCTGTATGTATTTCTGTAACCAATCAGTAACATTGTAGCCAAATTAACTCGCACAATGAGAGATTATAAACAGTAGCCATGAACGGACACTTGCTGAGTTAAACTATTTGTGATGTGCTATTATTACATAGTCATCTACTGTATGAACTTTGCATCAACATTCAATGTGTAATAGATTGATAGAATTCATCCACTTAATCTTGTTGTTCTCTTCACAAATCATTGCTCATGTTTCAAATCAAATCCATCCCTTGTATACATTTAATCTCATCCAACCAATCTAGTTCACTGAATTGAATTTGATTGTAGGAGATTGCATGATCCGCTGTCCATCTCTGAATCCTCATGGTTCTTATAACTTGATCTATCAACAATAACATTCATAGCTTCTAGTTTTAGATGTAGTATGGAAAACATTCCAGATTTGAGTCTTTCTGCAACTATGTCCTTGTTGGCTAACGTCTGATGTTGAGTAATTTCTTCCTCTACATTTGATTGTTACCCCCTTCGATTCATAGCTATTGTCGTGGTATGTTTATTTATGTAATTTCTTATTGTACCAATCATGGTCTTCCTAGTATATATATAATAGAATCATTTCTTAGGTAACCTTGATATAAAGTACAGTGCTAAAGATGAGACACAATAATGGTAGAGTATGAAACAAATTACATTGGAAAAAGGTTATTAGATTACTTTGAATCAGTTTTTTTAGATGATTCTTGTGGAAGATTCTTGTTATGTGAGGATCACATCTTTGGGCCATTTTATAGTGATCAAGTGGATGGAGTAGTTGCCGCCAAGGGAGGGGCATGTACCCTTGGGGCCCCATGTAGAAGCCTAGATGACCATGATCCCAATTGTTATTGTAGTTGCGATGGTTGGGGGACATGCTGCTTGGCACACTGAGGTGTTGATCTGACGGTGTTGGCCTTGGCACTTGCATGCTTTAACCCAGTGCTCGAGCGTGGGCCATGTAGTCATGGTTGGTTTACTAGTGCTTCGCTTGTCACTTAGAGTTAACACTCGTGTACAGGCCAATGTAGGCCACATTGGTCAGTATTCCGAGTGGGAACGTTAAGAGGGGAGCTCCGGGAAATGCGGTTAATGAAGTTGGTGATGGGACGTTAATCTCCTGTGCATAAGGAGGATCGGATTGTCACGATGATTCGCGGGTTGGAATCTAAATTGTGAATCGAAAATACAATTGCTAAGTGGAGCTAATTGATGTGTTGGAAACAAAGTTAGGATGCATTGTACCCCACCGCATGCCTACGGAGGCACCCCAATCCTAAGGTATTCTTTTTACCTTAGAGTCATAGTGTGAGGTCTCATCTAGACCAAGACCACAAACTATCCACGAAGCTTGGTTACTTATATATCTAATAACCATAAAAAATGTGATCTTGTGAGATCTGATTACATAGTCTCTTTCTCTTTTGCACACATTTAAATTATCTCATGTTTGTTGTTGTATAGTTTTATCTAATTCATATTGGGCAACTTTGCTCATAACGTACCTACGTGTGGATCCGCAGGTCCTCAGCAGTGAGCAGTTTGGAGACATCACTTTTAGTGCAGCTACACTACACTTCTTGTATCACAGTTGGTAGTAGTTTTTACGGTCTTCTTTACTTGTAGTTTCTTTTTGAGAGGCATGACCTGTAATGCATAATTGTGGACATCTATATTTATGCTTACATATAACTTTTGTGGACATTGAAATGGATAATAGACTGTAATGGAATTGGTGAATGGAAATACACGTGCTTTGTGAACAGGTTGAATGCAATGAGAAAAAAAATTATTTCCATTGTGTGTTGCTTTTCCTCCTTCTTTTGCGAACGTCAAATATTCGAATGTGGAACTATGTGCATGGATTGGTTTGTAGAGTACCCGGATCCTAGGGGCGCCACAAAATGTATCCCTCTTCCGTACGATTACGGTTCGCGCGTGGACATCCCAGATTAGATCCTCGTCGAGGATCAGACAGTTTATGCGTATGAGATCCAACGGTTGGCATCGAATCTGGCGCTCCTCCCCAGATCGGACGGTTATTGCTTGTGATGAAGAAAGGGAAGAACTCGCCTTCCTTGAGCTTCGATCTTCGATTCCTTCCTCCATCGAGCTCCTTCTTTTATGCTGAGCTACTCTACGGGCTTGGGGAGGTCTTCCGCAGTCGAGGGTACCTTCAAAATGACCCAAGTCATCAAGGACAGAGATCGAAGTAGGCAAAGTCTCCTAGTAAGCTTCCTGTGGGTCGATTCAAGCCCAGAAGGGCTCCGTTCAACCATGTACCTACACAGAGAAAAGAACATGTTGAGGGAATATTGCCTCGACCCAATTAGGTACAGAATTGAAGTGAAATGGGGGTGGTGATGAAGAGTTCGGACGAAGGGCGGTGATAGGACCTCGGTAGCTCGATCCTACGGTAGTCGCGGTGATCTGGGTACCTCGAAGTGTGGACAAATGGATAGGGAAGGTGATGGGACGGTCACGGTGGTCAGAACAAGTGGGTACATGTTGAGGATGATGGTCGGATCTCTAGAGCTTCAGTGAAGCTAACTAACTTAAACTACGCTAATCAAGCAAGTAAAACACAAAATAAAATGTGTAAAATGAAACCTAAGTACTAAAGATACCTAGAAATGGTAAAAGGCATATTTCAAACCTGATAGAGGACCAGGGAGCAGGATAGGTTGGAGCTCCGTCATGGTTCACTTTTCCTCCTTCATCAGCCATTCCAAAGCCTTACGGGTACACCATTTCTCACCGGGAGGCGCACTGGACTGAGGGTGGAGAGTTTTAGGAATCAAAAAGGGACCAAATTTGTGAAGGAAGGTAGAAGCTTTATTTATACACATGGGTTCCAGCCCTTATTGACGAAGGGTATGTATAGAAGATCCATAGAGCATACGAGAATCAGGGATGATCAAGGAGAAGAAGTGGTGAACGGCTCGAGGGTAAAGCGGCATCATAGCAACTAAGAAAAATCAAGGAAGTGGTCTGCTCGAGACATCTGACAAGGTTTAGAGCCAGGGAAGCATATTAACTTTGTTCAACATTCCTTGCAATGTGATTGGTCCACGTAGGACCAAGCCATGACAAAATAGGATCCTGATTTGAAAATAAATTAACCAAAATTGTAAATGGTTTAATTAAATTTTGGTTATAAAATAAAGAAGGTTTACTATATTGTGTAGTATTTTGATAAGATCTTTTTTTTATGAGTTAATTCCTTACAAAATACTTTTTACAAGTGTATTTATAGGTATATTGACGTATGTTTTGTATATTTTTTTATTTTGTATTTTGATTTTATTATTTTAACTTAATATTTTATAAATTATAAATTATTTTTATATACAAAAATATTTTTTTATTATATTTTTATTATGTATTTTATACATAAATAAATACAGGCATATATTGTATATGTATAAGTATATATAGTTTATAACTAATATTTAAAAAATATAAAATAAAAACATTAATAAATTAATAAAGAATAAATAAAATGAATATTTTATTCTGGTATACTATACAATAGGGGTCCAAAACCTAACTTTTACATCTAAACTCCAAATTAAATGAACCACCTTCATTAAATAGCTTAATGAAAGATATATAATTAAAGGTGATTTTGATGCATTTCGGAAATTTATTGAGGAGATAAGATTCTGGGAAGTTTGGGTTTTGGCTTTTTATTATGCGCATAAAATGTACACTATATCTTATTTTTTTGTATGAAAACTATTTTGTTTTTTCTATATATTATTATCTTCTTTCCATTTATAAAGTTTCTTTATTTGAGGTATAAATAATAAAGAATAATATAGGTTCCTACAATGATTTATCGATGAATAAATAAATGGGGTTGTTATTGTATATTTGGCCCTTATCTCGCCCTACTTTATTCCTTGTCGACCAAATCAATTCTTGACTTGGTCATGGGGTTTATGGTCATAAAATACCTTTGGTATTTTATCCTTTTTCTTTTTTTCTTTATTTATAATTTTGACATTAAAATTTATAATTTTTATACAATAATAGAAAAAATGATGAATGTTAATTTGTACAAAATTTTGTTATTTACATGAATTTACTAGGATTTTTATGCCCAAAATGATAGAGTAAAGGTGATGAAATGGAGATTCATCTGATTCTGAGCTGCCTTCATCTTCCCTTAACTCCGCTCGATGAATGCTGATGAATCTACAATTCGTCATCTTTATTCATTCATTTTAGCATAAAATTCCTTATAAAACACATGCATATAATACTTAAAACGAGTTATATCTTCCTTTGTCGCTCTTTGATCACTATGAGGACGTCTTCCTCTAGGGAAGGAAGTGTGTCTCAACCTAGTCTAGAGATGTTGACGTCTAAAGACAGAATGTTGTGGCATTGCAATAATGCTTCAAAAGAGAGATAGACTACTGGCTCAAGAGAAAAAACTCCTTATGTACATGCTGCACCTTATATATACTTTCAAAATAAAGTGTAAAAAAGTGCAGAATCTCCAAAAGTGGACAGGCCTGTTTGAAAAGTAAAATGTCTGCCAAAGTGTATATACAAGGATATATATATATATAATAAGAGCTTCAAAGTCATTTTTTTTGTAAGCTTGCAGCGGACGACTTGGCTACATTGGTCATGCATCCAAGGATATGTAGCTATAGTGGTTACTGTCCATTCTTTTCTCCATCCCCTCTTCTTGAGCTGGATGTACTTGAACTTAGAAGGGAATATCTCTGCTCCTCGAGGAAAAAGATGCAAGACCGGGGAACTAGAGTTACCTTGTTGATGGAGGTTGTTTCTTTGCTACTTTTGAGATGGGGAGCTATATCTCATGTACACAATACATGTGAAGATTCATAGTCACAAGAATTTGTGTTTGTAGAATTGTTATGACATGACTGTTGAGGTGACCTGAATAGGAATCTTGTGGAACTTAGAGGTTGTTAGGTTTTAAATACATCTACCATGAAGGTTCCGACACACTAATAATCCAAAGGTTTGACAGCGATCCAAACTACAATTTTATGAAGAAAAGTTTAAAACTCTATGTCATCCTAACATCTTTATTTTTCCTTCCTTTTTCTCTTATATTCACTTATTCTTTCAAATAATTGTTTGCTAAGGGACTAGCAAAGGTAAGGCATAGGGGGTGATAAATCTATGGTTCATTATCTTTATTCATTTATTTTAGCTTAAAATCCTTTATAAAACACATGTACATAATATTAATTACATGTTCTTACTACTTGCATCTATGTGTAAATATTGTATATTTGTATATTATTTTAACCTAAATTAAATAAAGAAAGAAAGAAAAGGAAATTAAAAAGAAAAGTAAATAAGACTGTATATATGTAATAGATACAGACTGACCCGAACGTCGAGAGAAGGTCAAGACTTGACCTTATCGATCAGGAACAAAGTACGGTGAGATAGGGTCTTTAATTAGAAAATCTAAAAAAAGAGTGTTGAAAATACTTCTCACTTAATTTGTATATCTGTATAAAACTAACACTATTTTATTTGTACATAAATTGACCTTAAATAAAATTCAAAACAAAATTGTACATAAAAATGTTGCCTGAATAATAAAAATAATTGCACAACAAAATCATGTATATAATAAAAGTAACCACACCTAGAAAAAGCCATTAAGCGATAATTGAAAGATCAATTCGGGCTCCCTATGATCTCACATTGAGCCAAGCTCACTTCCATTGTATTCTAAATTAAATTATCTTTAAAATGGTTGTAATTTTATAATTTTTAGAGTTACAATTGAGAAATCGATTTTCTGTAGTGGTATGTGCAATTTTGCCATTTATTTATACATATTATTTTTGTAAATATTTTTAAATATTTTTACTAAGTATTGAAAATAAAAAATTAAAAAAATAAAAAGATTAGAACAAAAAATTAAATTAATTTGCTTATTTACCCATGTAGATAATGTCATATATGTATATAACATATGCACATATTTAATTTTCTTAACTAGATATCACAAAAAAATAAAAAAAATTAACATTTGATTTTTCAATAAATAAAGTGACAAAAATACAAAAAAATTGTTAATATTTTATAAATATTTTTTAACACTTATCTTACTACTTTATCTCATTTCAATTTTTCTTCTCTCTTATCTCTTATCTTCATCCAAAAATTCAGAAATTCAAACTTCAATCTCATTCTATATATTAATAAGGATCCCTCTCCATCTTTTCAACTTGATCAATCTTTGGTGAGAGGAGCCCAATCTACGAGAGTCTTCTTGCCGTAGAAGGGTGCCTAGCCTCCGAGCCGTCTGGTGACAGCGAGTCGGCCTTTATCGAGGCGATCAAGGTCTTTTCCGCTCCTAAGGTGAGATCTATCATTTTATTCTTATTCTTCATATAGATTAACCTTAGTTTTATTTTTCTCGCATCTTTGTTTTGTTGTCATTTTTTTATCTATTTATAGAATTCATTAAGATTTGATCCGCCGCCAACTCGATTTTTCATCTCAGTTTCTTGATCTATACGCCTTCTTTTCTACCTCGCACGATCTTTCACCCTCGACCACGCACGGTGGTCAGAGATCTGGTTCCATCCGACATTCCTCTCGGAACAACATGCATTCACAACTTCTGTGTGATTTTAGGATCAAGTCATCATGCTTGCATCCTCAGTTATTGATAAATAAATAAATTTAAAAATATAAAAAAAAATTTGTTTTTCTTTCTAACATTTGTTTTGCAGGATAAAATAAAAAATAATAACAAAAAATAAAAAAATATTTACATTTCCTATTTTTTTAGAATAAAATAAAATAAAAATAAAAAAGTTCTTTATTATTGCATTTATGTATTTACAATCAATAAAAAATTAAAAAAAAATGGGCTTGGTTGTCAGCCCGCGTTGCTCTGTCATCACCATCTTGTCGGTTACCTCTATGCTGCCCATCGCCCACGCGGCCCACCGCTTGCATGACTCACCAGCCATTAGTAGCCCTCAAGAAACACCAGCACACGAGGCATCGTCGCAAAACTGCACTACCTCCGTCGAAGACCTCTGCGCGAGCCAAGTCTCCACCCCTTGTGATCTCAGCTGGAGCCCTACACCGCCATCAGCAGTAGTCAGCAAGTAAACCCCAGTGCGGGCCCATCAGATGCCCCTAACTGTCGGCTATCTTCATCGCGTCACTCGTACGACACATCCGCACCTCGTCGCCGTCGCGACCACCTGACAAGCCCTTTCGCCCCGCAAAGACCGTCCCCTCCTGTCCACTTCCATCATCCAGCCACCTCCGCCTATTGGCTCCCTTTGCCTCCGCCCACACGAAGACAACACCTAGCGCTGGTCATATGCCTGTACCCCCATTGTCAGTCGCCCCCTTCCGTTGTGACTGTCGTTCGTAAAGGCCACAACCTGTGATGCAAGAAGAGAGAAAAGAGGGAGGGCGACGGTGCAAGCCCCCTTTGCTTTTGTTTTGAAGAAATGAAGCAAGAAAGAAGAACACTAGTGTGTTATTTTAATTTTGGATAAATTACATCTTTACCCTCCAAAGAATTCAGAATTACGCAAATATCTGCGCCATCCAGCTATCATGTGCTTCACGCATGCCCTCCTGGGTAAATTTCATTTTTCATCCCCACTTTATTTCCTATCATTATTTTATTTAAAAACATAAAACATTTACAATTCAATCTTTCATTTCCAGACTATTTATCTTGCATGTTCTGTAGAGTGAAATAATATTTTTATTGTTAAATAAATCTCTCAAAAATCATGCTAAGCTCTTGATATGCTTGTCTTTTTAGCATTAATTTTTCGTAGCTTTTCAATTCATTTATTCTTATTTAAAAATAAAAGACATGTCATTTTTTCCTATTTGAAATTCAAAAATTCATAAAAATGTGAATATTTCTCTAAAAATTCCAATAAAAATAGAGTAGTTTTATTTTATTGTCTTTTAATTTATGTCCAAATTTCATGCATTAATTCTTTTCAAAAATCAAAAAAATCAAAAAATCTACAAAATATTGTCAAAATCATTAAAAAAATCTACAAAAATCCCAAAATCATGATTTTACTTCCTTTTTATAGATATTTACCTCTATTTTAGATAAAAATAGTTGCCAGGAGTTTTTGTCACTTAAAATATTTTTAAGTCGCAAACTACTCCAGGTTGTGCATTATTTCTCATTTTTCTCATTGTTTGATTCTTAGAAAAAAATACAAAAACATCCTAAAATTCTACAAAAAATTCCCAAAAACATTTAAAGTTTTATAACCCAATAATATTTTCTCTGGATTTTTCTGATCTTTCTTGATGTAATTGAGAAATATAAAAAGAGTTTGGTATGTGTCTTTCTTATCTTGTGCATACTGTTCCTTATTTAAAAATAAAAAATGCAAAATTAAAATCACTATGAAATTGAAAATCAGAAAATAAAAAAAATAACAGTAGAAAATAAAAAAGATAAAAAAATCCACAAAAACCAAGGATAGTTTGCCTTTGAGATCTTTGCTTTTTCTTTTAATTGATTTTTCATTGCTTATTTGAATAACCCTCGGGAATTGTAGCCTCCCTGAGTTTGATCCTGTCTGCTATACAGGTAAATAAGTAGCAAAAACTTCTCTTGCTTCATTATTTGCTTACAGCTAATTTTGCAGCTTGAGAAGAAAAAAAATAATAAATTTGTTTATCTGCTGACGCTTGATTGGGTTGCAACGACTTGTTCATAATTAAAATAATTAAAACACCAGAAAAGTGTACCAACAAACGTCGAGCCCCGTCCTCGACACACCTCGCTCCGCCCTCACAATCCTCCTTCGCCATCCGCATCTTTGCCCGTTCATGCTCGACCACCTTCACCACCGAGCTCCTCCACCTTGTCTCAACTCCTCCGCCCTCACCTCTGCCCCATCACCGACCACGCTTCCGCCTCATCTCGATCGTGTATCGGCTGAGTTTCATCGCTCTCCAACTTCGTGAGCCACCGACACTACAACTCATCCTACTCTATCTAACATGATCCGCCTCGCCATCAAGCAGCTCTAGCATAGCTGCCTCACCTTCTAGCCACCGTTAGATCGAGGGCAAGCCCTTGGTCCAACGGCTCGAAGGTAGCCACGTCTCCGCCCTCATCATCAATGTTCCCAAGGCTCCCAAGTGAGCCACGTGTAGGCTCATATCCCTGAGTCTAGGCCTCTACATCAGAGGCTACAACCAAAGCTATCCGCCCTCGCCACGTGGTGCCTCGGGCGTTGTACCTCAGCCGTGGACCCGAGGCTCCAACCGAGCCTCTCCCGCGCTGCCATGAGGAGGTTCGACCCCCGAGCTTGGGTCGTTTTGTCTAAACCTCACTGTGCACATGCAACACACATGGCGTAATGGGAAAATTGCAAGTAAGAACCACACCCCCCACTCCCCCGACAGTCCAAAAAATTGCAACGAGGTCCCTGTCCAGTAAAGTCGCATGCTCGCACAAGTGCACTTGGCAAATTGCATTTACATCCCCGCAAGCATTCAATAATTATAGATAATTCCCTTCAGGGACCATTTTGATAAGAATACTTTATTTTTATTATATTTGTGTCTAGAACTTCAATTTAGCATAACTTTCTCATTTGAACTCCGATTTTTGTGTACAATATGTCATTTTGAAGTTATTTATATGCTCTTTCATCTTATATATCTTGTGGACAGACTAGAGCTTGATTTAGTTTAATATTAATTGAGGATCTATTTTGATCAATATAGATTGATTTTTGACAAGATTTGTGATATTATTGATTTATTTTGTAGGGATTTGATTGAGGATATTTAGTCTGATTAATTCTCTTTTGAGACTTAGTATATTCTTTGAGGAATTAATCTTTATCGGGGCTTAATTGAGGAGGAGGCATCAATTTCCTTGATATTTTATGTCATTAGAGTTTACTATTTTTTAGGAGTAATTTACATAGAATTTTATGGTAAAAGATTATTAGCAAAAATCATCCAGTGATCTCATTATTTGCATGATTATTCATGGATTAATCTTTGAGCCTGCAATCTGAAAATTAGTTGTTAAATATTTTTGAAATTAACATCTTTTGATCTATGAATTAGTTTAAGCAATTAACTGGTCGTCTTTTTTGGATTAAAATTATAAATCACAGATAATGTGTTTCATTGTATTCTCTGTTTCTTTTACTTGCATTTTCATCATTGCATTTTCATTTATTTAATTTTCTGACATTGAGATTATAAGAGCTATTAATTAATTATTTTAATTAATTTAGAACCATGCAACTAGAAATAGTTTGTTCTCTGTATTTGACCTTGGTATACTTACCAAGTAAAAATTATTCCACAATATTCAAAGTTTATGGTTTTTTACGAATTGCTTTCCATCTCCTATACTACAATCTTCGATTATCAAATAGGTGGAATCTTCATTCGTCAAGGCGATATCTTAAGTTAGTTCTGAGTGATTATCAATTGGCTCATGCTACAATGAGAGCATATTATTTTAACTGATTAGTGATTCATCAATTAGCCATCAATCTAACTCTTTAGATATTATCCAAGCACTAGCCTCTATGATTTGAACATTGAATCAACAATTGTATGGTTATCAAGATGATCATGTTACATAACTCTAATTGTACTAAGGGACCATATAAGTGCATTCATTTAGTAAACTTAGATAGGGAGTGAAAATTGGTAACTTTTATTGATATATAAAAAGTATTACATTAACATTTGTTGTAGAAATGGTTTTCCCTATACTCAAATGTCAACTAATATCTGCATATGTTTCTCAAAGAAGGATATCCAATACGATTGAGATATCTATATATAAGAATATCATTATTGAGTATTTAGTATTGAAGTCATGAATCAAGGTATCATAGTATTATTTTATCATGAGTAGTAAATTTGAATCACATTTACATTGGTTGTGGATAACACTACGCGTGATATCTCAATCCTAGAATATTGACATGGGTTAATTAGTATAAATATCCATACAAATCATGAATAATTCTATGAATTGAAATCATAAGAATCGTAGATCACAATATCTCATAAATCTAAGTTTGAACATTTAAATAAGAGTATCCATTTATCACTGACTCATGAGATGATTTTATGAGTTTTGTATACATAAGTAATGGATCAATATATGGATGATTCTCACATATTAATTTATTAAATTTGATTCTCATGAAATACATTTATGATTGTAAATTTGTGTTGCAAAATGATGATGATTGGCTTCAAGTGGGATAGGATAACGTCAATGGCATGTATCCTCTCTATATTAGAGATGGTGGAGGGACATAGAATTTCATAAGAAAATCGGGTTGCCCCCATCCTCCTCATCTCTCATGATACGTGAATGTATATAGAAAAGATTTGAACCATGTTATTCCATTACAATCTAAATTTTATCGCTAACCCATAAGAATGGGTTTCTCAATGGTTCCAATTCATTCTTTTTGTTTTTCCTGA
Source organism: Ottelia alismoides (assembly GCA_037367405.1). Lineage (NCBI taxonomy): Eukaryota > Viridiplantae > Streptophyta > Magnoliopsida > Alismatales > Hydrocharitaceae > Ottelia > Ottelia alismoides. The sequence continues at coordinate 1,914,278 of JAZKJV010000225.1, forward strand.
TGAGTGAGACAACCTCCATCAACGTAGCTAAAAGTAATTAAGCAATTGTCTCATCCAATACAATGATCTCCTTATCTAGAGCAATAACATCATGGCATAATCACAGGAAGATAGAAGAGAAGTCAATAAGATCAATGCTTTATCCTCCTCCTTGAAGGGAGACTCGTATTTTGCATTCCTTTACAGATATCCAAGCCCGCTCATTAGAATCTTGTTGAACAGATCCAAGTGCACCTCTGGCTTTGTCTTATTGGTCGTCTTAACCATAGAGTAGCAATAACTTGTTTGTTGGATATTTGGACTCGTCTAGGCTATTTTTTATAGGCACGTGGTTGAATTTCATATAGACCAACCTAAAGGTTAGTTTAAAGATCACAGAAAAGAAAAATATAGTACGTACGTTAAAGAAATCAACATATAGATTAAAATAAGCTTCACATTGTATCCAAGTGACTCCTCTCAGTAGATAAGTAATCTGATCTTGGTCCATATGTTGGACATTGATCTGAATGTGATTCAGATGTAATGAGAAGATTAGATTTGCAGTCTTGATTTAATCAAGCATCTATGGGAGGCCGGAGATCTAGATTTGAGATGTGATCTCAATATCCAAGTCACTATACGTGCACAATACAATCGCCATGTCTTTTAATATGATTTGATTACCAAAGATGTGAATAATATGAATGTGATTCATATTATTGGACAATATAAGAATAGAGATCCGAGATTATTAAATGTGATTTAATTATCATGGATATGAATAATGTGGATAGTAATATCCATATTAGTCATATATGTTATAAATATGATTTATAATGTATAAAGGAGAGAGATATTTGTAAATTAAATGATAATGTAAATTGGATTCACATTGGATAATTAATTGAAAATGTAATTCACATTCTACTTTGGGTTGTGAATATGATTCACAATTTTCAATTGGTAAGATTGCAATATTCAGAAAATAATTATGATTTTTTTGTAGAATAATTTACAACAAGTGTTGTTGTAAATCTTGGAGATTTCCATGGAATAATGTATTCTCATGAGATATCATCAGATTACATGAGAATGCTACCAAATCCCTTATTATGGAAGGAGGCAATTGTCATTCCATAATTTCCATGCTTGATTGATTTAATTTGGGATTAAATCATATTGATTTATCAATATATATTAAATCTAAATTAAATTAATTATTTTTGGTTTTTTACCAACAAAATCTTGGCCATTAAAATAAACATAAATCAATGTAACACATTAGATTTGTGTTGTCCATGGATTAAAATCCATGGAACCCAAAATATTATAAAAGGAGAAGCACCCCTTGCTATTTTTGGTTACAACAACATAATGAGAACATAATTCTCTCCCTCTCTCTTTCTCTCTACACGCCCACTCTCTCTCTCATGTGGTCGTCCACCATGGATGCCCTAAAGAGATTCTCCATCGCCGCAGCGTCGTCGTTATGTTGCCCGATTGTTTGCTCATGGATTTCCATCTACTTCGGTGTGCCTTGCTCGTAAAGAAGATGTCGTATCTCGTTTGTAAAGATCAGGAGATCCGTGGCTTGGATCTTCAACATGGATTTCTAGAAGCATGTGTTCATCAACATGTTTGCAAGTGTCTCCTCCGTCGAATCGGACTTGAGACCGGAGGTCTCTTCGTTTAGAGACTCGATCGCAACCACGCTTCAAGAGGTAGTCTTATTACTTGTTTGTGATTTAGACAAAATGATTTGAGAAGCATTCTTGGATAATGTGATGTTGTCACATGAATAATTTTAATTTCCACTGCATCGAGCAACTAGTGTGACTAGTCGCTCCCGATCACATACGATGCGATCCTCGCACTTCCCTAATGCACTTAAGGATCTCACCATATAGTTCAAGTTGTATCGGAGCCTTAGGTTGAAGGTGTTGGATGCGATCCATAAACCAAAGACGGCTTGGGTTCGTTAGGGTTTGCGAATATTTTCTTGAATTTCATTTTCGCATCTTTGTTTAGTGATTATTTTAGGACCTGTTTAAATTATTTAAACACAAAAATAATATTTGTATTTTTTCCCATTAAATAATAAAACCGTAGGATCTGAGTTTACATAATCTGGATTCCGTATGCTCGAGATATGATCATTTTAGTGAACATGTATCCACAGTTTCGGGGACTGCGAATCTTAACGTAATTTAGATGTTAATTATGGATTTGAAACGCCTTGAAATACATACAAATCACTTAAGTTATATTTTAAATCAAATTAGCAAACTATAGGAATTTATTTTTCTTAATTTGGATTTAAATTGATTGAGATATGGTATTTCTGGTAAGTGAGGGTCACTACTGGAATTACTTTCCTAATCAAGATCTTAGTGATTGTCATTTAATAAATTAGTGAAATTAAATTTTTTAATTTTCTGGAATAATTATGTATAAATATTTATGAAATCTTTGATGACAATTATTTCCTTAAATGCTATTGAATAAAGCAATAATTGATTAGATGTGATCTAGATCACAAATTGATTGCATGATCTACATTCCAACAAACATGTTGCTTGAATAGGATTTTGGGATTTGTTTAGCAAATTTCATTATAATGTTAATAAAAAATGTTTTGATTATTATTGTATGGTATAATTTCGGTTGAAAACCCGATGATCATCTCAAGTACAAAGTGATCCATTTTGCATAATCCTTTCCCTAGGCGGATATGGTGTCTAGTCGGGGAGCGTTGGGGTAGCCGGTAGCACCGTGTGCGGTCCGTCCCACTCCCATCGGTACTGGCCATGACAGCGAGTAGGGTTGGTATAATGCTTATGAAATCATGATGTATTTCTAATTAGTAAAATTCAAAATAATACGTATTTGAGATAATACCATAATTCAAGTAACGATATAGATTGTTTGTTGGATATTAATTGGAACATTAATTTAATATGACTAGATTAATTCAATTATATTAAACACTATATTTTTAATAGAGATGTTATTTCCCTTGGAAGAATTAATTATGTGAATATGATTCATAATAATTAATTAGAATTCGAACGTGATATCAAGGATCACATGAGTGTCATACATCGTCTCCCGTCAAGGCGATGGTTCTGTCGCCAGATATTGTATGTTGGAGATGCTATCCGAAGTGACAGCTCCTGCATACAATCCATTTGGATCGGACACTTTGTTTCTCGAAAGAGTAAGGACGTATGCGTAGTGACCCCAATATCGAGTCGTCATATTATTGGGACGATATTGGATTGCGCATAACGAGTTGTATTCCTGTTGACGGTTAGTTCAATTAATGACGGGTTAACATCGCCTTAGAGGTGGTGGGCTCGGGTGTTTAAAATCGTATTGGGAAATGCAAGTTGAACTTGCAAGGCGGAATGTGTTCCCGCTTCTTCTTATTGGAGTCACAGATTCTCATATTATTGGGATGTGACAAAGATATGGAAAGAGATCCCAGATCTTGCTTGAGATATAATGGTAAGTGTATCTCTTACATTGAAAGTGATTAAGGGAATGAACTTTCATTGTTGCTTTCATTGTTGACAAGGCAAGACAACTTTGATATAAAATTCCTAAATCAAAGTAAAATATGTATACATATAAATATATACACTTATGCAAATTTCTTATTTCAGATAATTCTTCATTAAAACCCACTGAATGATATACTCAATAATAACCAGTAGAATATCATGGATTGGACTCTTGATCCAGATATTGTACTTGCAGTTAGACACATAATGTATGTGATTGCTATGTGCAAGTTTCCTCATAATAATGAGGAATGATAATTAAATAGACAATGTGACTACAACCCTAGGCTTTGTATGCTTTTATAGTCTTGATATCATTGAATGTACTTTGGAAGTGACATGTCGATGATGATCACAATTGACAATTAATCCTTATACAATCTAAGAAGATGATATGGCATACATATGTGCTCTCGACATTTAATCATGAATGACATGGTTCTCTGCATCATGCAGAATTGTGGCTCTATAAGAGATGATGTATTCAAAATGTTTGAATACTTACCTGAACCAATGTCTTTTAGAGTTTAGATGGATGTAGATATGTGAATGTCATCATTCTAGTGTATATACTCTAGTCATTCGTGAAGCTTCATAATATTCATATTGTATGAATTTAATGAAGCATATATAAATGTTGAAATGCTCTTACATTGAATTCTTTTAAATTTAACATAAGAGATCCTTAGTCTTAAGCAATGGTTGTTTATAGATAAAGGGAGCGTAGTGGAAGCATGGGTCTGCCCCATTGAGAAGGAAAGTAAAAAGAATTGACTTTACTTCTATGACTTCCATATGACATCCAAATAGTTGAATGAATGCCAATACTGCAATAAGCTGATGTATTGATAGTGTAACCATCATGTCTATCTAAAATCCTTAGAAAAGGACTCAGATAATGCATCATAATAATCTATATCAACATTTGATCATTAAAATAGACTTGCTTATTTGATAAGATCAAAGTCTAATAATTGTATCTCAATCTTTTAATAACACATGCAATTGGTTGCATATATATATATATATGTATATATATATGTATATATATATATATATTAGAAGACTGAAATTTGATCTTCAGGTTTAATAGTCATCTAATGGATATTGATGCAATTGTTGCAACAATCTCTGTTGGATTTATAGACATCGTAATTTCAGTGGGAGAGCCCTTAGTCTTGGAGAATGTCTTTATGACCTGGATATTAGAATACACTCATAGTTTATTTCCAAGTATTGAAAAAAAACATGAATTCTGAAATAAACCTATCATAAAGAGTTGTGATGGATATATTTCAAATAGTAATCTACCATCTAGTGGACTCTACTAAATTAGAAAATTAATGAATGATTCATTAAGATTTCTAATATTGAAATTAAACCTTTAAAAGATCAATATGAGGATGAAGATCATTTAACAATAATCTGGCATCAAACCTTGGACATTTATCTGTTGATTTGATCATAAGATTTGTAAGAGATGAAACTTTAGAATTTCTAAAATTTCAAAACTTACATACTTATGAATATTGTATCCAAAGTAAAATGCCCAATACACCGTTCTTTGGGAACGGTGTAAGGTATTTAGGATCTCATACACATTGATGTATGTGTATCAGATATATCATGTAGAAACTACAATATATATCCTGATAAGGTTCCATGCAGCAAAGCTTGAACTTAGCACCAGTGAGTGCTACTTCATCAGGAAAATAAACGATGGTATTGGATACCTACTTTATGACCTTGAGATTCTTAAAAGATCTCATCTCTAAGAATGTGATTCTTAGAGGACAATTCTCTTGAGAATCAAGATGAAAATGAAGTGTAGGAACTCATTTAATCTTGAGAAGATAATGAGGCTACTGAAATCGGAAACTAAAAGGATAATAAAAGATGAAACATCAATACCTCTTCAAATCTGTTTGAGGATGTATTCCAGATGTCTGTTAAATCTGGCATGATCTGACTTCATATGATGAAGCTCCTAAGGATCATGACATGGAATGATGGATGTTAGCAATAGAGGTCTAAAGTAGACTTCATATACAAGTGTTGTATATGGACCCTCGAGGATCCACCTATAAGGGTAAGACCCGTTAAGGTGTAAATGGATCTTCAAGAGAAGAGAGAACCTTATGAGAAGGTAGAGACCTTCAAAGCACGGTTCGTAGACATGAGCTACACACAGAAAGAGAAGACATTGTTTGTGATGAGACTTGCTCTTCTGTGACCATTCTTGAACTCATCAGAATATTGCTAACTATAACTACATAACTTGACTATGGCATCTTTAAGATGTAAGTCAAGATTGCATTCCTCAATTAATACCTCTCTGAGAATATTCACATGAAGTACAGAGCTTCATGGTTGAGGAAAGCAAGGTGTGCAAGCTAAAGAAATCCATCTATGGACTCAAATAAGCTTATTGTAGTTGTAACATACGATTTGATGAAATTATAAATGTTATGATTTCATATAGAATCTTGATGAACCATGTGAAGCTTAGTGGGAGTGCCATTTGTGTTCAGCGTGCTAAATGTAGATAATATCCCATTCATTTAGAATGATATAAGGATGATAATAGGTTTTTTATAAATTGGTTATTCCATATCTTGAGATATGATCTCAAGAATACCTCTTAGATCTTAGTTCTAAAGTTGTTCAGAAGCAAAGAGAAGAGGATATTGGGACTATCACATTTGTAGTACATCTTCGACATGGTCCATTCTTGGAAAACCCCGAGGAAGGCTTCCTTTCCTTAAGATATGGTACTGGCCTGTCTGAAGAGATAGCACCTCAAAGAATTGAGGAAGTGAATGCTAGAACTGCTTGCACTTGTGCATCAGTTATGAGAAGCTGAGTGTATGTTAGATGTGTACGAATGCCAGATGTCTACCATACAGTGGGAATAGTAAACTGTTACTAATCCTACTATGGAGATAAAACACTTGGTTGTAGTAATGACAATATCTTCAAAGATGATAAGACTTAGAGATAGTGATCTCAAAGTCTTATCTTCAAAAGTTTAAGACCTTGTAGATAGTAATCTATAAGGGTCTTAACTGTAGATACCTTAGGAGATAGAGATCTCCAGAAATAATGGTATTCTGATAAGGATTATCGAAATACTGGTTATAATAATTATTGAGCAATAGTATCAAGAACACTATAATTGCTTTATCAAGATTGAGTATTGGTTGCATAAGATGCAACATTCGCATTGGATGCGAGCACTGTTACTAGGAGATATGCAAGTGTCGTAAAAGTACTTGGCATAGTCTTTTGGGAACAGAGTGACTGATCAACTTACCTAGCTATTTTCTAAATAACCTATGATTGTCATATGATTGTGGGTTTAAATGATTAGCCCATTAACGGCTCTTTGGGCTAGTGGGAGATTGTTGGACATGCGAGCCCACGGCGAGCCATTATACGATAAATGTTATTGCGAATATCATTCTCTGATCTGAAATGAAGAATAATTGCATAATAGGTCCCTTAGGACAACAAGGGTTATGTACCATGGCCATCTTAATAATCATACAGCTGTTGATTCAACTATTAAACCTCAGAGGTTGGTCCTTGGATGAATATCTAAAGGGTTAGATTGAGGACTCATCAAGCACCGTCAAATGATTGTTAAGAGATGATCTCCAACCCGAGTAGGAGATGGCAATCCTTTTCTCAGTTAGGTTGATATCTGACCGACCTCTAGATGCAGATCCTCTGCATAGGAATAGAGATTCAGAGGTGTCAGATTAGTTAGGTCAAAGAGTTGACTTAACGAGATCGAGATAACCAAAGTCCTATATCATATGTTGTCACGATACATGCACGCATCCTCTGACCAGAGACAGATGTTTTACTATATGTCTGAGTATGTACATTTGGCAGACCAATAGGTTGATGACCTAATCAAGTCTATACACTGACGCGATGGTGTGCATGTAAGGGCATATGAGTAATACAATCTCTCAAAGGGATCATACATGTTCAATTACTGACCCGGAAGACATGAGCTCACTGATGAGATATTGGGAAGAATCAAATTCCGTGGACAATCATCTTGCTTTCGAAGCTTGACTGAATTTGTATGTTTTATATATACTTTCAGAAAGTATATGATCAAGACCTAGGTATCATATATGCTTTTGGAAAGTATATGATCGATAATGACTCTCAATGATCAAATGAGAAACCTACTGATAAAACCCTGAAGTACATAGTGTAAAATTGATCTAATACTCCGAGTTTGTTCAGAGTCTTCCAGTATGCAGAATGTACAAGTGTTGGGAATACCTTAGGGTGATGTGATCATAAACTATTGTATAACCATGATACTTCCCTTCCTAGGGACTGATGAAACGGGTCTGGATTTTAGTGACTCCTCTTAGTAGAAAAGCAATCTGATCTTGGTCCAAATGTTGGACATTGATCCGAATGTAATTCCGATGCAATGAGAAGATTAGATTTACGGTCTTGATTTAGTCAAGCATCTATGGGAGGCCAGAGATCTGGATTTGAGATGTGATCTCAATATCCAAGTCATTATACATGAACAATACAATCGCCATGTCCTTATCCCCAAGTATCCGCGGAGAAAGCGCATTATCCTTGAAAGAGTTCAGAATAATTTCATTGTTGACAAATGTATCCGAGCACTGCGAAAGTGGATAATTAAATGTGATTTAATTATCATGAATAATATGAATTTGATTCATATTATATAGAGAGTTATATAAGATAATTAAATGTGATTTAATTATCATGAATAATATGAATTTGATTCATATTATGTGGAGGGTTATCTAAGATAATTAAATTTGATTTGATTATCAAAGATGTGAATAATGTGAATGTGATTCATATTATTTGAGAATATGAGAATAGAGACCCGAGATGACTAAATATTATTTAATTATCATGGATATGAATAATGTGGATAGAAATATCCATATTAGTCATATATATTATAAATGTGATTTATAATATATAAGAGAGAGAGAGAGAGAGATATTTGTAATTTACATTTGTTAATTAAACGTTGATGTGAATTGGATTCACATTGGACAATTAATTGAAAATGTAACTCACATTTTATTTTGGGTTGTGAATATGATTCACAATTTTCCAATGGCAGGATTGCAATATTCACAAAATAATTATAATTTTTTTTGTAGAATAATTTACAACAAGTGTTGTTGTAAATCTTGGAGATATCCGTGGAGTAATGTAATCTCATGAGATATCATGAGACTACATGAGATTGCCATCTAATCCCATATTATGGAAGGAGGCAATCTTCATTCCATAATATCCATGCTTGATTGATTTAATTTGGGATTAAATCATATTGATTTATCAATACATATTTAATCTAAATTAAATTAATTGTTGTTGGTTTTTTATCAACAAAATCTTGGCCATTAAAAGAAACACAAATCAATGTAAGCCATTGGATTTGTGTTGTCCATGGATTGAGATCCATGGATCCCAAAATATTATAAAAGGAGAGGCACCCCTTGCTCTTCTTGGTTACAACAACATAATGAGAGCATAAGTCTCTCTCTCTCTCTCTCTCTCTCTCTCTCTCTCTATACACCCACTCTCTTTCATGTGGTCATCCACCATGGACGCCCACTCTACCGCAACGTCGTCGTTATGTTGCCCGATTGTTTGCTCGTGGATCTCCGTCTACTTCGGCGTGCCTTGCTCATGAAGAAGATGTTGTATCCTGTTTGTCGAGATCAGGAGATCTGTGGCTTGGATCTTCAACATGGATTGCGAGGAGCATGTGTTTCATCAATATGCTCGCAAGTGTCTCCTCCGTCGATCGGACTAGAGACAGGAGGTCTCTTCGTTTAAAGAATCGATCGTAACCATGCTTCAAGAGGTAATCCTATTATTTATTTCCGCTGCATTGAGCAACTAGTGCGCATACGATGTGATCATCACGCTTCTGTGATGCGCTTAAGGATCTCACCATATCCTTCATACACACACACACGCGCGCACGCAAACGCATACACACGCACACGCGCGCGCGCCACACACTATTGGTTTGAATGATTTGAAACTATTGCAAGATATAAAAAGTATCTTTCCGAGAATTTTGAGATGAAAGATAACATAATTGATTCTTCCATGCAAGTGCATCTTTTCCTGGTTTCTAGGCTATTGTTTGTGAATTTGAGATACATAACACTACACTTAATTATAAAATGGAACCATTTATTGATCTTTATATCAGTATAATCTATTTTCATTAACCTTTTCATGAAAGAGTCATCTTCACGTTGGTTGATCCTATTCTATTTCATCAATGCAGTTGCCTCATCCATTTGTATTATGTCAGTTTGAATTTCTTAGAAACTTGGATTTATTTCAAGGGTAGCATTTGCAATTCTCTGCACTCAAAAGGGTCTTTTTGCTATGACATGCTAACTGAAACAATAATGATGGAATGGCATCCAACAAACCATCATTATTATAATGGCATCATACTCCAAACCCCACTGGTCCTTCGTTATTTAATCATTCGATTCCTCCTTGATCTCAAGCAACTGCTGCTTTCCTGCATTGCAAAGAAAACGTAAGTACCAACCACGAACACACCTGGTCGTTAACAAAACAAAAGAGCGGTCACTTTGCATAGATATTCATGCAAAATTTGATATTAGATCCCATAATTGTTAGGTGAATTATTTGCTCCTTTAAACATCGTTCTTATTATACATAAAATCTCGATTATTGACGTATTTTTTTTAAAAAAAAGATATACGTTGATGCAGCCACTTAATCATAAATATGTAAGCAGCAATGCACTTATCAATATAGGTCATTGATCGAGACGGAGCAGTGAACATAAACTAACATTTTCCTATCATTGATTATGTACTGCTGCAGCGGATTTATCGAAGAGTTTAACCTAGAGACAACTGATAACGCTATATATAACAATTTTAATTATGTCCCTAGAATAAAAATGTATGTGTTATTAATTAGCTATATAATTGCAAGAATAAAACACATAAAAAATCTACTACAGATCCAGAAAATTGTGCCTTGTGATAACGAAATTTTCATCTTGATAAACTCACCAAAATTCAAAAAATGAAAATAATCTTTTTCAAATAAGTTAAATATAGATTTCATTAACTTAATATGTCGGAATAATTACCTTTATCTAAGATGTTATTATTTACCTATGGAAAAGAAAGTCAAAGTAGAATCAAATAGAGATAATATTTTTTTAAAAAAGAGGAAGAATGTCAAGATATCATTTTTTTATAATTATGACAACAAAAACTTTGCCTTATAACGATTTTACAATCATACAAAATCCATCATCAAAAGTCGTCCGACAAAACTTTGACTTGTTACTTGTGCTAAAGATGTGTTAATTGCCACTTTTTGTGACTTCTCGTGCTTAGATACTCGGACTGTTACAATGAAAACTTGCTCTAACAACTTGTTGGGTTTAGACATCGACATATATGTTGACAACTACAAAAATACTTAAGTTTAACTTGTCAAGTATTAATTCTAATTTCTTATAACACATTCTTACACGTTATGAGCTTCTGATGTGTGTCTATTATTAGTGTCGAGGTGTTACACTTTGTTATGATGAAGAAATTATTTAACTAAAACAATAAAAAATTCATTAAAAAAGGACAGCTAATTGTTATGCTTGTCGTGTGAAGTAAATAATAAAAAAATGTCTGAGTAAAACCAACAATAATATTTCTCTAACTATTCGGAAATTCCGACATGTACCCATCATTTTCTTTTACTTGATTGTGGATTTATCCGATGATGGATTTCTCATATCAATGGTATGGGTCGGATATTTTCTTCATATGATATTTCTAATCACTTTTGAAACAAAAAAAATCATCAAAGACATATTTTAATTATAAATATGATCAATGCAACGAACAAATAATATCACTTCACAACATTAATCTAACTTTCTTAATCATCCAAGCATTCTCTCTTCACAAAATGGTACACATCTTAATAAGATTATTCCAACCAAATTTAACCATGTTACCAAACGAGCAGGTGTTGTACGCGTATAAAAAATCTGAAGTTCAGGATGCCATATGTGAAGTTACACGATATTTCCTATGGATTTTTACAAGAATGTGCGTGCATTTTTCATAGAGATATTTACACCTATAACATTGAGTAATTTCATAATTACAATAATAATCTCCTTTAATCGCGAATTACACTCAAAATCATGAATAAATGTTCTGCTTTACCCCCATAACTTTTTGTTAGTTTAGTTCATTAACTCAACCATGTGACATAGTTGATCTAACCAATCCATGATCTAACGGTTATGATTAATCGAAAGTTATAAAAAAAGAAAAAGAAAAATAACCCATACCCTCAACCTCCATCCCCAACCCCCTCCCCTCACAATGACTACGTGCTCATACCCCTCCCATGCCGCCCGACCACCTCCCCACAACCTCCCTGCCACAACTAGACGTTGTCGAGGAACCTGCACCCACATGTGCACCCGCAGACCCCGTGCCCGGTTGCCAATGTCACATGTCCCCAATTAGGTGCTCTACTTGCTTCGTAAGATCTCTCTCACCGCAACAGGCAGGAGGAGGTCCCTCATCACCCTCACCTTCTCCGTCGTGGTGGTAACCTTACTCCTGACTTGTGTTGCAACCTACACGCTCCTGGCCTACATTGCACCCTGCACACTCATTATGTGTGGAGGGGATGGCTGGAGGAAGGGGACATAGAGGAGGAGGTCGGGGAGGGGGTGGGTGGGTGGGGGTGGGCAGGATGAAGGGGAGGAGGTCGATGGGGGCCGCATGCCCGAGCAAGCACCAAGTTATTTCACTGTGTAGCAGTACCGACCTCTCCACCTTCTACCGTTGCGATTCGTTAGCTACCAGGACACTCTCTACATCCACTCCCGCTGTCAATTCTACCGTGAATGCGTCATCTATGGCACAATCGATTTCATCTTCAAGGATACAATGGTCGTCCTTTAGAAGTGAAATGTCTATGCACGAAAGCATGTTGGAAGGGGACGGGGAGGAGGTAGGCAAGGGGGTGGGGGATAGAGGGAGGGGAGGAGCTCGGCGAGAAGGGGGTTGGCTAGAGGAAGGGGAGGAGGTCGGCAGGAGGGGGCTCTCTGGAGGAAGGGGAGGAGGTCAACGTGAGGGGGGTTGGCTGGAGGAAGGGGAGGTGGGGAGGGGGTAACACCCCTCCCCTCTGATTATCAAAACCGACGAGACGAGAGCATCGGACCTACAGTCCAAATATGCATATTATCTCCGATACTCAGCAAACCATCTTATACATATTAGATCAACATTTGAAAACATATAACAATAGGAGAATGATATAAAATGGAATGTAACGACAGCATTCATTCTCGTTAACAATTATCATCAGGTCCATTTACACAAATGAGATACAAGATATAACTATAAAATTCCAATTTTCTCATTTCATTGTCTCTCAAAGGAGAATGAAAATAATGCGGAAGTAAAATAAATTACTCTAAGTAAACCACAATATGCTTGGTGCAAATATGGCGTAAAAAGTCCAAACTCCTAAAACACCGCTACTATTGTGACTGCTTCTTAACTACACCTGTTGGTTTCACACAAGGTTAACGTCATTAGCAATTGCTTAGTAATGACACAAACACTATAATAATTAATGCATGGGTAGACAAAACATGTGTGTGTAACTCTATCTAATGACACAACATAAATTATATAAATTAGAGTATATCAAACTATTCTAATTTACAAGGAGTTACATGATCACCAGATTTATTCATTAATTTAATGATAATTTGAGGTTTACCATGTTGATCTCGATATTTTTACCCATTGATTGGAATGAAATATGCAGACTTGGTCAATCGGTCAACAATAACACATATGATGTCATATCTACCTACTATATAAGGTAAGGATGTCACAAAATCCATTGAGATATTCTCCCAGTTCCACATCGGGATAGGAAATGACCGTAACAAGCCAGAAGGATGCTTGTGCTCTACCTTCACCAATTGACAAGTAAGGCAACGACTAACATATTCTGCAACATCTCTCTTAATCACTTCCCACCAGAAGTATTGACGGAGGTCTCTATACATCTTGGTGCTTCTTAGGTGGATAAATAATCTAGAACAGTGAGCCTCATCTAAGATGTCTCTCCTCAACTCATCATCATCAAGGACACCGACACAATCTCCCTTCCATACGATGGACTCACAGACTCTAAATCCAATTCAAATCCATCCTTCATACATTGATGGAACAAGTCTTGTAATTTATGGTTCGTCTGCTGACCATGCACAATCCTATCCCATAATCCACTATACTTAGCAGATATAGTTACAGTGTCTATAGTACTATCAAATGGGTGCCACTCACTGAGTATTGTGAGCACATCCCAAGTTTGTAGCCATGTTGAAGTGTTCTCAGTATGTGCTCTCCTGCTCAAAGCATCCACTACTACATTTCACTTACCCGGATGGTAAAAGATCACGCACTCATAATCCTTTAGCAGTTCCATCCATCGTCTTTGTCTCATATTCAACTCGCGTTTGTCAAATATATATTTGAGATTCTTGTTATCTATAAAAATCTCAAACGTGAAGCCATATAAATAGTGACGCCATATCTTCAATGCGAAGACAATAGCTGCCACCTCCAAGTCATGAGTAGGGTAGTTCCATTCATGATTCTTTAGCTGGCGTGATGCGTATGCCACAATATGACCACGTTGCATCAGTATTGCTCCTAAACCCTCCTTTCAACCATCGGTATACATTGTGAAATCTAAGGTACCTGAAGGAAGGGTGAGAAATCGAAGCACTGATCAGACTCCCCTAAAGGGTGTCGAAACTCAATTCTCGCTTGTCTCTCCAAATGAAGGGGACATCCTTCTATGTCAAACAGGTAAGTGCTAGGGTTACCTATAAGAAGCCTTTAACAAAACACTTGTAGTACTTGAAGAGGACTAAAAAATTGTGTATCGCAATAACTATCTTAGGATACTCCCAAGACATTACTGTATCTACCTTGGATGAATCGACTACCACGCCTGCTCTCGCATTACATGACTGAGAAAAGATGCCTCGTTAAGCCAAAACTCACACTTGTTGTATGTTGCATATAACTTATGTTCTCTGAGTGTACCCAGAATAGTATGAAGATGTTGCTCATGCTCATGCTCATCATGTGAGTAGATCAAGATATCATCAATGAACACCACCACAAAACGATCAAAGTATGGAATAGAAAATTCAATTCATCATGTCCATGAACGTGGTAGAGACATTCGTAAGTCCAAAATGCATGATCATAGATTCATAGTGGACGTATCTGGTGCGAAAAGCGGATTTAAGTACACATGTGTCCTTATCAATTGATGATAACCCAATTATAGGTCAATCTTTGAGAATATTGTTGTGCCCTGCAACTGATCAAAAGGATCATTTATTTGTGGGAGTGGATAACGGTTCTTTACCGTCCTCTTATTCAATTTCTTGTAATCGATGCGAAATCACATAGACCCATCCTTCTTCTTTATGAAAAGGATTGGTGATCCAAAAGCTGATGTACATGACGGATAAATTCCCTCCTCCAATAACTTCTACTATTGTACTTTGAGCTCCCTGAGTTCGGTTGGTGCCATTCAATATGGAGGGATGGAGAAGGGTTGTGTATCGGGAATCAAAGTGATCACGAACTCAATCTCCCTCTATGGTGGTAGTCCAGGTAATTCCTCTGGAAATACATCAGGAAAATCTTGCATAATTCTGACATCTTCCATCATGCAATCTTGTGTAGGTAACTCCATAACATAGGCAAGAAAACCTATGAAACCCTGATTGAGAATTTGTTGGACCTTTGAAACGGATACATAGAAGACCTCACGATATGTGGTACGTCCATGGAACTGAAGGACAGGTATGTCTGGGAGATGGAACAATAGCATTTTCTCCTAGCAATCTAGGCACATGTGATGTTGCTCGAGCCGATCTATACTCAAGATGACATCGAAATCTTCCAACAGAATGAGTAAAAGATAGGCGGGCATCAAGTACCTGACAATATGCACGGCTACATTCTCTACTTCTTGTCGTACTATGGATAATTGTCCCTCTTGGGCCCTTGATGTAGCAAGGAGATGAAACATAGATTGGATCTTTATCTAATTTAGATACTAATCAATGTGTTAGAAAAGCGTGTGTGGCTCTCGAATCAAATAAGGCATGTAAGGATATACCATGCACTGAAATCATACCTTGCACTACAACCCCTGGTATGTGGGCATTCTCATGTGTGATTGCGTTCAACTATCCATGAGGCTAAGGTGGGGTGCTAGAACCTGCAACACTGAAGGTTGGTCATAGTGGAGGCATTGTAAACCTCAACCACCACGGCAGAAAGTTGATCCATGTGACTATCCATATTAGAAGGTCAATCATATACTTAGTTTATGGCCATGTGAGCCGCTGGCTAAGGGACACTTGGACTTGAAATGACCCGTTTGTTGGTAGTCGAAACACCAATGATCTCCTGACTGAGAAAATGATCCTCCTAAGACAACGCTAGCACCTCATGTCTTATGGATTTAGGAGTGTGTAGAAGAGTAGAAAGAGGTAGTACCACGACTTGTGAGACCCTGCCCCAAAGTATATGTAGGGGAAAACCTGCTGATGGTAGAAGTGGTCGCCACTGGGAGGAAATAATGCTCTCTACGGGATCTGTAGAAATATCGGTGAATGGATCTTCCTGACTGTACCGACTGGAGTTGTGACTGGCCTCCCTGAAGTCGACTCTGAGTTTCCTCCATCTTGGTAACCTTAGCAGCAACCTCCTTGATGGAAGTGAAATCCAATGTAGACAGCTGGTGTTGCACATCATCTTCTCAATAAAAGAAGTAGTCGCATGTGAGTGGCAGGAGAGCTCAGATTAACGAATGAGGTATTCTTGGGTCGTCATTGAACCTTATTTCAGCTCAACAAATTACCTCCTCTAATCTTCAACCCAATTATTAGGGTAAAACTGGTTGCGGAACTCGTCAAGAAATATTTCCTACATTATGGGATCCTCAAGATGCTCCTTGGTAGCGTACCACCAAAGCATGCTAGTGAAAACTCCACAAATGTAATACAAGACTCTTCAGGAGCATGGATCGTCTGCAATACCTTGGATATGTGATCCATCCATGGCTCAGCCTCATCAGATGTACATGTGCTGAAGAATTGAGGTACCTTAGATCTCTGGTAGGTTGCATAAGTTTTTTGATGTTTCTACAATGCATCTAAATCCTACGATCCTTCAGGCTGTAGAGATGTCGAAGGATGGACGTTGCCCTATTCCTCGCGAGAGGGTCGATAAAAGAAGTCCTCCTGATGAAGGAGTCTCTATTTCAATACTTATTGACATTATTGTATACCATGTATGGTCTGAACTAGTAAAGCAAGCTACTGTGCAACATCAGGGTCAACATGAGGTGGCATGATTCCCTGCGAGAATCATTATATTTGGAATTATTTCCATGATTAGACAAACAATGCACAAATTAAATAGGACTTGAATTATTATCCTTAAAATAATGTCAAATTTAGAAGACTTTGTCACTATATTTATATTTCAAATCTCATTGATAATCTAATATGCAAAAGAGAAAATGGAGTATCTAGCTTTGATACCATATATAATACCCAACCCATCCGGTATCAAAACCGACGAGATAGGAGCATCAGACCTACGGTCCAAATATGCCCATGATATTTGATACTCAGCAAACTATCTTATGCATATTAGGTCAACATTTGAAATGCATATAACAACAAGAGAATGATATAAAATGAAATGCTACTGCAGCATTCATTTTCATTGACAATTATGATCAGGTCCATGTCCACAAATGAGATAAAAGATATAACTATAAAATTCTAATCTTCTCATTTCATTGTCTCTCAAAGTAGAATGAAAATAATGTAGAAGTAAAATAAATTACTCTAAATAAACCGCGTTATGTATGGTTCCAATATGGAGTAAAAAGCCCGAACTCCTCGATCACCTCTACTATTGCAGCTGCTACTCAGACTTGTTGGTTTCACACGAGGATAAAATCATGAGCAATTGTCCAGTAACGAGACAAATACTGTAATAATTAATGCAGGGATAAACAAAACAAGTGCGTGTAACTTTATCTAACGATATTGCAAAAATTGTAGAAACCGGTGTTAGGAAATGTGAATGAGTTGTTCTATTCCGTAGCCCTAGGCTCTCTTATATAGGAGAGTAGCCTATGGGTAAATTACATAAAGAGAATAACAAGAAAATAAAATAACAAAGAGATACAGAAATAGCCTATGCGTCAACACTCCCCCTCAAGATGGAGCATAAATATCAATCATGCTCAGCTTGGACGCACACTTCTGGAATGGGCCTCTAAATAGTGCCTTGGTGAAAATATCAGCAGTCTGATTCTCTGATGTGACGTGAGATGTAGCAATGAGCCCCTTCTGAATCATGTCACGTATGTAGTGACAGTCGACCTCAATATGCTTGGTCCTCTCATGAAAAGCTGGGTTATTTGCAATGAACAAGGCAGCCTGATTGTCACATTCCAACATCATAGGAAGAGGTATATCAATACATAGGTCTGCAAGTAAGGATTTTACCCACATCATTTCTGTGCTCGCCTGGGCCATAGCCCGATATTCTGATTCAGCACTGGATCGAGCTACTACTGTCTGCTTCTTGCTCTTCCATGAAACTAGAGCATCTCCAACATAGACTGCAAACCCTGATGTTGACTTCCTGTCCTTGGGGCATCCTGCATAGTCTGCATCCGCACATCCTGTAACAGAAATCTCCTTTCCTTTCTTAAATAGCAAGCCTGCACCTGGAGATGATTTTAGGTATCTCAGAATCATGTGTATGGCATCCATATGGACCTGGCGTGGTTGCTCCATGAACTGGCTCACACGACTCACTGCAAACTGTATATCAGGTCTAGTGATAGTGACATACAGTAATTTGCCTACCAGTTCTCTGTACCTTCTCTGATCCACCTCTTCTGTGTCATCATCATACATCTTCATGCTAGGGTCCATTGGTGTCGTAGCAGGTCGACACCCTAGCATACCTGTCTCACTCAGTAGATCTGTGACATACTTCCTCTGTGTCATGACTAATCCATATGGATTTCTAGCAAATTCCAGCCCCAGAAAATATCTAAGGACTCCCAAGTCCTTGGTGACAAACTCGGTCCCCAGCCTTTCCTTTGCTTGCTTAATGCCTTGGTCATCATCACCTGTAATCAAGATATCATCAACATAAACCATGATTACAATGATACCTCTCGCCGTCTTCTGTACGAACAAGGAATGATCAGCATTGGAGCGTTTATATCCTTGTTTCTCAAAGAGGTCTGAAAGCTTCTGAAACCATGCTCTGGGGCTCTGCTTAAGACCATAGATGGCCTTGTGCAATCTGCACACCTTGGAACACTCCCCCTCAACAGCAAAACCAGGTGGCTGTTGCATATAGACTTCCTCCTGCAAGTCTCCATACAAAAATGCATTCTTCACGTCCAGTTGATAGAGTGGCCAGTCCTTAGCAACCGCAACGGCTAGCAGGATCCGTAAAGTGGAATGACGCGCCACAGGGGAGAAGGTGTCTAGGTAATCTACCCCATATGTCTGCGTAAAGCCCCGAGCAACAAGGCGTGCCTTGTACCTGTCAATGGAACCATCTGCATTGTGCTTAACTGTAAACACCCATTTGCAACTCACCGGGCTAACATCTGGAGGTATAGGAACCAAACTCCAGGTTCCTCTAGACTGAAGCGCCTCCATCTCTTCTTCCATTGCTAGTCACCATCTAGCATCCTGCATAGCATCCTGATGGTTCCGTGGGATGGCTGTAGCTGAAAGTGCCAATGCAAACGTCCTGAATGGTCCAGATAGCCTCTCAAACGACACCACCGCTGATACAGGATACTTGACACAGCTTCTCTTCTGCTTGCGTAGAGCGATTGGAACATCTAGGTCCTCTGTGGTATCACCATGCTCCTGTACTGCATCCTGCTGAGAAATGTCGTCAGATCCATCAACATTAATATTCTCATTACATACCGTAGGCGAGCTAGTTGACTGGTCAGGACCATGAGCTTGATTCGGCCTCCGGGTGTAATGGAATGGTAACGGAGATACTATGGATGGCGGTGGTGGTGGCTGTGGCGGTGGTGGTGGTTGAGATGTTGGTGGCGGTTGTGATGTTGGTGGTGCCATGAATACAATGTCAGGGGATATAGGTGGCGGCTGCATCTTCCCAGAATCTGAGAAATACATGATGGATTCAAAGAATGTAACATCTGCACTGATCATATACCGCCGACGCACAGGGTCAAAACACTTGTACCCCTTTTGAGTTCTGGAGTACCCCACAAAGACACACTTGACAGCCCTAGGAGAGAGCTTGTCAGAACCGGGCGACAACTGATGGACAAATGCGACTGACCCAAACACACGAGGGGTAAGAGTGAACAGATCCTTGTCAGGATAAATAAGTGAGAAAGGAACCTGTTCATTCAAGACAGACGAGGGCATACGATTTATAAGATAACATGCAGTAAGGACTGCATCACCCCAATATGAATACGGAACATGACTCTGAATGAGAAGTGACCTTGTGACATCAAGTTGGTGACGGTGTTTTCTTTCTGCAACCCCATTTTGTTGAGACGTATGGGCACATGATGTTTGGTGAACAATTCCTTTAGAGGAGTAGTAGTTGGCAAGATTATTGGTGCACAACTCTAGGGCATTGTCACTTCTCATAATTTTGACAGTTGTGGAAAAAACATTCTGAATCTCATTTAGAAATTGAATGATAATATTTCCAGCTTCAGACTTATTTTTCATTAAAAATACCCATGATGCTCTAGAGAAATCATCCACAAATACAATATAAAACCTGTGCCCCTGATGATCGGGAACACGACTTGGACCCCAGACATCAACATGAAACAACTCAAATTTGGATTTACTACTCCGACCTTGACTACTGGGAAACGATGACCTGTGATGTTTTCCCAACTGACACGCCTCACACTGGATAGGTGTGTGAGAAAAACTATAAGGTAAGACAAGACGTAACTTCTGAAGCGGTAGATGACCAAAACGCAGATGCCACATGAGAGAAGATACTTGTCCAGCGGGAGAAGATGTGATTCCGGCAAATGGGGTCTGGTTCAGACGATAGAGGCATCCTTGCTCATAGCCATGACCAATCACGTTGCCCGTACGGATGTCCTGAAAAATCAAAGAAGATGGATCAAAAATAGCTCGACATTGGAGATCCTTCGTAATCTGACTGATTGACAAAAGATTCATAGAAAAATGCGGTGCATGTAAAACATTCTTGAGCTGTATAGAGGATGTCAATCTAATCTCCCCCTGACCCGTGATGGGAGAATGTGTGCCATCGGCAATCACTACTGTCTGTCCTGGAGGGATCTGAGTATATCCTGAAAGTAGACTCTGGTCGCCACATAAATGATGTGTAGCGCCTGAGTCCATGATCCATGGCAATGTATCCGATCTACTACTATGAAGTGCAAGTGTACTACCTGAAGTACTCGCAGAGGCAGAAGCAGAAGCAGCAACATCAGTATGACTCTCTGTCGTCGGTGCTGGGCCAGATGGTGGGATAATGCCCCTGAGGCGGGCAACCAGATCATCAAAACGCTGATCCAGTGAAGCAGCAGAAGGAGGCTCTATCTGCTCAGCGACTCGTGCAGATGCAGGAAATCCATGCTTTGAGTAGCATGTGTCCTCAGTATGTCCGATGCGGTGACAATATGAGCATGTAGGCCTAGTGCGACCACCCCTTCCACGGGGAGTGCGTCCACGGCCCTGATAATGAGAACCACGGCCCCTGTTGGCCGCCATGGCTGAGGGATTCTGACTGGCAGCTGTTGAAGGTACAGTGATCCTACTTAATCTGTGAAAAGCCTCCTCCATGGGAGGAATAGTCGAGTCCGCCAAAATCTGTGAACGTGCAGCCTCATACTCTGGATCGAGTGCAGCGAGAAACACTCCCACCATCGTTGCATTCCTGTATGTCTTCTGCTGCTCTGGTGTGGCGGTAAGAGGAATGAAGCTGTGAAGCTTCTCAAACATTCCTCTCAAAGATGTATAGAGAGAATGTAACGGGCGGCCATTCTGCTTTATCGTGAATATATCATGTTGTAGTTGCAGGATCTTCGTCTCATTCTTCGCCTGAGAATAGGTCGCTGCCAGGATATCCCACATGTCTTTGGCTGTGGGTTGATGTAGAATGTCATTGGCGATTTCAATAGCCAATGTGCCAGATAGCCACACCTTGGCGTATGCGTCGTCTGCCTCCCATGAGGCATGAACTCCAGTCTTCTCTGCAGGCTCGGGCTCTGTGAGAATATGCTTCTTGCCCGTGGACTTCATCATACTCATGAACTGCATTGCCCACAGTTCATAGTTCGTACCATCCATCTTGACGATGGGCGCTGGACCACGAAACGCGCCCATAGATGGGGTATCTGCCTTGCTTTCTGACATACTGGAGACTGAAGACTGGAGCGAAAGACAATAGATAATATTTGTCTACAATGACATAGACGGGATTAGTTGCATGTGTAGACCTCAGGCAACTATCCCCATGGATCTGCGCGCGCTACGATCCGCACACGCACAGGAGTTGCACTCAATATGTATCCCTCACACGCTGGAGATGCGTGCTACTGCTTCCTGTTGCGTGCTATCTCGTGCCCTAGCGCACGCTTGAGATGGTGCCGCACAGGTTTCTATTGTAGAAACCCTAGCGCACACTTGAGATGGTGCCCTAGCGCACGCTATGCGCACAACACAGGAGGCGCTATGCGCTGGAGATGGTGTCGCACAGGAGGAGGCGCAAGGTGCACTGGAAGGTGCACGTGATGCGCGCTATGCCGCGCAGCGGGAGGCGCAAGAGACGCTACTGCTTCCTGTGCGCCAGATGCGCGAGAAGCGAGAAGCGCAAGGTGCGCAGGAGGCGCCTTAGACCACCGATCGGAGAAGAAGAGCCTCCGATAGGCTAGAGATGAACTTGGCGGCGCCGAGGGAGAGAGAGAGAAGAGAGAGCCGGCGGGTGGGGATGGGGTAGGGTTTCGAGAACTCCGGCCTAGGACCGTCGCTCTGATACCATGTTAGGAAATGTGAATGAGTTGTTCTATTCCGTAGCCCTAGGCTCTCTTATATAGGAGAGTAGCCTATGGGTAAATTACATAAAGAGAATAACAAGAAAATAAAATAACAAAGAGATACAGAAATAGCCTATGCGTCAACAACCGGAATATATTAAACTATTCTAATTTAACAGGAGTTATTTGATCATTAATTTATTTATTAATTTAATGATCCTTTGAGGACAATCACATTGATCTTGATATTTTTGTCCGTTAACTAGTGTCAATATTGGTATACAATTAAAATTTTGGATATCCAATCATGAATCATTTATCGTATTATTTTAGCTCACACAAGTACACGACTCGTAGGCCTCCGCTACGTGGGAACTTGATATTCATTTGGAGTAAACATTTAAGGATATATTTTCAAATAAACATGATAATATCATAAACCCACATCTTCAACCATAAACCACATCTTGGAGCACCTTTCATAATACTATTACTCGAAATAGAATTTGATGCGTCCTCATCTATTCTAGTCAGAGTCCTAATATCATGTATAAGTGTGAAGCCAAGAACATCAACCGTGCCTCTGCGTACTCCATCAAGTGACTCTGGATACTATCGGGATGCTAGGTGTAACACGTCACCCAACTCGTCTGTTGGGGTCACGACCTTCAAGGCATCTTCCCGAGGACAAAGGATGCATTGTTAGCCATGGATCCCGAGGCTAACAATTCCTACAATAAATGTTATTATAATGTTTGATTTATCAATAAAATTTATCAATTTATTCAGTCCCTATCTGAGATTAAATGGATGAATGCACTATAAGGTCCCTCTGTACAATTAGGGTTATGTACCATGGCCATCTTAGTAATCATAAAGCTGTTGATTAAATAATTGAATAATAGAGGTTGGTGCTTGGAAGAATATATAAGGATTTAGATTGAGGACTCATCAAGACACATCAAATGATTATTAAGAGATGAACTCCAGCTTGAGTTGGAGAAGACAATCCTTGTCATTAGGCCGATATCTGATCGACCTCTTGATGCAAGTCTTCTGAATGGGAATACATATTCAGAGGTGTTAGATTAGTTAGGTTAAAGGGTTGGCTTAATGAGATTGAGATAACCAAAGTCCCTTGTCGTATGTTATCACGATATAGGCACGCATCCTCTAATCAGAGACATATGTGTTTCTATATGTCTGAGTGTGTACATTTGGCAAACCAATAGGTTGATGACCTAACCAAGGTCTATATACCGACGAGCTGATGTGTATATGAAGGTATATAAGTAGTACTATCTCTCAAAGGGATCATACAGGTTCACTTGTGAACTAGAAGACATGAGCTCACTCATGACGTATTGGGACCGATCAAATTATATTAACAGTCGTCATGCTTTAGAAGCATGACATGAATTTGTAGATATGTCATGTGCTTTAGGAAATAAAATGATCGATACCAACTCCCAATGACCATGATTGAAAAACATGATGATGAAACCCTAAAGATGATAATGTAAAATTGATCTATATCTTCAGGTTTATCATATGTCTTCCATTATGCAGGATGTACAGGTATTAGGAATACATGAGGGTGATGTGAATCATAAATGATTGTATAACCATGACTCTTCCGTTTCGAGCGAGTGATGAAACAGGTTTGGATTTTAATGATTCCTCTCAGTAGAGAAATAATCCGATCTTGGTCTAAATGTTGGACATTGATATGAATGAGATTCAGATGCAATAAGAAGATTAGATTTGCGGTCTTAATTTAACCAAACATTTATGAGAGGTCCATGGGATCTGGATATGAGATGTGATCTCAATATACAAGTCACTATACGTGGAATATAAAATCGTCATATCCTTTTCTCCAGGTATATGCGGAGAAAGCGCATTATTCTTGAAAGAGTTCATGAATAATTCCACTGTTTAAATTATATCCAAGAACTGAGAAATGGATAAATAAGTGTGATTAATTATCATGAATAATGTGAATTTGATTCATATTATTTGGATGCATGAGAATAATTATCCAATATAATTAAATGTGATTTAATTATTATGGATATGAATAATGTGGATAGTACTATCCAATTATTCATATTTATAATAAATGTGATTTATGATATATGAAAGAGAGACTAATTGTGATTTGTATTTGTTGATTAATTATTGATGTGAATTGGATTCACATTGGAGGATTAATTAAAATATGATTACATTTTGTTTTGAGTTGTGAATGTGATTCTCATAATTCGAATGGCATGATTGCAATATTGACAAGATAATTGTGAATTGTCATTGTAAGAAAATCTTAGAAAATACATGAAGTAATGTAATATCATGACTTGGAATGAGATTGACTCATCCTAAGTCAAAGAGGGCAGACGGTCACATTGTGCCATGTGGTTTAGTAGTCGTCCCCTACTTTTAAGGATAAGTCAATCTCTTCCACCATTATCTCCAAGACTAAGTGATTTAATTTTGAAATTAATTATATTGATTTATCAATATATTAATTTTAATTAAATCAATTGTTATTGTTGGTTTTAACAACACAAATCATGGCCGTTTATTTAAACACAAACTAACCTCAAACGTTGATTTAGTGTTAACCATGGATTGGGATCAATGGACTCTCAAATCCTATAAAAGAAGAGGCATCCCTTGATCTTCGATTACACAATTCCGACAACGTTTCTCTCTCTCTCTTTATCATTAATCATGCCAATCCCTCTATCTCTACAAGAGTGGTTGTCCACTCTTCTCATAGAGAGAAGGCTTTCTTCATCGACACATCGTCATTGTGCTACCGCTTCGACGACTTTCCGATCTCCATCTTCTTTGGTGCATCTCGCGTGTGAAGAAGGCATTCGATCTCATGAGATGAGATCAGGATTCCCTTGCTTCGATCATCGACTTCCATTGCAAGAAGCACACAATTCATCCCTGCGCTTGCAAGCGTATACTTTGACGGACCAGCTTGAAACATGAGGTCTCTTCTCTTAGAGGCTTGATCGCAACCACACTACAAGAGGTATTACTTTACCAATGTGATTAGATGAAACGATCCAAGAAGTGTTCTTGGATCATG
The DNA here is from genome assembly GCA_037367405.1 of Ottelia alismoides. Taxonomy (NCBI): domain Eukaryota; kingdom Viridiplantae; phylum Streptophyta; class Magnoliopsida; order Alismatales; family Hydrocharitaceae; genus Ottelia; species Ottelia alismoides. Next base: position 1,940,168 of record JAZKJV010000225.1, read on the forward strand.
TAGTTTCATCGCTTTAAAAGAAATTAAATTCTGTTGCATCGAGCAACTAGTATGACTAGTTTCTCTTGATCGTTTACGATACGATCCATACACTTCTGTGATGCGCTTGAGAATTCTTCAATAATCCTTCATGCATGTTCACTCCCTTAAGGTGCCTAACTCCATCTACCCATTTGCCATGAAATTAGACCCACGGAAAGATTATTACCACAATAATATCAATAGTACAACCTTTTAAATTTTAAATGGTTAGCCCAACAATCATCATTTGTGAGTTATATCTGAAAAGAACCTATAACTCAACTAACCATATTAACCATACATGTGTTTCAAGCTGAAAAAAGATACATCTAACTGGAATTCAATAACCCTACACATGATCCCTTAAATTTCACGATTGAATTTTTTTTGAGGTTATATAACATGAATAGAATCTTAACCCAAACACATAATTTGATTACAGAAAATACCATTCCATCTAATGTTTATCATTATGTGCATTATTGATGTGTTGGTGATGAATATGCGATTCATCATCCTTATTCATTTATTTTATCTTAAAATCTCTTATAAAATACCTGTATATAATACAAATTCCATTTTCTTCTATATCTGTGTGTAAATTTTGTATATTTGTATATTATTATAACCTTAAATAAATAAATAAATAAGGAAATACAAAGAAAAGAAGATTGTATATATGTAATAGATACAGGCTTACCTGAACCCCAAGAGAAGGTCAAGACTTGACCTGATTTACCAGGAATAAAGTAGGGGGAAATAGGGTCCTTAATCAGAAAATCCAAAAAAATGTGTGTGTGTGTGTGTGTGTGTGTTGTATATACTTCTCACTTATTTTGTGTATATATGTATAAAACTAAAACTATTTTATTTGTATATAAATTTACCTTAAATAAAATATTTTTTAAAACAAAAATTGTAAATAAAAATGTTTGCTAAATAATAGAAATAATTGTACAGTGAAATCATGTATATAATAAAAATAACCACATCCGGAAAAAGTCATTAAGCGATAATTGAATGGTCAATTATAGCTCCATATGAACTCAGATTGAACTAAACTCACTTCCACTGTATTCTAAATTAAATTATCTTTAAAATGGTTGTGATTTCATAATTTTTGGATTTATAGTTGAAAATCATTTTTCTAGGGTGGTTTGTGCAATTTTGCCATTTATTTGTATATAATGTATTTGTAAATATTTGTACTAATTATTTAAAATAAAAAACTCAAAGAAATAAAAAAATAAATATTTAGAACAAAAAAACTAATTTCCTTATTTACCCCTGTATATAATATCATATAGCATATGTAAATACCACAAAAAATAAAAAAATTAACATCTAATTTTCCAATTAATAGAATGATAAAAATACAAAAAAATAGTTTTTTTTGTAAAAAAACTTTAACACTAATATTTTTACTTCATCTCATTGATGAATCTCATATTCATCATGCTAAAAGCCATAAATAAAACCCCTGGCTTAATCAATCCAATAAAAATCACTATTAATTCTTTACTATTATCTTGTAATATATTATGTATAATTAACCTTAATTAATTGCATGCAATTGCCATTATTATCTTTATAATTATTTTCTCATATAAAACTCATAAAATATTAGGTAGAGTAATTGTCCATAACTTCACTAACCCTTAAAAAGACTAAAAATATAAAAACAACTCAAAAGATAAAAGTCGGTGTTGTTAGCCCCTTAAAAATAACTCCGAAAAAATACTTTTTCTACAAATGGCCTCTTTTGACTTTTTGTCCAACATGAAACTTGTTGATCTCATCAAGATGAGCAACTTTCATTTTTAGAATTTTTTCGTGATTTTGTCTCTAACTATTTTTTTTCATATTTTTCTTTATATTTATATTTCGAATTTTCTGATTGGTCCACGTGGCGCGTTCTGGGCCACCCACGTGGCCCGCCTCTCCTTCCTCCACCCAGCTCCTTCATGGGTCGTCCGATCTTCACCACCCGCCTCCTCCTCAGCCCTCCAATCCCGCTCCATCTCCATCCGTCAGATCCTCATCTCCAACTTCAATCTTGGCCGCCCAAACCCGCTTCAACACCAGTCGTCTGATCTGATCTCAGATTCGATCCACACCACTCCCTAGCACCCCCTCACAACCCTCCGATCCACTTAACATCCTACGACCTATATCGCTCCACGTCACCCCTTACCCCCAGGTTGTTGGATCTCCCCCATTTATCCATCATAACCGCTCGTCAGCGCCTAACTTTCAGTTGTTCGATCAGATCCTCGGATCTAATCGCAGCCCTCCGCTTGCGCTACCATCCCAACCATTGGATCATGTGATCCAACGGCTCGAACTTCATTTTCCTCCTCTTTAACTGCCCTTACCTTCCGTTTCACCTTGCTTTTATGCCACCCCCTTCCTATTTTGGAAGGCGACTCTGGCCACCTCTCCCTCTCATAATACCTCCCCCTCACAGCCCTATCATCCTCCTACCTCGCGAAACCTCCACGTCCTCCCTCCATTAAATGCTCCACAATTAAATCTCCATTCAAAACCTTCATTCACACTTGTAACTGCCACCCTCCTCCTTCCATAAATCCCCTCTCTTCGTCGCACTTCAACCACGTCCACCAATCCACGGGTTGAGGCCGAGTCTCCATCGCCCCTCCGGTGACAGCGGAGGGCGACATTATCTAGGCGACAACAACCTCTCCGCCCCGGTGTCAACCCACAGCCATCATGGCCGTGCTACGGTGGCTCCACCGTTACTGAGCTCTGAGGCATGTCTTACCTCATCGGGCAACGTCCGGAGTACCTCCAAGGTGCTCAACCCAAGACGCTTCCTCCGCCAAATTTCCTCTCCGATGAGGTATTCCTCCCCCTTATTTTCTTTACTATTTCTATGAAGTTTTCCTCTTTTTACACTACACTCCACCGCCTTCTGATCACCTTCATGTTTCCACCCTACCACCAGCACCTTCGCTCACTACTTCGCGCACTCTCCTCTTTTCTCCATAGCCCCGACCACCTCACACCAACTTCCCTCCGGTTCGCTGGAGATGAAGACCAGGTCTTCCATCTCCCTCCACCCACACGAGACCTCGCTTTGCTCATTATTTACCGTATGATTTGTCTATCTGACAGCTGCAGGTGCTCGAAGCTTTAATGGATGGTGTTTTTATCGGTGCTCCTTCATGTGATTCTCCTCCGGCAAGGCTTCACTGACCTTCATCTCCAACCAGCTCCGGTGCTTCATTGCACCTCCAGGATCTTCGCCAGCCTACCAACAGTCTTCTCCTATCTTCAGACGCTGATCTAGATTACGGAGGAGCAAAGGGCAGGACGCCAGAGCCCCGCCTTCTTCGGTGGCCTGCGGAGGAGAAGACGCTACAGGTGTCGTCCGATCATATGGATCGGACGACTGTGATGTCGACACATGGCGGACCGAGCCTCCAGCCGAACCTATAGGCTCGGTCCACCGAACCTCAAGCCGAGTCATCCTTGTGCTGCCACGTTGCCCAAGCAAGAGGAGCCTCCCAAGCCTAAGTCCCTCACGTGCACCCCACGTGAGAGCTTAGAAAATTTGCGTGAAAGACCTTGGTACTTTTGTTATTTACACTTTGGTCCCCAGGAACGTGCCCAACACGTGCGCGCAGGGGTATTTTATAGGAAGGCCCTCGCAAGTTTGAAATTTATAGTTTGTCCCTTGTGTGTAATGGAAAAATTACAAAGGACCCCAGACAGTTTTTTGTATTTAAACTTAGGTCCCTCCATCGACCTAAATGTATTATTTATCTTTTTCTTTCTTGCATTTTATTTACAATTATGCCCCTACGTTGTTTTCTTCATAACTTGTGCATCGTAGGTCCAAATTACATGATTTTAGTGTCGTTTTGATCCTTGTTTCTTCATCTATCTAATGGCATGTCTAATTTTCTCATTTGATATAATTTTAAAAGAAGTGATTTCTAATGTTAGATGATGACCTTGCTCTACTTGTCCTTGCTCTGATTTGATGACTGATCTTAATGTTGTGATCCAAATGACCCCGATTTCAATTCCTATTATGTTGCTCATTTTCAATGATTTTTTTAGGGTATATTTGTAATCTTTTGTTCTACATATAAGTTCCCTTGCCTTACTCTCATGCATCATATTATAATCGCATAAAAATCATTTAAAAATTGCACGTGTCATTTTATTACATTGTAATATGCATAGGGCATCATGCATTTTCATAAAAACCTATAACAATTCACACATGTTATGAACTGATCGACATTCAATAAATATTGGAGTATCTCGTGTCCCTGTGTTCGACTTTGGTAGACTTGTAAGTAAAAATATTCCACAACATTCAAAGTGTGTGGTTTTTGCAGAATCGTTTTCTGCCTCCTATACTACAATTGTCGATTATTAAAGAGGCAGATTTCGAGTTCATCAAATGGTGTCGTTGCCAGGAGTACTGCTTAACTTAATTTATTTATTGAATTTTGATTGATCTTTGTTGAATACTCTCATGATTTATAGGTCCTCATTTCATGCATCATTTCTTACATCATTTATGCTGATTAATTTCCTCTGTGCTTTTCTAACTTTTCTCTTTTGTGGCAGGTCCCATGCAAATCGAGGACGCTTGATCTTCTTGGAGGTGTGAAGTCGGGAGCTTCCGTTGAAGATGCTGCAAAAGATATGGTGAAGAAATTTTAGGATCTTTTATCAGTTAGCCTGCATTTGCATACTGTAAAAAAATGTTGCATGTGCATATTTTTTTAATAGTCCTCATTAGAGGGCTTGCATGTTGTAGAAAAAAAGAAGAAGTAGGTCACTTGATGATCTACCCCCCACCCCCACCACCACCACACACACACACACTTGCACAAATACACTCACCCTCCCCTCTCTCTATATATTTCACAATCACTCTCTCTCTCTCTCTCTCTATCTCCCTGATCGTCATCTTCTGTGAAAACAACTCCTCCGCCCTTGTATCGTAGTGTAATTATTCCTCCAAAACACAATAACCCCCACCCCCCAACTCAAACCTGTTACTTAGGCTATTTGTAGCCTAAGTTTTGGTGGGCCAGCCTAGTCATCCATACCTCACATTGTCTTCTTAATACTTAGGTCAATTTTTGGCCTAAGTATAGGGGGACCTTCTTCCTCAGTTCCGCTATATCACCCTATATTTGATCGAGCCATGGCTTCATGTCACTTGTGCTATGAGGACATAGAAAAATTTAAGTATAGGGGGTATACCATATGTGATTGTATATTTACTTTAGCCATGGCTCGTATTTTTAAAACTTTTTGAAAATTCCTTCTCGGGCTTGGTTTTAGTATTCCTGTGAACTGAGTTCTGTAAAAATCTTGTGAAAATGTTTTCTTGAAAATTGAGGGTTTAATTTGTGTAAATAACCCCTTTTCAAAAAAATATTTAATTAGACTTTGACTACTAGGCTTAGTAGATACTTTCAGTTAGGGATCTTCGGTCTCCCTTAGCACAGTAGGTGGTTTAGAGGACACTGCGAAAGGCAATGTCCTTAAGGAACACGGGTCCATCTATCGACCCGTACTTACACCCATACTGGTTGAGAGTAGTAATTTTATTCATTTGAGCATGGGCTAGTCATTGTCTTCCCAAAAAAATTGAAAAATTAAAATCTATAAAAATATGCAAAAATAAAAATCACACAAAAATCACTAACTAAGGAGTTGGTGTATTCCTGACACAATTACATGCACTTAAGGCTTGAGAATTTGGACACTTGAATTCTGTGATCTAGAGAGTCTGAGTTAACATGTCGTAGTCATTAGGGGTTTTAAACTTAATTATCCATACTACCCTAGTTTCAAATATTTGAGCGCTATATTGCACTCTTCATCTCTACCTTCAAAAGAATATGATCAGCACAATCACTTTCACAACTGCATGATTGATAAGATGAGTTGAGTTATCACTTGAGGAACTGGGACTAGATATTTGAGTTTAGACCCAATCTAATGATATTCGAATATGGGATAAAGTTAATGAAGGCTTCAGAAAACCTGAGTGTCAGCAAAACCCTAGCCAGTATGTGAACAAGATTCATATGATATCTCTTTGATATCTACCTATGTGCCAGGGTGTGATGAAACTTAATGATAAATGTTGATCAGTATGCGCTAACTTTTGGTAAAAGCAGTGGAGCTAGCCAACAAAAGCAAGAAAAGCTCTATCATCCAAAGTCAAAATTATAAATGAGCTTCCACTAATGGCGAGCGCTCCAAAACTTTTTCAAAGTGTCCACTTGGACCAAGCGTTAATTAGGACCAAGAAGTCAGGCTGAAAACAAAAACGGGCTCTGTGCCGTAAATGCTACAAGTATGGGTGTCGAAGGTATCTTAGATACTCGAAAGAGACACACCCCGGTGTACTCCCAGGAAAACAAGTGTAGAGGACTCCAACTCTCTTGACAGACACATTGATCGTCAATCTAAAAATTTACATGTGTTGAGTAAAAAGGCACTCCAGAGGCCCCTTGTTCCAATGTGAGGGAGACAAAAAAACACAATCATATGCCCTCCATCATCTGTCCATACATCTACACCTCAAGTCTGATAAACTAATGAGACGGTTGAATAAAGCAAGAATAGACTTATTACCTAGTATTGAGGATGAGGTCTAGAGGAGAGTCTTTGGGACTAGAACTTTGGGTGATGCCTCGACTTGACTCCCATGAAATGTGGTAGACTAAATTTCATATCCTTGTATTATATGTACAAAAAGAGAGTCTGAAAATTAGAGAAGTCGGATTCCTTCTGACTAAAGCATGGATAAGCCCAGAATTTTAGGATCACTTAAAATAAGGGTCTTCGAAAGATTGAGCCTCAAAATCTTCACTTGCACTGTCAGGAACTGATCCGACTCCTTCATTCTTTAGATGCTCGAGAGAGAGCATGGTTTAAGTATAAGGGTATGATGAATCTCGTATTCATCAGGCTAAAAGCCACAAATTAAACCCCTGGCTTAATCAATCCAATAAAAATCACTATTAATTCTTTATTATTATTATGTAATATATTGTGTATAATTAACCTTAATTAATCATGTGCAATTAACATTATTATCTTTGTAGTTATTTTCTCATCAAAAATCCCGAAATATTAGGTAGAGTAATTGTCCATAACTTCATTAACCCTTAAAAAGACTAAAAATACAAACAACTCAGAAGATAAAAATCAGTATTTTTAGCCCCTTAAAAATATCCCCAAAAATGTTATTTCTACAAATGACCTCTTTTGACTTTTTTGTCCAACATGAAACGAGCAACTTTCATGTTTGGACTTTTTCTTGATTTTATCTCTAACTATTTCTTTCGTATTTTTCTTTATATTTATATTTTCAAATTTTCTGATTGGACCACGTGGTGCCTTCTGGGCCGCCCATGTGGCCCCCCTCTCCTTCCTCCATCCGGCTCCTTCTTAGGCCATCCGATCTTCACCACCCGCCTCCATCTCAGCCATCCAATCCTGCTCCATCTCCATCCTTCAGATCCTTATCTCCTGCTTCAATCTTGGCCGCCCAAACCCGCTTCCACGCTAACCGTCTGATTTGATCTCAGATCAGATCCTCACCACTCCCTAGTGTTGGACATGTGAGCCCCAGGCGAACCATTCTTACAATAAATGCTATTGTAATATATATGTTTATCAATAAAAGTTATTGATGTTTCACTCCCTTTCTGAAATTAAATTAATGAATGCACTATAAGGTCCCTCTGTACAATTAGGGTTATGTACCATGGCCATCTTGATGATCATATAGCTGTTGATTCATTAAATGAATCATAGAGGCTGGTGTTTGGATGAATATCTAAGGAGTTATATAGAGGACTCATCAAACACCGTCAAATGATTATTAAGAGATGATCTCCAGCCTGAGTAGAAGATGGCAATCCTTTTTTACAGAGGCTGATATTTGACTGACCCCTTGATGCAGGTCCTCTGCATGGGAATAGTGATTCGGAGGTGTCAGATTAGTTAGGTCAAAGGGTTAACTTAGCGAGAACGAGATAACCTAAGTTCTATATTGAATACTGTCACAGCATAGGCACACATCCTCCAAACAGAGACAGATGTATTACTATATGTCTGAGTGTGTACATTTGGCAGACCAATAGGTTGATGACCTAACCAAGGTCTATACACCGGCGAGCTGGTGTGCATGTAAGGGAATATAAGTAATACGATCTCTCAAAGGGATCATACATGTTTACTTATGAACCGGAAGACATGAGCTCACTCATGAGGTATTGGGACCGATCAAATTCCATGCATGGTCGTCGTGCTATGGAAGCATGACATGAATTTGAAGGTATGATATATGCTTTGGGAAAGCATATGATCGATACGAACTCCCAATGACCAAGATTGATAAACTTGATGATCAAACCCTGAAGAAGACAGTGTAAAATTGATCTACATCTTCAGGTTGATCATAGGTCTTCCAGTATGCAGGATGTGCATTTATTGGGAATACCTGAGTGTGATGTGATCATAAACGATTGTATAACCATGACGCTTCCATTCCGAGGGAGTGATGAAACAGGTCTTGATTTTAGTGACTCCTCTCAATAGAGAAGCAACCTGATCTTGGTCCAAGTGTTGGACATTGGTCTGAATGAGATTCAGATGCAATGAGAAGATTAGATTTGCGGTCTTGATTTAATCAAGCATCCGTGGGAGGTACGTAAGATCTGAATTTTGAGATGAGATCTCAACATCCAAGTCACTATACGTGGAACAATAGAATCGTACTGTCCTTATCTCTAAGTATCTATGGAGAAAGCACATTATTCTAGAAGGGGTTCAAGAATAATTCATTTTATGAATTATGTATCCAAGCAAAAAGATATTGTAATTAAATGAGATTTAATTATCAAGTATAATATGAATAAGATTGATATTGTGAGAAAGATTATCCACGATAATTAATTCCCAATTAATTTATTGCTCGTGGATCTCATTCAGACATGCCATTAAAAATGATATTGTGAGAAAGAATAATTCATCAATCTTATTGGATCTCTATCTTCTTTTTAGCTTCGTGCTCTAGAAGAGGATTGATGAATCTCGAATTCATCACTCTAAATCTCATTTATTAAGCTCAAATCCCGCAAAATCAACAGCATTTATGCATTTATTCTGCATAATTAGCATTCATACATGTTTTCATAATAATTGAATTTAGCACTAATTTATGCACAAAATAAGAAGCCTAAAATCCCAGCCAAAATTGACATGTAAAGAGCCCAACTTCCCTGATTTTTAACTAATTCATGCTAACTCCGAATGACACAAAAGTACCTCTACTGTGTACATATCACTAACAAGAATAAATGAAAAATACAAAAAAATAACTAACCAAATAAATGGACCAAAAAAACAAACCCTAATTGCAGGATTTTCAGACTAAAACCCTCATATCTTCCTCACACAGTGTCTGTTTTATTCCTACTCACTTTTGAACTAATATACATTCAATTATCTTTTAAACAAGACCAAGTTCAAGTGAATCGGAGCTCATACGTGAAAGTTGGGTTTTGGGCCTCTTTTGTATTTTAGCAGTTTTTAACCTAATATTATAGGTACATATTTTATTAATTAATAAAAATCCAAAAAAATTAGAGTAATGTGTAATTATTTATCTTTGATTTTTTATTTTTTTTCCGAATTTTTATCTGGTTTAAAAATAATATAAAAATTATAAAACCCAAAAATCAAGGTATTCTATTTACATAGGATACACCAAAAATGTCACTTTTTTGCAAATGATCGATTTTGGTTTTGATGTCTTCATGAAAGTTGTAGATCTCATCGAGATGAGAAATTTTCGTAAAGAAACTTTTTGATCCAAGGTCGTTTACTATTTCTTTTGCATTTTACAAAGTATTTTATTTGTAGATTTTTCTGGTGCTGACACGTGGCCGCTCTTGGAGCCGCCACGTGTCAGCTATTTTTTCTTATATATTATATATTCATTTATTAAAAAAATAAAAAATAAAAATATATATTTAAAAAAAAATAATAATAAGCCACTCACGTGCAGCGTACGTGCCGCACTCGCACGCGGCCTACACGTGCGCTCGCCTTGCTCCCCTGCCTGCCATGTGGCGCGACAGGAGCCGTCCGATCGCGCTCGATCGAACGGCACCTGTGCGTCGTCCTCCTCCCACTCTCCTTTCCCAAATCTCCTCGCCGCCGCTGTGCTCCGCAATCTCCGCTGTGAATCTCGGTCGATCCCCCATTGTCGCAATTCCCTTAATCTCGTCGACCGACCTTCCTCGTCGAATCTATGATCATCGCACCAAATTCAATCAGATCGCCAACCACCCCGAGCTTCCATCTCCGGCAAACACCTAGCTCCTATTTAAAACTCGCTGCCACCACTCCTCAAACCATCCACCGATTATCAGTTCAGGTCGTGACAAGCCTACTCCGGCGTGATCTGAGGTATCTGGTGCCTCGTTGCAGCAAAGCCCTCCGAGCCGCTGCTCCGCTCCAGCCACGCCGTTGAGCCCTCTGCTCAGGTATCCTCCCCTCTCCTCACCTCATTCCTCCTTCTCCCTCTATCGCTCTATCTCTCTCGATCGACTACCACCCTACGCCTATGCATCGTCCATCATCAACCATGCCTCACTCCTCCAGCAACACCTCCAAGCTTCCCGTGAAGCTTCGTGCCTCCGCTTCGTCAACGACAACCTCCATCTTCTCCGACTCTCGCTACGCCCGTGCCAACTTTGCCGCTCATTTCCAGCAACTTCATAGCCCACACCTCGACAGCAGCCACCGCCGGCCAAGCTTCCTCCACTATCCAATGCCGGCAGTCGCATCAACGCTCATCTGAACCACCTATAGCCGATCGTCAACAACCAACCCACCTCCGCGTTGGTCGGCTCACCTCCGCCGTCGAGCATCTAACGCCAGGACCAGGCTGACCCGAGGCCCTCCCCGCAAGCGAGGCACGTGCCGGGCGGCAACATTGCTAGAAGGTCCCTAAAAGTTCTGTGTTTCGCAAGTAACTGCAACCTAGAGGTCACGTGCTTGTCACATGACCTGCTGGGAAATTTTCAGAGACACCCCTGAACTCCCTCGTGTTTACATAAAGATCCACAGTAAACAGGGTCACGTGCGTTGCACGCGACCTCGGAGAATTTTGCGAAAGAACCCCCATCTTTTCGGTAATTACATGTGTTCCACATGTGTTCCACAGTGATTTTGAACCTCTTCCTTACATGATTTTATTAATCCAAAAATAGCATGATGTTTGTCATTTAATTCTCTACATTTGACATATTGTGGATATTTTTGTGATCGATGGTTAATTAATAATTAATTGTTTGGTGAAAAATTGCATATTTTGCCCAGTTTGAGCTCTTCAGTTTATATTTGATTAACTGTTGCTCTAAAAATTCCCGAAAAATCGTACATTGTAGAATCGATGTGCTTGACATTGTGCCCAAAAAGAATTGCCTTTGCATGCATAGTTTGCCCTGTAAAAATCATTTTGCATATTTCAGTGTTTAATTTTAATAGGTATTAGATCTCACATTTTTGAGGTTTAGGATTTTTCTGAGATCAATCACCTAGTGATAGATCTTAGATAATTCTGTTCCTTGAAAATAATTACGTTTAATATTTATTATAATTAAATATTGATATTCTTTCTGTTTGCTTTTGAAAATTCATAAAAAATTCATATTGTATCCAAAAATTATAAAAAAACATCTTAGTACATTTATTCTATCATATTCTGCATCGTGGCCAAATTTCATATTTTTCGGACATCGTTTGAATATAATTGACATTTTAGTCCCTCAAATAGGCCAAACTTGCACATTGCATCCTTTATCGCATTAAAAATTACAAAAAAAGACCGCATCGGAAACCGCGTACGAATCTTGATGTACATAATTCTAGGTTGTTCCTTTGCCTCCTTGTGATTGACCTTGGGACTTGCCCAAGTAAAATAAACATAAAATCGCATTAATTAAAATTGACAAATATTTTGTGTGGTTATTTTCTTGACCGATTCCAATTGCCACCTACAATGCACGACAAATCATTTTAACACGAACGATAAATAAATCTCTTTTTAACATGCGCATTTTCGGATTCGTCAGATGGCCCCGTTGCCGGGGAGGCAAACGACTTAGTTTTGTGTTTTGAAAATTTTCGTTCGGTTTTCCGCTTTCGGGTAGTCTAACCCCCGAATTGTTCATTGTTAATTCCATTTATTTTCATGTATTTATTTTCAGCATTTATTTTTCTTTTCTTTTTTATTATTTTTGAGTCACTCTCTTACATTATCTCTCTTATTTTTCTTTCGAAGTACACGACATACGTGGAGCAGTTTTTCAAGAAACCGAAGCATCTTCACCGACCTCCTAAAAAATCTGCAATTAATTTAAGATCGAGTCGAGTCGTGAGAGAGCGTAGAGTCTAGGTTTTTAATTCCTGCAATTTTAAATTTCTGTAATTAATTGCTTATTTATAGCGGTATATGTTTGGACTCTCGCGTGAGTAGCGATTAGAATAGACTTGCACATACGGCTCTCAGAGCATTTTAATTTTTGATTGTGCTCGTAGGATTAAGGCACACTGCACTATTAATTGAGACGCACATAGATCGTTCAATTTAGCCAAAACATAACTCATTTCTTTCCCGCTAATAGAACTTTCTACTTAGGTGCAATTTTTCATCGGCTTGCATTCATTTAGAATAATCTTTCTATTTCTGTCTAGCATCGCATATGGAGATTGCGAGGATTCACTGTAAGTCTTCTAACTGAGCATACATCATAGTTTTTGCGTGCATCAGCTTTTCCCGAACTCCTCCCTCTTGTTTTATCACATAACTATAAAGGAAATTGGGACTGGACAGTAGGCGTATATTTGTGCTCATTTAAACTCTTCAGTGACCACCTAATTAAAGTTGGGACTGCTAAATATAGCCGATTTTAAGAACCCATAAAATCAAAAATTTTTGCGGGAGAGCAACCCAGACATTGTTTGTTTTCATCTTGCAGCGAGAAGAGAGACGCACACTAGGATAGAACCAAGCCAAGATTTTCTTATAGACTTCTGATTTTAAAAACTATTAGCTACTTCTCAGTGAGGAATACGGGTAGCCGGTAAACGGTCCGGACTTCCTTAGCAGAGTGGGTGGTTTAAAGGATACTGCGTAAGACTCCATCCTTAAGTAACACGGGTAGTCGTTTTACAGTTTGTACTTACACCTATACTGGCTGAAAGTAGATGCCACTAATCGTACGAACTCGGTACAGTCTTTAAGAAAATTTCGGCACCCAACAGCTCGTTAAACAGTTTGCAAGATTTGAATTCTCACCAATTAAAAATCAACAAGATAACTAGTCGAACTCTTACAGCCTTCACTGAATGAGTTAGTGAAATAAAAATTTGATTTGTGTTTGATTTGTGCATAGAACTTAATTGATCATCGAATACCGCACACTTGTGCCTAGATCATGAACCGTACACCTCTTGTTAATCTTTTGAAATCGAGAATGGAAGATTGAGGTAATTCTTGTTCGGACTCCACGAACCCTTTTCTGACCGCCACAAACTTTCCAGACTCAACGGTTCAGAGGCACTCTTACTCAGAACCACCTTGGGTTCAGGGACACCTCTCCCTTGAATCCTCCTCTTATGATCTTTTCAAAACTATTGACTCCGATTTTTCACAATATGAAAGTGAAAAGAAACACTCACAAAAGATGACTCCAAAGAATAGCAATCATGAAGACGAACTCAATGAAGATCCAATGCAAATGGTTCTTGCGAGACTAGTCGCGTCTAAGTAGCAGCAACTTTTACTAAGAGAGCAGCTAGAACAGTTGAATGCTGAGGGAGAAGAGCCAATGGAAGCCGCATACAACCTCGAGCAATACAGAGTTAGAAACTACTTGCATCCACCTCAGCCAGAGGTTCACCTTGAACTGAAGCCATACTTTCTAAGTCAATTATCACAATTTCATGGTAATGCAAATGAAGAACCATATGAATTTTTGCGAGATTTGGAGCCGGTATGTTCTAATCAGAGGCACCCACAAGTCAGCCAAGACTACATTCGTCTCCCTGCATTACCTTTCACCTTGAAAGGTAAGGCAGATTACTGGGTGAAAAACTTAGGAGTGACGGTAACCACGTATGATAGGTTCAGAAACCTATTCTTGAATAAATTCTACCCTTTGAGTCGAACCAATCAAATGAGGACTTACATCACTAGTTTCTCTCAGATGCCTAATGAACCACTTTGTGATGAATGGGATAGATTCAAAGATCTGCTGCAGAAATGTCCCTGCCATGACCTAGATGATAACATCCTGGTTCAGTAACTCTATTCTGGTCTTCACTACGAGACTCAGGGTTTATTCAGCGCTGCCTGTGGAGGAAATTACACATCTCGAGGAGCCGAAACCGTCTGGAAAATACTGGAGCAGATGACAGAGACTAGCTGGTCACAAATCGCCAGTAGAGCTTACACTGATTCCCAGAACACCTTTCAAACCAAAGGAGGGAAGCAAATTGTCGCAGAAATAGCAGAGGATTTGATTCCAAACATGAACATCATCGTAGATAAATTAATAGTTGTGGATCAAATTCATAAAAGGATGAACGACATCGACAACCGGATCTCCCAGTTTCCAAAGCAAATGGAGGAGCTAACTGAGAAGGTATCCAAGATAGGGATACCTACTACATCTACGACCCCGATCGATCATGTGCATCATGTCCAGGAGCAGCCAGGATCAGGACAACAGAAACCGTGGGCTCAGGACCAATCATGTGCCCAAACTTCCTAGCAGTCACCTCCACCAGCCGAGACAGTCGAAGAAGGCCCGCCTTTGACGTTCGAAATAAACGGCATTTGGTACACACAGGACACTATTTGACAGGGTAATATGGGGGACCTTCAGCAATATCAACGTCCACCCACCTTCTATAATGCCGCATTTCCTACAGCTCCACAACACACTCAGAACAATGCAACATTCCAGCACTCAAGGCAGCAACAGCCATACAACCGTCAGAACCAACCTCAGCAACATCGTCAGTAATATCAAGCTCCAAATCAAGCATCTCAATCATCCAACCCTCCAGAAGAACCGGTAGATATCTAGAGACAAATGCTGGAGGAAATTCGCAGCTTCCGAAATGAGTTGTACAATCTACGGGTAGATGTTAATCGTTTATCCCGTTGGAAGGATGAACAGACAACCCCCAGCCACATCCATTCCCGCCCAAGTTCAAGCTAACCCCAATAGCTTGAACAAATCTCAATCATCTCAACACTATGGCCATGTATACTATTCAGATTTTTCCACAACTAAACATGAGATCCTTTTGTTTGACAATATCAATGCCATGTCACTCAGGAGCAGAAGGACCGTGGTCGTACCTGATCGGGCTAGGGAATTGGACCATGAAGACTTGGAAGATCAACCGGAGGATGCTTCTGAGGTTGAAAAAGAAGGACGCCTGAAGATCCCAGCACTAGATAAAGGAAAAGCATCTATGGAGTCTGCAGAGGACCTTGAACCTCTAGTTGCTACAAAAATACCTTTATCTCCATTTCAGCAACATGATTATTATCAGAAAACTCATGATTGTAATAAGAACTCCAAATCTAATAAAGATTCTCTTATTTATGATTCTGGCTCGCTTTCTCCTGTATCAAATGCTTCCATTCCTTTCCCCCATGCTCTTAAGAAAGGAAAACAAAAGAAAAACATTTACAATGACCTAGTGATGGAAAAGTTCTGCCAGCAGAATATCACAGTCAAAGTACCCTTTGATCAGTATCCAGCATTTCAGAAGTACTTGAAAATGAAATGCACTCCCACCAGGACTCGTACAAAGAAAACTAATCAGTTTGTGGAGACTCATATCCTGACAGTGGCCACTACTAAATGTGTCAAAAACCAACATTTACCAAGAAAGAAAAGGGATCTGGGTGCTCATTATGTGGAGAGTCACATTAGCAGCATTGCGTTCGCACGCACACTTCTCGACAATGGTTCTTCCATCAATCTTCTTCCATTAGCCTTATATTACATATTGGAGTTAGGTCCTCTCCATAAATCGTTATCTTTACTCCAATTTGCTAATAAATCCACTAAAAGACCTAAGAGAGAAGTGAAAAATGTTATCATCATGGTTGAGGGTACAAAATACAAAGTGGACTTCACTATCCTTGATATGGACACCCCGAACCATTGGAAGGGATCACAAATCATTCTTAGAAGACCATTCTTATGAACCGCCAAAGCTGTATTCAATTACGGCACCAGAATGATGAAATTCCGCTCTCCAGATGGAGAAGTGGATCTGGAGATGAAACAAACAAAGTGGCAAAGACCAGATTCTGAATCAACCATTGAAGATGCTGAAACATCCGAGTATAATCTCATCAACACTACTGGGTCGTGGGACCAATTGCCAGATCTTCAGATTGATAACACCACAGCAGAAGAAGAAACAATGCACCATGATGTATGCGAGCTGTTGCCAGACAAATCTAGACCCCCTGATGCTTATAACCTTGATGACACAGAAATCCTTTCGGATTTATCAATTACATTTTCTTCGGGAAAATCAAGAAATATCGATGACGAGTCGGACGCTGCTTTGGCCAAATTACCGTACTACTTTTGCGATCCGACTCACATTCCTTCAGGATTAGTGGCTAGCATATTACAGAATGATAAACCGCCAACCAACACAGAGCCAGATTTAAAAGACATTCAACCAGACTTGATTAAAGATTTAGATTTGCCAGAGCTGAAACCTCTCCCTCCTACACTGAAGTATGCATTTCCTAATGGACTAAAATATAAATTCCCTATGATTATTAGCTCATCATTAACCATGGACAAAGAATCTAGACTTCTAGAAGTCCTTGAGAGAAATCGAAAAGCCATTGGTTGGACTGTATCGGATCTCGTAGGAATCAACCTCGCTCTCTGCTCGCACCAAATTTATGTTGAGGATAACGCAAGGCCTTCCCGTGAATTGTAGAGAAGATTAAACCCCAATCGTCGGGAAGTAGTTAAGAAAGAAATAGAGAAATGGTGCAAAGCAGGTTTTATATACCCCATCTCTGACTCCAAGTGGGTGGCCCCCCTTCATGTTGTCCCGAAGAAGTCGAGAATACAGATGGTCACCAACGATGAGGGGGTAGAGATCACGACCCGAGTACCCACGCCGTACTGTGTCTGTGTCGACTACAGACGCTTGAATGCTGCGACCAAGAAAGATTACTTTCCACTGCCATTAATTGATCAAATCTTGGAGGGACTTGCAAGAAAAGCATTCTTCTGTTTTCTTGATGGGTACTCTGGCTACAATCAAGTAGCTATATCTCCCGAGGATCAGGAAAAGACCACATTTACATGTCCCTTCGGTACCTACGCAATCAAGAGCATCCCATTCGGGCTTTGTAATGCCCCAGGAACATTTCAGCGGTCCATGATTGCCGTATTTGCCGAAATGGTGGGTGATTTCCTGGAAGTCTTCATGGATGACTTCTCGATCCATGGTGATTCATTTGGTACATGTTTAGTGCACTTGGATCGAGTCCTCAAGAGATGCAGGGAGGTTAATTTGGTACTCTTCTGGGAGAAGAGTCACTTTATGGTGACTGAAGGTATCGTGTTGGGGCATGACATCTCCAAAAAGGGAATGGAGGTAGACCCTGATAAGGGTGATGTGATCAAGAAACTTGATCACCAACCAACGTCAAGTTAGTGAGGTCTTTTCTAGGGCATGTCGGATTTTATCGAAGGTTTATCCCTGATTTTTCAAAGATCGTCCGCCTACTGACTGAACTCTTAGGAAAAGACATAGAGTTTATTGTAAATCACAAGTGTCTCGAGGCCTTTGAGCACATGAAAAAGAAAATATGTGAATCACCGATATTACAATCTCCCGACTGGTCTCTTCCCTTTGAGATCATGACTGATGCATCGGATTTTGCTGTCAGAGTTGTGCTTGGACAAAGACAGGATGGAATCTCTTATGCGATTCACTACGCGGGCAAAGTATTGGATCCTGCATAGAGAAATTATACAGTGACTGAAAAGGAAATGCTCGCGGTTGTTTGGGCCTTAGAAAAATTCAGATCATACATATTGGGCTCCAAGGTGACAATTTTCACAGATCACACGGCAATAAGATATCTTATGGATAATAAAGATACCAAAGCATGGCTTTTGAGGTGGATCTTTTTAATCCAGGAATTTAATTTGGAGACCTAGGATAAACCTGGAATAAAGAATGTTGTTGCTGACCACCTTTCCCGAATTGAGCAAAACGATTATCCTGACACTGTACCTATTAAGGAGACTTTCCAGACGAATCTGTTTGCGTTATTGATTCAACCCCATGGTATTCCAACATCGTTAACTATCTTGTCTCCAAGAAGGTTCCCTTTGGTTGTACCAAGAGAATGATTGATCGAGTGAAGTCGGATTCGATAAAATACCATTGGGACGATCCTTTCCATTTCTATGAAGGAGCGAATTGTATCTGGCGAAGATGTATTCCTCAGGAGGAATACCAGAGTGTCCTCACACACTATCATTCTCTCGAGGCTGGAGGACACCATTCGAGAAAGATAACCGCACATAAGGTACTCCAATGTGGATTTTACTGGCATACCTTATTTAGAGATGCTAATGAATTTGAACGGTCTTGCCCGATTTGCCAAAGGATGAGGGGGACTGTTGGTTATAGAGATGAAATGCCCATGCAACTAATGATTTTCTGTGATGTTTTCGATGCATGGGGGATTGATTTTATGGGTCCCTTTCCCAATAGCAATGGATTTGAGTACATCTTGTTTGTAGTTGATTATTTATCTGGATGGGTAGAGGTTATTCCAACCCGAACCGCAAATAGCAAAACCGTATGTAAGTTTATCAAGGATAATATCATTGCAAGGTTTGAGATACCAAAAGTTTTGATTTTTGATGGAGGTAGACACTTCGTGAATAAGGAAATGAGATCTTTGGCTAAAGAGTATAAATTTGAGAATATAATAGCCAACCCATATCATCTACAATCTAATGGTATGGTAAAGGTTTCTAATAGAGAGGTAAAGGGTATTCTTCAGAAGTTGGTTCATCTAGATAGGAAGAACTGGTCGAAACTGTTGGACCAGGTTCTGTGGGCCTATAGGACAACCTATAAGACTCCACTCGGTACTTCACCTTTTAGAATGATCTATGGCAAGCCATGCCATCTACCTGCACAATTGATTCACAAATCTGAATGGGTGATCAAAAAGTTGAATTGGAGTTGTCATCTTGGGAAATTATGCTCGGTTAAAGATTTTTCATGGGAAACTGAAATCAAAATGGACGGGTCCCTATGTTGTCATCAATATGCATGCCAATTGAAGTGTGGATATTGCCGAACTCAAAGATGATGCACAACCTTTCTCAGTGAATGGACAATTGTTGAAGCCATATATAGAATCACCCAAAGAGCAGACAGTTCAAGTTGAGGTCATCTACTTCACGCGGAGCGAGGACATTGAAGAATTATCAGATGAATCCCACCCTCCCTCCCGACCACATCGATCTCCTTGTACATCTTCTTCCTCTACTTTGGCGAAGGCCTAAGTATAGGGGAGACCGATGCCATCTGTATATACCATTTTTCCGCATCACACTCCTTCTCCCGATCGCTCC
Source organism: Ottelia alismoides (assembly GCA_037367405.1). Lineage (NCBI taxonomy): Eukaryota > Viridiplantae > Streptophyta > Magnoliopsida > Alismatales > Hydrocharitaceae > Ottelia > Ottelia alismoides. Next base: position 1,959,937 of record JAZKJV010000225.1, read on the forward strand.
ATTTCCACCTTTCTCTTATACTTAGGCTAACCAGAGCCTAAGTATAGGGGGAACCGACACCCCCCTGTATATACTCTCCTCATTTACATATCCCGACCACCTCTTTTTGCACTCTTCTTCTATACTTAGACTATTCACAGTCTAAGTATAGGGGGGTGGACCATTGTATATCAAAATTTTACTCTTTATGCTTAGCCCGAGCTATGTCTTTTTTACGCTTCTTGTGCTCTGAGGACGAAACACTCGCTACGTATAGGGGGGTCTGTATATATACTGTGTATATATTTTAGCCATACCTCGTACTTTCGCATAAGTCTATATGCATGTACAGGGTGGGTAATTAAAAAAAACAACAACAAAAGAAAAGAAAAAGAAAAAGAGTTTGCTACTAACACAGAATGTGCCCAAAATTTTTTAAAAAAATGGCTTCTTATTCATTTTTGCATAAAAAATCCCTTGGATAAAAAAACAAAAGAAAAAATGTGCCTGCATTCCACACACCTGCACTTCATCCAACATCGCATTCATTTGCATCTGTGAAAAGTCATCGGATTCTGAACCGAGTTATGAGTTGAAACCGAGAGTGGTCTGGACTTGACCTTAATCCACCTAATTTTCAGAGGAACTTCATCGAGAAATAGGATTTTAGAAACTTCAGGTTGTTGACTTAATTCTTTAAGTTCCACATGACAATGTGCAGAGTTTGACTCTTAGTGTCTAACATGGTCTCTTCATTCTGGGTACAACTCTGGAATAAGGAATTAATTTGTACTCTCGCACTATGCACTTAGCTCAACTCAGACGGGATGTTGGAATACTGTGTGATTTTCTTTTCTGGTAGCGTGGAAATCTAAAGACTGGAGTACGGGTTGAAATAAAGCTTCGGAAAAGGGATGGACGGCTGGGCACAATTATTTCTAAGACCCCAAAAAATGTATGGAAACAAAAGATTCTATATCCGTAGGGGCACAACAAGATCCAAGCAGAACCACCAAAAATTCCAAATACAAAGAAGCAACTACCAAATAAAATCTGACCAAAAAGTTCCAAGCTTCCAGAAACCTACAGATCTTGGTGGAGACTCGGCTACACTGGCCATCTTCACAAGGAGAGGTGACTACACTGGTCACACTTCATTTCTTTTCTCCTTCTTCTAACTTCTCCCCCAATTCGATTGTGAACACATCACGACAGACCTTAAAAGGAAATACCTGACTTCTCGAGTACGTGTTACTGGAGAGGAGGTTTGCGCGGTAGTCCGGCATTCTGGGTGGGAAGAGCTAAAACCTTTCACACACATGAGTCGGTCGTTCAATGTTCATAGGGTATGCTTTGGGAAGAGGAATGATCTAAGATGACTTCTGAGCCAAAACTGTAGCAATGATTTGTAGAACTTGAGGGTTGTTGATTTTAAAATTCTAAGTCTCACAGAAGTTCCACCACACTATTAATCCAAAGGTTTAGTCTACTTTCATTTTCACCTTCAGCACATGGTTTTAATATGGAACCCAATCTCATTTCACTTCATGATATTTCTTTTTGATGCTCAGGGACGAGCATGCTTTAAGTATAGGGGGATGATGAATCTCGAATTCATCACTCTAAATCTCATTTATTAAGCTCAAATCCCTCAAAATCAACAGCATTTCTATATCTATTCTGCATAATTAGCATTCATACATGTTTTCATAATAATTGCATTTTAGCACTAATTTATGCACAAAATAAGAAGCCCAAAATCCTAGCCAAAATTGACCTGTAAATAGCCCAACTTCCCTGATTTTTAACTAATTCATGCTAACTCCGAATGACACAAAACTACTCTACAATGTACATATCAATAACAAGTTTAAATGAAAAATACAAAAAAAAACTAATCCGAATAAGTGGACCAAAAACCCAAACCCTAATTGCAGGATTTTCGAACAAAAAACCTCATATCTTCCTCATCCAATGTTCGTTTTATTCATACTCACTTTTGAACTAATATACATTCAATTACCTTCAAAACAAGACCAAGTTCAAGTGAATCGGAGCCTCATATGTGAAAGTTGGGTTTTGGTCCTCTTTTGTATTTTAGCAGTTTTTAACCTAATATTTTATGTACATATTTTATTAATTAATAAAATCCAAAAAAATTAGATTAATGTGTAATTATTTATCTTTGATTTTATTATACTTTTTCCGAATTTTTATCTGGTTTAAAAATAACATAAAAAAATATAAAACCCAAAAAACAAGCTATTCTATGTACATAGGATACCCCAAAATTTCACTTTTGGCAAATGATCGATTTTGGTTTTGATGTCTTCATAAAAGTTTTAGATCTCATCGAGACGAGCAATTTTTGTAAAGAAACTTTTTCGATCCGAGGGTGTTTACTATTTCTTTTGCATTTTACAAAGTATTTTATTTGCGGATTTTTGTGGTGCTTACACATGGCAGCTTCTGGAGCCGCCACGTGTCAGCTATTTTTCGCATATTTATATATTAGTTTATTGAAAAATAAAAAATATAAAATAAATCATAATAAGCCACTCACGTGCAGCACACGTGCTGCACTCGCACGCGCACTGCATGTGCTCTCACCTTGCCCCCTTGCCTGCCATGTGGCGCAACAGGAGTTGTCTGATCACGCTCGATCGGACGACGCCTGTGTGTCGTCCTCCTCCCACTTTCCTTTCTCAAATCTCCTCGCCGCCACCCCGCTCCGCAATCTCCACCGCGAATCTCAGCCGATCCCCCCATCGCCGCAATTCCCTTAATCTCGTCGACCGACCTTCCTCGTCGAATCTCCGATCATTGCACCAAATACAATCAGATCGCCAACTGCCCTGACCTTCCATCTCCGGTAAACACCTAGCGCCTATTTAAAACTTGTCGTCGCCACTCCTCAAATCATCCGACGATTATCAGTTCAGGTCGTGACAAGCATACTCTGGCGTGATCCGATGTATCTCGTGCCTCATCGCAGCACAACCCTCCGATCCGATGCTCCGCTCTGGCCACGCCGTTGAGCCCTCCGCTCAGGTATCCTCCCCGCTCCTCACCTCATTCCTCCTTCTCCCTCTCTTGCTCTATCTCTCTCGATCGACTACCACCCTACGCCTCTGCATCGTCCATCATCAACCGCGATCAATACCTCACTCCTCCAGCAAAACCTCCAAGCTTCTTGTGAAGCTTCACGTCTCCACTTCGTCAACGACAACCTCCATCTTCTCCAACTCTCGCTACGCCCGTGCCATCTTTACCGCTCATTTCCAGCAACTTCACAACCCCACACCTCGACAACAGCCATCGTCGGCCAAGCTTCCTCCACTATCCAATGCCGGCTGATGTGGCTAAAATCGATTTACGGCTTTTTAGAAGAAAAGGTTGTCAATGTAGAAAAAGCCGCAAAAGGATCCTAGTCGGTCAAACAAAGATCGGTTTTAAAGAAAAACCTTACACTAATTATATATCCAGAGAAGTGTGCCTGGGTCGAGCACAAGGAGATAGAATAGGGTATTTTGAATTTTTTTAGAGAATATATATTTGTGATTATTTTATCTCTTCTTAAAGTGATCAAGGAAAAATCTACAAATTTATGGGATTATTTATTTTTAATTTTTATTTGATTTTATTTTTTCCAATTTTTTTATTTATTTTTCAAAGTTGTATTTTTCAAACAATTTACTATATAATAGGTGAAATATAGAAGAAACATAGATGATATTATATAGAATGTAAAACGGTCGAGCAACGGGCTCGAACAACACACGAAAACAAATCAAAACAGAAACAATTGGCGACAAAGCAAATCACGATGAAAACACGTCAAAAATAAACAAAAACTACTGAAAACCTCGCAGAGGTAGTTGTGTAACTACCCCAAGAAAATCTACAAAAAATTATGTCAAGAAGAGGTCCAAAACTCCCCTATAGGCCAGGGGTATAAGTGCAAGAAAAACAAACAAAAAGTACTGCAAATTGGTCCTCGGCAGGGACTGATTTGTGAAGAAATTAAGAAAGTTTACATTTAGGTCCCTATGCGGGGACCTAAATGTAATATCTGAAAACTTCGAAGCTGGAATGAATGTCTGGAAGTCTTCTGTATTTATTCTACAATTTTTCCACTGGTTCAGATGGATGGCTTAGATTATAACGTGTGATGCAATCCAAACCGTCCGCTACATCCATGTGTCACCAGCCTGTGCGCTGGCTGTTCTTGAAGTGCCTCAGGTTCTTCGCGAGGATGACGAAGGTGGCTCCTTCTCTGATTTTCCTCGGGCGGCTGGCAACAAACTTGGACCTCCGGCGGGGCCAGAGGGTTAGCTCCTTTAACCCTCGAGCTCGCCCGCGGTGGACGTCAGGCGGCGATGGCTCAGAGCGACAGCGGAAGGTCGATGAAGACGGTGGTTCTCGCTGCTCTGTCCTAGAGTTAGGTTGTTGCACCTTCTTTGAAAATGGATTGCGTGAAGATCAAGGTTCCAAACGTTGTGAAATTGCTCCTGATGAAAGATGATCCTGCAAAGAAGGTGTGGGCGTGTTCGATCCACAAGAAATCGGCCAATTGGTTATAATTTTACAAGCTCAAAAATGGCATTTCAAGACTTTGATGAAGTTTTCGTGCAAAATAAATGAAAAAGGGAATGCGATTTGGATGGGTTTAAAACGAATTGGGAATTGATTTCAAGTGTGTGTGTGTAAACTAGATGTTTAGGCTAACTAATGACATGATTAACCACGCTAATCGTGGCACAAGATTCGAGAAGAAAATTGATAAAGATGGAGGTAGAGATCTGTGAAAATAGAGGTGTATTACCTCTGGAAGATGCTGCGACGGCCGATCTTCGCCGGAGCAGGACGTGCGCGTGGCGGCGATGCAAGGGCTAACGAGCGCCTTGGAACCTCCTCCGATCTCCCTTCCTCCACGCGAGGTGGCCTTCAGGTGATGTCACCACTGGAGTGAGGCGGAATCGAGAGAGGAAGATAGGGGTTCGACCACTAGAGTTGGGTAGCTCAGGTGGTTAGGAAAGTTAGTTGTGATTGGCCAACTTTGAAGGTTTATATAGATCGATTTCGTGAGCTCCACGTTACATCCAATGGTGTTCGAATGTCTAGGTTGTTAGGGGAGTCGAATCAAAGGTTTAGATCACCAGAATCGATTATAAGGTGCGCTAGATAATTCGATGAAGAAGACCGGTCAGAACAGATGCAATACCGGCTTCTTGGAGAAGATGAACCAGGTGCTGACACGTGTCAGCACCTGGTTGGCCAGATGTTTTAATTCTTTGTAAATTCAATAATAATAAGTAAATAATGTTATTTCAAATAGGTTTAAAAACAAGAAATGTAAATAATTAAACTATCTAATTTATGGAATAATTACTTTTTATAAATAATATATATTATTCGAAATATAAATATTATGTAAATAAATATGTATAGTTAAATAGGTTTTAAATTTTCAATTTAATAAATAAATAACTAAATATTAATGTTATTTTTTCTTAATTATTAGAATAATAAATAAGGGTTGTGTGAATTTTTATGGATTTTAATAAATTAATTTACATATATTAATAAAAATAGGTATATGTTATCCAGTTCATTTTCTTCTATAATTTAGGGTTTTGATTTTAATAAAATAATAAATAAGCTCCAAAAATTCTAAAATAAATCAGGGTGAAAATACAATATCATGAAAATAATTAGAAATTATAAAATGAATAAAACTATAAATAATGTGTTCTATATAAAATAAATAGCCCAGAAACCCCGTTGTCATTTGGTCCCAAAACCGACTTTTTGCAAACTGACTCCGAATTCAATGAGCCCATCTATATGATTTATAGAATATTATTTTATGAATTTTAAAGGTGAGTAGAGTGAAATTGGAGTTTGTATGAACAAGTTATGATGTTCGGAAGTTGAGATTTTGACAATTCACAAGCTGGATTTCTTGGCATATATACAGGGTAATATTTTTAACTTATTATTATATTTTTATATACATTTTTAGAAATAATTAGGAAAAGAGTTTGGTGAAAAATATGTACATATGAATTAATAAGAAATCATTGAAATTTTGTATTTAATTGATAAATAGTGAGAAGTATCTGAAGTGTATCTTAATTTATTTTCAGGGTTTTCTTTCCTTATCTCCCCCTACTTATTGGTTTGTCGATCAATCCATGCTGACTTGGTCTCGGGGGTTAGGTTATAAATATACCTTGTAGTTATATTTATATTTATAAGTCATATTGTACATATATACATATCTCCAATCTGCCTTCCTTTCTTTTTCTTTGTTCTTTATTTATTTTCATGATTTTGATGCTTAAAAAATAATTTTTATTCATGAATGAAATTTGAATAAAAGATGGGAAATAATGAATATTTACATGTATTTGTTAAGGATTTTAAGATAAAATGCGATAGAAAAGTTAATGAATCATGGATTCGTCAACCCCCTATTCATAGACTTTGCTAGTCCCTTAGCAAACACTTATTTGAAAAAGTACGTGAAAAAGAAAGAAAGTTAGAATGAATTTGTTTTCCTAAACCAATTCAAGAGAATAGACAAAGGACAGAGCTCGATCGGGCCTGAAACAAGCATTTTGTCGGAGCCTTAACTAGGATTAGGATTTTATCCTCAACAGTCCTTAAGTTCCACAAATCCTTACTCAAGATCACTTCATCAACTAGTTCAGACTCACTTATTCATATCGCAAACTCTATCATCCTTGAAGTCAATTTGTACAGTGTGTGAATTGATTTAGCTCTTCCTTCTTAGAGAAACGAAGAAACCGTCCATCCCGGCTATACACTTCTATTGCTTCCCCATCCAGCTACTATTTCCTCAGGGAGGGAGGTATCCCTTCTGAGGTCAGTTCGTGCTATGTCCACAATCGAATATATAGAGAAGATAGAAGATGAGAAAGAAGTGGAGTGCAACCAGTGTAAACACATCTCCTTGTGAAGCTCAACCGGTGTAGCTAAGTCTCCACTAAGATGTTCAGGCATTTTTGGTGGAAGCTTAGACCATTGTGGTCGTATTTATATTTGGTGGATTCTTATTTGATTTGACTTTGTAATTTGCTTGCACTGTATTCATTTCTTTGTGCCTCGACGGATATAGCATCTTTTGTTCCATCCCTTTTTTGAGGTCTTAGAAAAATTGTGTTAGAATATCCTTCCCTCATCCGAAGCGACTATCACAACCCCAATCTCTCTCGTCTTTAGACTTCAATGCCGCAAAGACAAGGATAGAAATGCACTACCAAGATGTACTGCCCTCTGTAACTCCATGCGAGTTGAGCTAAGTGCAGAGTGCATTTATTCAAGATTGGTTCACTGGTGTAGAGTTGTACGGATGACACCAAATGGTCTACTTAAGCACATATGACTTGATTTCCCGAATATGGTCTTATGGAACCCAAAGATTTTAAGCCACAGACCTGAAGAGTCTAAATTCTAGATCCTAACTAGGCTCCTTACAATGGAAGTTAAAAGCCGTGATCAAGCTCCATCCTTTAGACTATACTCAATCCTTATTTCCAGAAATCAAACTTATTCTGAAAAATGCAAATGTAAATGCAACCATGTTATTGTGAAGTATATTTTCTGAATTTTACTCATTTTTATGGATTTTAAGGATTTTGTCAATTTTATGTCTTTTAGGACTATGTATTTTTTATAGGTTTTCTTATTTTTATAACAAGTTTTTGTATATGAATTTTACAAGATATATTTTATTTTGGTTAAATATCCAATGAATTTTACAGATTTTATCTACAGAGAATTTTTACAAGGATTAAATGATTTTTACAAATGTTTTAATAAATAGGATTTTAAATAAGTAATATACAATTTTTAAATACAAATTTTATACACAATTTCAATACAGATTTTATTTACAGATTTTAGATACAAGTTTTAGACATATTTTAATTATTTACAAGGATTTTATAAAAAAATATATATATATAAATAGATTTTAAATTAACCCTTACCCACTTTTTATGGATTTTATAGATATAAAAAATACATGAAAGTACGAGTTATGGACAAAAGTATATTTACAATATATACGTACCCCCCTATACTTAGCTTGAGCTATGTCCCCGTAGCGTTAAAAGAGAAAAAGGAGGACGTAACTCGTGCTAAGTAAAAGTGGGTGAAAAAGAACTTTACGAAACAAGTCAGTCAACCCTCCCCTTATACTTACGATCAAGTAATCGTAAGTATAACGGGAGAGCAAAACGGGATGACTGAGTGAAAAGAATATATATAACAAAAGCTCAAAAGGAATAAAGAATACGAGATCATCGAAATCACTCCGTCACCCATAAACTTAGGATAAGGCATCCTAAGTATAGAAAAGAGTGTAGCCAAAAATCGGAGACCAGTGATTTGTGAAAAAGAAAGGATATACAAAAGAATCAGAACAAAATATAAATCCTCAATCAACGAACAATCTGTCCCCCCATACTTAGGATCTAGTATCCTAAGCATAGAGATGAGCAAAAATGTGGACGATTGTGGTCTACAAAGAATATACAAGTGTTGTGGATCTCCAGAAATCGAATGGCTCAAAAACATTTGTACAGGATGAGATGAAGTGAAAGAATGATCATGATTCCTGTACAAAATAGATCACTTCAGTACGGGCCAGATGATCAGTAATCTCGACGAAGTGCTTCAACATCTACCTGTTAACCACGAACGGTTCTGCACCAGGTGACACATCTGATATTGCTATACTTCCATTGTCATGCACCGTTCTGACTATGTAAGGTCCTTCCGACTTTCTTTTTAATTTGCTAGGAAAAATTCGTAATCTTCCATTGAACAACCAGACATTCTGCCCAGGGACAAAGCTCTTGTGTCGAATATGTCTGTCATGTCATTTCTTCACTTTGTCCTTATAAATGAGAGTGTTCTCGTATGCTTCATTTCAAATCTCTACCAGCTCATTCAGATCTATCTTTATATTGGCTCCTGCTTTCTGTGTATCCAGTAAAATTTCTTGAATAGCCCATTTAGATTTGTGCATGATCTTTACGGGTAAATGGCACGGCTTTCCATAAACCAATCTAAATGGTGAAGTACCTAAGGGAGTTTTGTACGCTGTACGATATGACCAAGGAACCTGATCTAGAAGTTGTGACCAGTTCTTCCTATCCGGTTGTACAAGTTTCTGGAGAATTGATTTTACCTCCCTATTTGAAACTTCAACCATGTCGTTCGTCTGTGGGTGGTAAGGAGAAGCTACTCTGTGATCAATGTCGTATTGCTTTACCTCCTTATTAATGAAATGGCTACCCCCATCTGAAATAAGAATATGTGAGATCCTGAACCGTGAAATAATGCGTTTCCTTAGGAACTTGCAAACTGTCTTACTATTTACGGTTTGTGCAGGTATAGCCTCCACCCATCTACTAACGTAGTCTACAGCGAGAAGAATGTACTCAAAGCCGTTGCTGGAAGGGAATGGTCCCATGAAATATATGCCCCATGCGTCAAAGATCTCGCAGATAATAATGGGTCGCATTGGCATTGCATCTCTAGCACTGACTATCCCTACTGCTTTCTGACAATCTTGGCAACTCTTCACAAATGTGTAGGCATTTCTAGTAAGAGTTGGCCATCATAATCTGCTCTTAAGTACCTTCTACATTGTCCTCTTCCCTGAGTGATGTCCTCCTGCTTCTAAAGAGTGACACAAAGTGAGGACACTATTATATTCCTCCTGAGGAATACAACGCCTGTAAACACAATCCGGTCCTTCGCGAAAAAGAATCGGATCCTCCCAGTGGTAATATCGTGCCTCAGAAACTAGTTTATCAACTCGATTCTTTGGCCAACCTTGAGGACTTTTCTGTATGACCAGAAAATTCACTATATCTGCATACCATGGAAGTTCGGTAACCGCAAAGATACACTCGTCAGGAAAACTCTCTGCAATCTCTGGCGTGTACTCATCTGAAGGCTGATCTGTCTGTAATCAGGAGAGGTGATCAGCTACCACATTCTTTACCCCAGGTTTATCTTTAATGTCCAAATCGAATTCCTGAAGTAATAGAATCCATCTGAGAAGGCGTGCCTTAGCATCCTTCTTTTCCATCAGAAACCGGATTGTTGAATGATCTGTGTATATTCTGATTTTCGAGCCAAGAAGATAGGATCGGAATTTATCCAATGTGAATACCACTACCAACAACTCCTTTTCTATCACAAGAAGATAGGATCGGAATTTATCCAACGTGAAGATAGGTTCTGCTGGCATAGTGGATGGCAATGGAAAGTCCATTCCTCCTATGTCCTAATACAACCCCGACCGCAAAATCCGAAGCATCCGTCATGATCTCGAAAGGTAGAGACCAATCAGGCGGCTGTAGGACAGGAGCATTGATAATATTTTCTTTCAATGTGATGAAGGCATTAAGACATTTATCATCTAACAAGAACTCGATGTCTTTGCCTAATAATTCAGTTAACGGTCGGGCAATCTTGGAGAAGTCTTGGCTAAACCATCGGTAAAAGCCGACATGCCCCAGAAATGACCGTAACTGTTTGATGTTGGATGGTGGTTCGAGTCTTTTGATGACATCTACCTTAGCAGGGTCAACCTCCATGCCTCGTTGGGAGATGACGTACCCCAACAAGATCCCGTGTGTAACCATAAAATGGCTCTTCTCCCAAGATAGAACGAGATCTACCTCACAATACTTTTTAAGAACCTGGTCTAGGTGTGCTAAACAATCGTCAAAGGACTCACCATAGACCGAAAAATCATCCATAAAAAACCTCTAGAAAGTCACCGACCATCTCCGCAAAAATAGCAAGCATACACTTCTGGAAAGTAGCAGGAGCATTGCACAATCCAAAGGGCATCCGTCTAAAGGCATACATGGCGAACAGACTTGTGAAGGTGGTTTTCTCCTGGTCTTCCGAAGCAATTGATTCCTGGTTGTATCCGGAGTAACCGTCAAGGAAACTGAAGTACTCCTTCCCTGCCAACTGTTCTATGACCTGGTCTATAAAAAGGCAACGGGAAGTGGTCCTTCTTCATTGCGGCGTTCAATTTCCTGTAGTCAGCGCACACCCTCCACGACGTGGTTACTCTCTTTGAATTCTCGACTTCTTTGGGACAACATGTAATGGTCTAACCCATTCAGATTTGGAGATGGGATAAATGAACCCTGCGTCACACCATTTCGTAATCTCTTTCTTCACAACTTCTCATAAAACCGGATTCAGCCTACATTGAAACTCTCTAGAGGGTTTGCTGTCATGATCGAGATAGATATGATGAGAACACCAAGCAGGATTAATCCTACGGAGATCATATACAGTCCACCGAATAGCCTTACGGTTTCTTTCAAGAACCTCCATCAGACGAAATTCTTGTTCGTTGGTCAAAGATGAACTAATAATGATCGGAAACTGTCAATGTGAACCCGCAAGGAAAGCATATTTCATGTTTGGTGGCAATGTCTTCAGTTTTGGTAAGGTAGATTCTAATTCTGCTAAAGCATTATCTGTATGAGTAATGGGATCTGTATCGGTTGTGGATTTGTCGGCATTCCGAGTATCCACCATGTCAATGTGCTCTAGAGTCAGACTATAGAACATGTTCAAAACATCATCCGACTTGCTACTATGCTCATCCTCTGACTGATCAGAGGAAAACAACTCAGCTAAATGAAATTCGGTCTCTAGATCATCTGAAGTGAAGGAATCGTGTAAAGTCTCTGAGTCTGAAAGATCTGCATAAACTCCTCAGAAGTCTGATCCCCTTGCTTCTCATCATCCAGATTAAAATATAATGTACCTTTTGAAGAATCACCAACCGTAGTCTCGGATCTGTCCTCTGTTAAGCACTCTTGGGTTTTTACTTGATATCTTTCGAGATCATCAAGACGGGCATCATCCATGTAATCGCAGGTGGCTAAAGAACTCAAGAAATCAGAAGATTCATCACTAGATGTTTTGGAATCTCTCGCCATCTCTATATGTACCTTTTCGCCCTCAGCGCGAAAAGATACCTTCCCTGTATCATAATCGAAGAGAGCCTTTGCGGTTTCTAAGAAAGGTCTCTCGAGAATAATCGGGGTAAGGTGTAACTATGTAGGGAAATCCATGTCCAGGACCGTAAAGTCCACTGGGAATTGCAGACCCTGCACGCTTACGATAACGTTCCTTAATATACCCTTAGGTCTCTTTACGGATCTATCAGCAAACTAAAGGATCGTGCGGGATTTGTAAAGAGGACCTAACTCAAGCTTATCGAGTAAAGAAGAGGGTATCAAATTGATCGAGGAACCGTTATCTAAGAGAGTGCGATCGAATTCGGCTTTTGCGATCTTGCATCTGACATAATGTGCCCCTGAATCCTTCTTCTTCTTTGGTAACTTATTCTGAATACCACAAGATGTAGCCTTAGTCAAAACGTGTTTCTCTGTACGAGATCTCTTTTTCCTACGTGTGGTGCATCGTTTTTTCAATTGATTCTAAGGCATCATGAAGCGAGATCTTCAAAAAGATGTGATCTTTGAGTAACCTTTCTGTCTCTTGAGCCACACCATTCTTTTTGTTATTTTTCTTTCCTTTTCCAAATAGAGCATCGGGAAAAGGAACAATGTCAGGAATCAGAAAATCAGAAATTTTATTGCTATTGGAATCAGCTTGTACATCGAGAGTTTCGGAATTATGTACAAAACTCTCTAAGACAGGGGAAGATATGTTTTTCTCGGGAGTATCTGCATGATCTGGCGTGATGTCATCGTCTGATTCGACAGTGTCCATGTCAACTGTATCGGCGTCGCTCCCGACTCTTGGATTGTCCTCATCAATATGTTAGTTCTCCTCCTCAGCATCAGATTCTTGTGGCTCATGGATTTTTTCCTACTCCTCGTGAAGTGCCCGCTCTTCTACTCCAGCAGGTGCTCGTGGCGATCTACCGCTCCTGAGACGAATGAAGTTAGATAAAAATTCAGGAAAAGAGATCGTACCTGTAGTGTCTATCTGATCTGGATGCCTCCTCTTGTTGTTCAGTTTCATCTGAGGCTGGGCTAGAAGAGTGGTCTTTGGTGCAGTTAACTCATCCATACGACGGTTAACCTGCTCCAACTCGGTCTTATGCGTAATCTGGAGCTTACTCGGCATATCCATGATCTGATTTAGTGCCTGGGCCTGTGAAAACATCTCAGGTTCGGTGTGGTGGCCCTGTTTCTCTATTCTCTCCTGCCTTGGCATGTAATGCTGTGAGGTGGAAAGCTGAGAGGATCTCTGTGGTGTAAAGGAAGACTGCTTCTGCTGCTGATAAGGATATGTCTGTGAATGGTTAGCAAGGTATTGATATGAATGTGGTCTATTATAAGCATGCTGGTGAGACTGCTGCTGTGTGTAATACTATCGATGCTGGAAATGTGGACGTCCATGCTGCGGATGACCTTACGACTGCTGCTGATGATGCGGTATACTCAGTTGTTGAATTAGAGTATACCAAATCCCGTTAATCTCGAGAGTGGCTTGCGGCTCAACCTCCATATCCGCAGTGCTGGTGATCTGGCCGAGATTGGTATGAGACTGTTCCTCATACCAATCAATCTGCGGAGTTTCTGGCTCGCTCTGTACGTAGTGAATCTGACGGGTGGCGGAGCTGGTAAGATCCTCCGTGGTCGAAGAAGATTGGCTCTACTGGTACTGGTGTTGAAGATCGGAAACCTTCTTTAAAAGATCACTTAGCTGCTGAGGTAGAGATGAGAGTTTCTCCAACTCTTGAAGCGGCTGTAGGTCATGAACTTGCTTCTGAATTACATCTACCAACGTTAACTTCTCACTAATAAAGACCATGTTGGTGTTGGATTCAGATTCTGCGATATTAGCCACCTGTTGATGCTCTCGGTGATGTCGTGGCTGCTGGGCTTTCTGAAATGCCCGAGTAGAGTCGACGACTCTCGAGTTCCCAACCATCCCTTCGAAGATAGCACAGATTGACTCGCATCCTTGTTCAAATAACTGACGCCACATGCGACACTCACTAGCCCCTGGATGTCCGGCTGGAGTCCTCCAAAATAATTCTGAACTAGCACCTTCATCGGTATCTCATGGTGTGGCCATCTCTCCGTAAGGTCTTTGAATCTATCGCATGCTTCATGGAAAGATTCATGCGGATGCTGCGTGAAATTGGAGATCTAACTCCTCACCATGTTCATCCACATCAGAGGAAAATATTTACGCAGGAATGTGGACTTCAGATTGTCCCATGTAGAGATTTCCCTTCCCAGATGACTTAGCCAGTAAACTGCCTTATCGGCTAAGGTGAAGGGAAAGGCTATGAGGCGGACAGCCTCTTGCATAACTTCTTGATAACTAGCCGTACCGCAAATAATCTCGAATTGCTACAGAAACATGAACGGCTCCTCTGTAGCATTCCCATAGAACTTGGGAAGCAGTGAGATGAAGGACGACCTCAATTCGTATGGCCCTTGATTCGACGGTAGCCGAATCCAATGATGGAACGTTCTCATGCCCGGGTCAAACTCTTCCCATAAAGTAGCGGGAACCACTGCAGGTGGTAAGTAGTTCTTAGCCCCTGCTCGCAGCGTGACTATCTCAGCCCGCAACTCGTTCTAAGTTCTAAACTGATTTCGGATCTGGATGTTCATCTGTTGGAGAGTCTTGAGAATAATACCTGTCGTAACATCTGCAGATGGATCCGATCTTCCGTCATTATACTCCTTAGCTTGTGGCCTCTCGTCTGCTGCTGGTCCTTTACCACGAGCCATCTGCTTCAAATCGTCTGGAAAAGAGAAGCTCTCGTAAGAACTCAACAAAGACTCGGCTAGAGATGATGTTGTATTAAGGTGAGGGTATGCCTCAATATTCTGGCCGGGAGGCAAGGGAGTCTGGGTCTGACTCTCCTCGAGATCAGACGGGACCATCTTGGGAAGAGAGTAATCCCAAGCTTTTGAAGATGTACGAATGACGGTGGATGGTTGAAAGCTCACGGAGTCTGAGCAAAAAAGTCGTCGAAACGTCATATTTGATGCCAATAGAAAGGGAGAACACGATTCGTGATTCAAGAGAGAGGGAAAAGTGCGTAAAGCTGCGGTAACTCACACTCTGCAAGCAAACACAAAGCAAACCCCGTTTTCACCAACTCAACCCAATGATAACTGTAAGAGTCCGATTTTTTATCTTGTCGGTTTTAGGGTTGTAATTAGCAAACAAGTATAATCGGTTATCGAGAGCCGATGCGAGCTGATAGGTGCCCGAATTTTCCCCGCAATATTATCCCGAGTCCTTATAGAAAACCACTTGCTCTCAGTCAGTATGATGACAAGTATGGACCGTTTCTGGCTACCCCTGTTGCTTGAGGACGGAGCCTTACGCGGTGTCCTCTAAATCCCCCACTCTGTTAAGTAAACATGGACTATTTCCGGCTACCCGAGTGTACCCACTGAAAAGCAGTGATCAGGTGTATGGACTAAGTAGTATTTTGAAAGAAATCGGGTTTATATTTAAGGATCATCTCTCGCTCGCGCACTCTGAAAAATTGAGCGGGGATTACTTTCCCATGTCAAATGAATCTTATGTTTATTTTTAGATCCAATATATTAGCAGTCCCGATTTTATTTTTAAGTTTTATATTTTTTTGAGTTTTTTTAAACTAACGTCTATTTTTTATTTTCTTTTTATGAAAATCTAAAAATCATGCACCTAGGTTGCAAGTCCTAAGACTAACTACGTAAGCACAATCAGATAGAATAAAAACTCCTAAGCAAGCATCTATCGAAAAAATCCACGGAAAAATCGTTGAGGCGAGAAAACCGCGGTGGGTGCCTTGATCCCCCGAATACACGGTACTCGACGAATCAGACCCCGAAAAGAAATGGAAGTGGGAAATTACAATTCGAGATGTCCTTAGTGGACCCTTTCTGCTAGAGTTCAATACAGCTTTCTCTCTCTTTCTCTCTCTTTTACAAAGTTACACTAATCAATATTGCCCTCTGCAGCCGACTCGTAGAGAAGGAATCGGCCTCTGCTTTTTCAACTGACTCAGCTTCCTAAGAAACCGGTTGATCCTGTAGGCCCTGCAACAAATTATTAGAAGCTATAAAATAAGTTAACTATGTCCATAAAATATTAGGTCAAAAATTGCTAAACAAAAAAGTCCCAAAACCCAAATTCACATATGAGCTCATATTCAATTGAGCTTGGTCTTGTTTTGAAGGTAATTGAATGTCCATTAGTAAAATGAGTTGGACCAAATCAGACAATGGACGAGGAAGATATCGATATTTTAGTCACATAATCCTGCGATTAGGGTTTGAATTTCTGGTCTGCTTATGTCAATTAGTGATTTTTTTGTATTTTTTATTTATTCTGGTTAGTAATATGTACACAATGGAGATAGTTTTAGTTTATTTGGAGATAGTATGAATTAGTTAAAAATAATGGAAGTTAGCTTATTTTACAGGTTTATTAGGTTGGGATTTTTGGCTTCTTATTATGTGCAATAATGGGTGATAAAATACAATTATTACTAATACATGCATGAATGCTAATTATGCAATAATGAAGAAATGCCCATGAATTTTTGGTAGTTGAGACTAATGACTCATTTTCAGAGTGATGATTCTGAGATTCATCATTCCCCCATATCCTTAAACCATGCTCATCCTTGAGCATCTAAAGAAATGCAATGAAGTGAAATGAGATTGGGTTCCATACCAAGACCGTGAAAAGAAGGTGATAATGGACATGGACTCAACCTTTGGCTTATTAGTTTAGAGGAACTTCTGTGAGACATAGGATTTTAAAATAAATAGCCTCCATGTTCTACACATCATTATTAAAGTTTCAGCATATAAGTCATCTTAGATCAATCCTTCTCCCAAAGCATACCCCATGAACAGAACAATCGACTCATGTATGTGAAAGGTTTTAGCTCTTCCCATCCAGAATGCACGACTACCATGCAAACCTCCTCTCCAGTAACTCGTCCTCGGGGAGTCAGACATTTCCTTCTAAGGTCTATCTCACTGTGTTCACAATCGAAAATGGGGCAGAATAATAGAAGAAGGGGAAAAGAATTGGAGGGTGACTAGTGTAGACACCTCTTCTTGTGAAGCTGGCCAGTGTAGCCGAGTCTCCACCAAGATCTGCAGACTGACTTGAAGCTTGGACCTTTTAGTCTAATATTTATTTGGTAGCAGGCTTCTTTTTTTACTTCTTATTTCTCTTGCATTGATCTTGTTATGCGCCTACGAATATGGAATCTTTTTTTAGTACGTTTTTTGGGGTCTTATAAAAAATTGTGCCCAAGCGTCCATCCCTTTTCCGAAGCTTTATTTCAACCCATAATCCAATATTTAGATGTCCATGCTACCAGAAAAGAAACTCACACAGTCTTCCAACACCTCGTTTGAGTAGAGCTAAGTGCATAGTACGAGAGTACAACTTGATTCCCTATTTCAGAGTCGTACCTAGAATGAAGAGACCAGGTTAGACACCAAGAGTCAAATGCTGCACAGTGTCATGTGGAACTCGAAGATTTAAGTCATGGACATGATGCTTCTAAAATCCTTTTTCTCGATGATGTTCCTCTGGAAATTAGGCGGATTAAGGTTAAGTCCGAACTACTCTCAGTTTCAGCTCATAACTTAGTTCAGAACCCAAGGGCTTTTCACAAATGCATGAAATATATGTAATGATGGATGAAGTGCATGCAGATGCGTGAAATGTAGACATACTTTTTTGATTTGATTGATTTTTTATTTAATTGATTTTTTAGAGATATATTTTTTATGCAAAACAATTATGCAAATATGAATAAGAAGCATTTTTTCTTCAAAAAATTTGGTTGGACACAGTCAGTGTTAGTTACAAAACTCATTTTTTTGTTTTTTTATAATTTTTTTAAAAGATTTTACTAATTACTTACCCATCTTGTAAATACATATAGACTTAAGTGAAAGTAAGAATTATGAGTAAAATATATATAGAGTATATATACACCCCCTATACTTAGCGAGTGTTGTGTCCTCAGAGCACAAGAAGCGCAAATAAGACAGAGCTCGAGCTAAGTGTAAGGGAGTGAAAAAGAATTATAAAAAATAGAAGTCAGCCCGCACCCCTATACTTTGGTTGTTAACAGTCTAACTACAGTAGAAGAGCGAAAATGAGGCAGATGATGGGAGAAGTGGATGAAGGGAGTATATACATATGGCATTGGGACCCCCTATAATTAGGCTATGGTCAACTAAAGTACAGAAGAAGGGTGGAAATGGTGAATAACATGGTATATAAAAATGGCATCGTTCCCCCTATACTTAGGCCTTGGCCAATGTAGAGGAAGAAGATGTACAAGGGAACCGATGGGATCGGGAGGGAGGGTGGGTTGTCGATGATTAAGAAGTTTTTTCTACTGATCTTTTTATGAGTCCATGGTGGGAGATCGTAATGATAGGAAGACGATGAAGCAGAAGGTTCACAATTATCGTCAGAGTCATTTTCAGAAAAATCATTGAAATATTCCTCCCTGGTGACTGTATGCCCCACATATTTGTTCTCAATCAACTTGGTGGATTCTTGTGTTGGGTCTGATTAAAGTGGTCTGAGAAGATTTCAGCTGATTCAAGATGAGCCCATGCATATGTTTCAGGATCATATAACAAGTCATGTATGTAATTGGAGGTTAAAGCAGCAGGAAATGAAGGGTTGGGGAGAGTCTTTAATTAATGGTTTGTGCGCATCCCACATATTTGTTCTTAATTGACTTGGTGTTGGTGCATTCTTGTATCGGGTCGTTTGATTAAAGTGGTTAGATGAGATTTCGGCCAACTAAGGGTGAGCCCATGTATAGATTTCAGGATCATATAAAAAGTCATGTATGGCATTGGAGGTTAAATCAATGGGAAATGGACGGTTGGGGAGAGTCTCTAATCCAATGGTCTGTACAACAACCGCTATCTCAGGTGTAGTGATGTGGTAGGGCTCTTCTATCGGGGGTAGTTACAGCTGTTGATGCATTGGTTGCCTCAGAATGTCATGTTTCCTCAAAGACTGGGTGAGATTGAAGTTCTCCAATGCTATAAAATTTACTTTCCGAGTCTCGCACTCAATAATTGCCTTAGCCAATGCCAAGAATGGCTTTCCAAGAATGATTGGAGACTGGGTGAATTCTCCTTGATGCTCAATCAATGATCGTGAAGTCCACCATGAGTGAAGCACCTTGGAATGTAACAATGACAAAAATGGTTCCTCTCGGACGCATTATAGATCGATCAGCTAGTTGAACGATCTCTCTTATTTTCTTGGCAGGTCCAAGTTTGAGCTTGTCATATATAGAGGTCGGGAGGATATTGATTGGTGAGTCGTCATCGATTCGAGCATGGGTAAATGTTGTATCTTTAATTCCATAGTCGAATCTGGGTAACTACTTCACTTTACAGCTCTTGGTCTTTCTCCTCAACACCAAGGTGGTTGCCATTGACAAGAAATGTCTTTCAGTTCTTGTTCTCTTCCTGCCTGATTTTTTTGGCATTAATTTACTCCTTACAAAATTTTAAGATCGGGGAAGTGTTCAATGGCTTGAATTAAGGGAAGTTCAAAAATCATCCTTTTATCTAGTGCTTCCCTTAGAGTAGGATTCATATTCCTCAAATCCTCTCTACTTTCAATTTTTTATAGTTTTTTCTAGATTTTCAATTTTTTTGATTTTTTTTGAATTTTTGGTATTTTTGGTGTTGTGTGTAGATGTGTTGATCTCCATATCTGATGGCTTCGATCAGTGTCAGAGTCATCCCTAAGGGAGTTGTATGCAGAGATGTCGCTATCAAAGTCGTCCCTAGGGTCTATACAGTTTGCGGATTTCTGAGTATTCTCGGGGTTTTCAACTTGAGATCTAATCACATTATCTTCCACTTCCATACCCGAGGTACCGTAATATAAAATTATTTGATTAGTAAAACTTCTAAATTTATGCTCAATTAGTTCATATATTTTAATAATCCTTGAAATTTCATCCTAAAAAAGTCCATCATGATTAATCATGGGAGCAGTCTGTTCATATAGAGGATACTTAGAACTTTATGTTTCATACTCAATGTACTATGAGTTAGGCATGTACTACTGGGTTTAGTAGAGTCCATTTCCATGGTTATGATTAGCTAGATCCTCATATCGTGGAATCATGCAGGGTCCATGTGTGTTGATACAATCAGTCAGGTCCTCTATATGTGCAAGCTGTATGAGGGAGTGATATGCAGGTTGGTCAATAAGGATTTGATTGACATGTTTAATCCAACACTTATGATCATTAGGTGCGGTCCGCTCCATCTGATTTGGTCGATCTATCATGTTATTCCCTAAGATTCGTCCTGGTTGTATGTCTATGAAGTTGACCTATTTCAACATTATGATGAGGAGAGAATGTAGTCGGTTGGAATCGTTGTCTCGGCTGATCATTGGTTTCAAAAGTTGTTCAACCATTAAATGGTTCGGCGAGAACTTGGGAATAAGACGAGTTGGCCCAGGATGAAGTCTGATCATGTGTATTAAAGGCTTAGGGAGGTGGAAAATATGGAGTGTTGAATTCAATCGGATGATTCAGATTCATAGATTGGACTGGATTCATTCGAGGTTGAGAGTCTCCTGCAAATGTTGAAGGATGTCTAGAGGAAGAGGGTTTTGAGTATTTGGGTCTGACAGAGAAGAATTTATTTTCAAAGTACAGATCTGGTGGGTACTTGGACAAATGTCCCATAATTTTGGAAGGAGGTTTATTAGTTATAATAATGGAGCAAGAGATATTAAACAGAAGAAACCCTGATTTCTAAATCATGGTGAGTAATGGCACAAATGTGTGGTTTTCGACATTCGAGGTCAATTTACACACACTAATGCAAAACAGTACAAACCCCAGGTTCACCAACTCACACAATGAGGGTCGCAATAGTTCGACCAACTATCTTATCATTTTTAGTTGGTGATAAATTCAATCTTATAAAGAATCAGTGGGTTGTTAGGTGCCAGAATTGTTTCCTAAAGATTGTCCTGAATTATTACGACTAGTTGCACCTACTTTTAGCCAGTATGGATGTAAGTACGGACTGTAAAATAGCTACTCGTTGCTTAAGGATGGAGTCTTGCACAATGACCTTTAAAACCACCTACTTTGTTAAGGAAATCCAGACCGTTTACCAGCTACCTAAATTTCCTCACTAAGAAGTAACAAATTGTTTTTATAGAATCAATAGTCAATATGAAAGTTCCATAGATGGGCTCTAACCTTAAGTTTCGTCTCTCGCTCACTCAGAAAAAATAAAGCAGTCCAAGGATGGGGTTGCTCCCCCATAAAATTCTTTATTTTATGAGTTACTTTAGTCAGCTTTGTTTAGCAGTCCAAATTTTATTGAGCTGATCACTAAAAAAATTAGATGAACACAAATGCACATCTATCGTTCAGTCCCAATTTACTTTAAATTTTATGTGACAAAATAGGAGGGAGAAATTCGAGAAAAGCATATGCACGTGAAAAATGATGATGTATGCTCAGTTAGAAGACTTATAGTGATTCCTCGCAATCTCCATGTGGGATGCAATACAAGGATTGAAAATTATTCTAAATGGATGCAAGCCGACAAAAACTGCACCTGGAAGAAAGTTCTATTAGTCGTGAACAATTGAGTTAAAATTTTGACTAAATTTAACGATATAATGTGCATCTTGATTAGGTGAAGTGTGGTCCTAGGTTCTACGAGCACAACTAATAAATCATAGAATCTCTAATAGCTGTATGTGCATATCTAACATACGAGCCACTTAAGTCGGGCCCCACCCTCACTGGAGAGTGAATAAGGCTATGACACACCATAGAATAAGTTCAATGTCTTGTTAGGCATGCGAGAGTCCAAACAAACATCGTTATAAATGAGCAATTAATTACAAAATTTAAAATTAAAGAAAAATAAATCCTAAACTCTACGCTCGCTTATGACTCGACTCGATCTTAATTTTAATGTGGCTTTTCCAGAAGTCGATGTAGATGCGTCGATTTTCGAAAACCACTCCACGTACACAAGTACCTCGCACGAAAAATAAGAGAGAGAGAATATAAGAGAGTGACACAAAAATTAATAAAAAATAAGACAAGAGAATAAAAGTTGAATATAAATGCAGAAAAATGGAAGATTTACAATGAAGATTCGGGGGTCAGATTACCCAAAAATATGGAAAACCTTACACTAATGTTTTAAACAAAAATCTAGGTTGTTTGCCTCCCCAGCAACGATGCCATTTGATAAGTCTACGAAAACCCCATGTTAATTTACATGAATTATCATTTAAATTTGTCATTTCGTTGTAGGCAGAAATTCGGAATCGATCAAGAAATAACCACAATAATTTATTGAATTTTTAATCGGCAATGTTCTATGTTTATTTTACTTGCCAAGTCCCTTGGTCGAACTCAAGAGGCAAAGGAACAACCTAGACTTATGTTTTTCAAATTTCGTGTGTGGTTTTCAAGGTGGAATGTTTTTGGTATTTTTTATACAATTTTTAGATGCAAAATGGTGGCCAATTTTAGGGATTAAAAAATGAATATCGATCAAACGATGTCCAAAAATGATGAAACTTTGCTAAGATGTCAATTATAATGATATAAACGCATTGTATTTTTTTTGGAATTTTTTGAAGTAAGATGAATTTTTTATGAATTTATGAATGCAAAAAAAAGTGAATTTCAATAATTAATTATAATAAATATTAAGTCTATTGACATTCAAATAATAAAATTATCCAAGATCTATCACTAGGTTATTGATCTCATTAAAAATCTTAAACCTTGAAAATATGAGATTTAATACCTATTAAAAATTAAAGATTGGAATCTACAAAAATAATTTTATAGAGCAAATCATGCTTGCAAATGCAATTCTTTTAGGACACAATGTGACTAATCATTATTCTGTTGTCCTTGAATTTTTGGTAATTTTCGAACAAGGGTTAATTATCTATGAATTTCTACACACAGATTGGGTAAAGTATGCACATTTTTGCAAAAAAAATTACAATTAACCATAAAGGATAAAAATGTCACAAGCTTTTCATAACGTCAAGAATTAATGGAGGAACAAAGTTTGATTTTTGAATGACTGAATGATGCACTAAACAAGTTTAAAATAAATAGAAAACACAAGGGTATGTTTGCAATCTTACAATATTCAAATAAAATAAAGCTACTATTCAGGGACTAAATAGTAATTACCTACACCTTGAGGGGGCGTCTAAGCAAAATTACAGATGGGTCACATGCAGGCACATGACCATCTGTTCAGCGGTCCCTAGTAGCTGCAAATAAGGGGAAACTCTGGGGCGTCTTGCATATTCACTAAACCATCACATGTAGAACATGTGTTTAAGGTTGTTGGGAATAAGGAGAAACTTTCAGGGAGTCTTTGCAATGCGAAGAGGGTCTCGGCCTTCCAGTCACGACTGTTGGCGGAGGATCCTCAACGTCGGATGATATGCGACGGCCTTGGGAGGAGTCGGTCATTGGTCTAGAGAAGTCGGTAGAGGGACTCGGCATTGTTAAGAACAGGACAGAGCAACTCCAGATGACGGAGGAGGTGAGGGAAGATGTCGGAGCACTTGCAAGCTAGGTAGAGAAATCTGAAGCTAGTGAAGTTCAAGGCATTGGTGATGACCACCTCAGTCAGTAGCTGAGTTGAGGAGTTCTAGAGGTATGAGGGCACCTTCCGTTGTTGATGAAAATGACTGATGAAGTCGATGTCATTGGAGGATGATGTAGCTGGGGGGTGGTGGGACGTAGGTCGAGAAGATGAAGTCGAAGTTTGACAATGTGAAGAAGACAGAGAGGAGTAGGGCCTGAGGAAGCGTGTGACAAAACCTCTTAGATTCGAATCTCGTCGAGGAAGAAGGGTAACAACTGTCACCACTGATGCCCTTCTCCTGTGCAATCGACAGATATGATGAACAGAGGAGCATTGATGTTGTTGATGAAGCGCAAAGGAGATGTCGATGAATTTGTTAGCTCTACGGCAAGTATGGCAGAGCTAAGTCATGTGCTCAGAGGATTTGACATTTCAACGAGGAAAAGATCCTCGAATCTCGCCAGGGAGAGAACGAGGGGGTTCAAGCTGTCACCACGACCACCATCCCTTTGTAATTCATGCAACCGATGGATGAATTGAATGGAGGGGAGATGAGGTTTATATAGGGTTGAAGGAGATGATTCTTTGTCCAGAGGTGGAAGGTCGATGGGGATGAGATATGATGAGATTCGATTTGGGCTTTGCAAAGGGTGGAATAGGAATGCGGAGGAAGATGGTCGGTATGATTCACGGGGGTGACAGGGGCGATAGTCAGATTTGAGCAAGGAGATTGGGCTGACGAGGGGGTGAAATAGGAAGGAAAGGTGTGTTGGTCGGAGCAGCGATGGTGCCTCTATTAGGCAGGCGGCAGTGCCGTCGGCCATATTGCAAAAGTTGCAAGAAGAGGGCACGCGTGTAGGGTACGTGCGTAGGAGCGCATCCTTTACACGTGCGGATCTCATAGTTTTTTTAATTTTTATTTATTTTTATTTGATTTATTTTTTTTAAAAAAAATGAATATCAAATAGAGGTCAAAATTTAGTAAGATGTGGCGGCTCTAGGAGCGGCCACGTGTCACAATTAGAAATTCGAAAATGAAAAGAAAAGACAAATAAAAGTAAATAGCAAACGACCTCGGATCAAAAAGATTTCTTCATAAAAGTTGCTCATCTCGACGAGCTCTACAACTCTCATTAAGAGACTAAAATCAAAATCGATCATTTGTGTAAAGTGATATTTTTGGCGGTTCTCCATGCACGTAGAAAAACTTGATTTTTGAGTTTGTATTTTTTCATTTTTAGAACAGATAAATATCTGAAAAAATATGATAGAGTTAAAGACAAAATTTATACACTCACACATTTTTGTATTTTTTTAATTAATAAAAATAAAATATAAAATATAATACGGAAAAGACAACTTTTGTACATACTATTAGTGGAGACTCGAACTCTGTTAGTTTCTTTGATTTCAAGCTCAGTTTGAATTTCGATTTTTGCGTAATTTCATATAACTTTTATCAAAGAAAATAAATGAAAAATAAATAATATAAAATGATCTAACTATGTACATAAAATATTAGGTTAAAAATCGCTAAAGCATAAAACGTACAAAAGAGGCCCAAAACCCAAATTTCACATATGAGCTCCTATTCATTTGAACTTGGTCTAGTTTTGAAGGTAATAAAATGTACATTAGTTTAAAAGGAGTAGGATCAAATTGGACATTAGACGAAGTAGATATCAAGGTTTTAGTCTAAGAATCCTATGATTAGGGTTTGGGATTCTTGTTTGCTTATGTCAGATAGTGATTTTTTTGTATTTTTTATTTTTCTTATTAGTAATATGTACACAATGGGGGTGGTTTTCAGATCATTTGAAGTTAGTATGAATTAGTTAAAAATCAGGGAATTTAGCTTATTTTACAGGTCAATTAGGTTGGGATTTTTGGCTTCTTATTATATTCAATAATGGTGATAAAATTCAATTATTATTAATACATGCATGAGTGCTAATTTTGCAATATAAATCAAGAAATGCTAATAAATTTTGGGGATTTGAATTTAATTTGTCATTTTTAGAGTGATGAATTTGAGATTCGTCACTCATCTCTCCCTCATCTGCTTCTTGTTGAAGATCAGGTGATGGGGAAAGAAAAATGAATGAATAGTGAATGGATTCCAGTCATTGGTGTAGAACAAAGAGGCGATGGATGTGCTACTCAGATGGCCGGGAGAGGTTGACACATAATTGTGCATGATAAAGATGAACAACCTCTTATGGTGCTTTTACTGGATGCAATAGTCTCGACTATTGTTGTTGCAACATTTTGAGGTCCCTTTGTAGGTGCTAATTCTTGATAGTAGTCCACCGACTTATGAGATATACATGCCAGGTTGGTAAAGATGTTGGTGAGGAGAACTTAATGTTGAATCAGTAATTGTAAATGCCTCCATCTCAAGTATGCAGGATGAACAAAGAACACATGGAAGCTGAGCCTAGATATGCCAACTTTGGCGTGATAGGAGATGGGCAAGGGGCAATATGGAATCGATGGTTAGACGATACAAAGAATTGTAATGGACCTAAGGCTCAGATCTATACATGGTTCAAGTTGATCAGAGTAAGGAGATATGAGAGAACTAGATGGGCAATTATGATATCGAGATCATGTCAGATTCGATTGGTGAAGGAGATGTAGAACAAAATAAAATCAAATTGGGAAACAAATAAAAAATGAAAATATGAAGAAGAAAAAAGATAGAGGAGGAGAAAGAGACCTAGAAGGGGTGAAGGACTGCATGGGTAATGGTCATGGGAGGCATAGCCGTGGTTTTTGCTCTAGTGTCATCTTTTTAAGATCGAGTAACTCATGGATATCAGAGCTGCAATAGAAGGGTCGAAACTTCTGGATTTCACCATGAGTTTGGAGGTGCGTCATTGCTCGATGGAAGGTGGTGGCCCTTACTGTCACTTAGAACCTTTGTCTATAGATCGATTCTTGATCTCACATGGTGGCAGATAAACGTTGGGTATGGTAGGATTTTGCTGGGACTTTATTGTGTCATCGATGACATGGAGGAAGTGGTTTTTCATTAGAGAGGGTGTGGAGGGTGACTAGGAGTTACTCAAGATGTGTGCTGACCGGGGAGGCGTAGGGGTGGTTATAGATGAGAAGGAAGTGAGTTTTAGTTGAGAACATGGGAGAGAAGTGATAGTTGACGCATAGGTATAAAAGAAGTAAATAAAAAATTATTTACTATGCATCATAGAAAATGTGGAATAATTAGCACACAATTTTCCAAACTAATATTAGTTCATTATATGAACTAGAAAATAGAGCACAACAATTTGTACACCTAGAAATAAAAAAATTAAGAAAATGATTCCCTCTATGATTTCTAATATTCCTGATGAATAAGAGTGGTAAATCAGGATTACATTTAATGTGTGAGTTTTTACAAAAGAAACCTACTGAATTGAAGTCCGATATGCAAACTTCTCTCTCTTGGGTATGGAGATGAGTTGCATTGCTTCCCACGAACTTGGATGTCAACTAGGGCAGCAAGAAGAGAGATGTGAGAGTTTTAGAATCTCAAGACTTTCTCTCTCTCACTCTCTCTCAAAGGGGCACAAAAATTAGAGAAGGACATGCTCTTCAAATTGTTGTAAAAAGGAGAAGGCATTGCCCTCCTTTTATACTTAAAGCACACGCATTACATGTGCCTTGGTAGCCCTTGTATTTTAAATCAAGGGATAAGACTAAGTTCTAATTCAATAAAGATGATTTCCTTATTATCTCAAATCAATACTATTTAAAATAAAATAAGCAACAACTTTAAAGTCCTAATTCAATTATAACTCAACCATATGGAGCCATGTGTACATCATATGTACATGCCACATCACCTTCATATATGGAAGTTGTTGTTGCAAACTTTATTAATTCACTTGATAATCATATTATCAATATAGGTTAAATTATGGAGTTAATCCTTAAAACTTATGGATCATATTCATGAGCCCAAAATTAAATGTAACTACAATGTACATCGACAAACTTAATATGAATCAAATTCACAAAATCTCATAGCTTAGAAAATATATAAATTATATTTGCGTAAATATTTAAATGAATCACATCTATATAAATAGTAAGGTATATTTACATCGATGAACTTGAGTAATTTCATAATTACATTAATTACCATGAGTAATCGCAATTTACACCCATGGCCATTAATATGTGTGACATCTTACACCTATAACCCTCCATTAGTTTAGTTCATTAACTCAACCAGACGACTGAGTTAATCTATCCAATCAATGATCCGATGTTGTGATTAACCAAAAGTAAAAAAAAACAAACCCTCCTCTCCTTCCTCATCCAACAGTCCCCCTCCAATGCCACCACTTCCACCATCCAATCCTCTTTCCGCCACCGCCACCACCACCCTCTCTCCCTATCCCTCTTTGGTCTTCGACTACTCCCTCTCTGTGGTCTCCAAGCTTGCAATCAAGGGTGTAGGTTCTTGCTGGTGAGGTGAGGGGGGACTTGCAGGTGAGGGTGGCCAATCGAGGCTGACGGTGGGGGTGGGGAGACATCTACAGGGTTTGTATCAGGGCATGTGGGAAGAGGCAGTTGGGGGCTTTGATGATTGTGGAGGTAGGGTTGTGCTTCCATGGGGATGGGGGGTGCTTGCTGGTAAAGGGCGTGCAGGAAGGGGTGGGTAGCAGTGGGGGTCAGGTAGGCTTCGACGGGGGCTTTCAACGGAGCTTGCAGGTGGAGGTGGAGGGAATTGTAGGGAGGGGATTGCAACGAGGCTTGCGGGTGAAGGTGGTGGAGGATTCGATGATGTTGGAGGTAGGGTAGGGCTTCCAAGGGCTTGGATGTGGGGTTGGCTAGTTGTGGGGGTCGGGAGGCCTTCTATGGGGCTTGTAGCGGAGCTTGCAATGGGAGGTAGTGGGGGGGTGGTATTCGATGATAGTCGAGGGAGGTAAGGTAAGGCTTCCATGGGGTGGGGGGCAACTTGCAAGGAGGAGAGTGCAAGCAGAGGTGGGTGGGGGAAGGCTTTGATGGCTTGGTTCTGGAGGATAAATGGGAGGAGGTGGTGTTCGAAGGGGAGAGGAACATGAGGAGGTGGAGGTGGGAGGTAGGGGTGGTCAGCTAGGGGAGGAAGGGGGTGCCTAGGATGGATGAGGAAGGGGAGGAGGAGGTCGGTGGAGGGTTTGCCTAGGTTTGAGGAGGAGGCCACGGGGGGTTTCTTGGACTGGAGGAGGACATCGACGAGGGGTTGCCTTGACTGGAGGTGGAAGGAGAGGAGGTGGACTAGTGGGGAGGGTTGCATGGCTGGAGAATGAGGGAGAATGAGCATTTATAAATAGTAAGCATTTAAAGGGGATAAAATATAAAATATTTAATGGATATTATCATAGTTAACATGACATTGGATGGAAGTTAACATGGGGTTATGTGTGTAAGAGTACCATTACTCATGGTCCTTAGAGTAATTCAAGATTACACATTGTTTTGAATGTAATTATGGAATTACTCAGGGTTATGTGTGTAAATATCCTAAATATTTATTTATATGAATCACTATTTGCATTAAATAATGAGTTTTGCTTGTGAGTCGTATTCACAAAATTTCCCTTATTAATAATATATAATAAGTGGAAAATGTGGCTGCCCTTGGGGGAGCTAACTTAGGTCCCCCACCCTATTTTCCCCCATTTTTATTTTTAAATTACTTCCGTGGATTTTCATTCATATTTCCATATATTATATCTTTCTAATTTCATGTGAAAATAGAGACTCCTATGGCCTCCAACCCGATAGGGTTGATTTCAACTATTGTGCGACCATTAAAAATGAATGTCTAGATGGATGCCGTAGGAGTCTCTATTTTACATGAAACTTAAATGACATAATATAGGGATCTAGTGGTGAATTTCTATGGAAGTATTTTAACAAAAATTTAAAAATGAGAAAATGGAGCAGGGGTAGCTAAGTTAACTCTCCTTGGGGCAACACCATTTAACCCATGTAATAATTATAATTATTACAATATTTCCATTGACTAATATGAGTCCTAATCCAATTAGGACTCATGAGATGGGAATGCAGATACTTGGAGATAATATCTGGGAGATCATACTATCCATGGATAGTGACTTGAAATGTGGATAACTATCCAATTTCATTGTTTACACCATTTTTTTCTAAAATATGTCACCTACGAAAGTTGAGCTCAAGATGTAATACTTTACAATCTCAGTGAGCTCAATAAAATACATCACATTCTCTATAAGCTGGATAAAATGTCGATGAGCTGAATCCAACTTCACCATTTTTAATCATAGTATAGACCATTTGCATCCAATAAATGGGCTCAAGGAGTTTATATATATATATATATACATATATATCCATTTCCATTACCATTTATGATTCCAACATTTGAACATTGAAATTGGAATTGGATTTAGAAATTAGATTAACATGAATTGTGATTTAATCCAATTAAATCACAAACCATCTATCTAAATGTATCCACTAAAATCAAGCATTTTCATCACTTCTTTTGCATGGAAGTGCCATGGTAAATGATTCACTACAACAACAAAAGTAGCCCTGAATATTCCAAATACTCATCCATCCTCACACTAGAAGACTTTGATAAATCTGAAGTTCAAAGTCTGATTTGACTATTTTCTTCGTAAAATATCAATATAATTCTCATTTTATAATTGAGCGACAATATTAATCATATACTTTCCAAAAGCATATACTAATATCTCGAATTATAGTCTTATTTTATAAATAAGTCAACCATGCATGGAATTCATTTTGACCCCAAATATATCTCATGAGCGAGATCTGTCTCTTGGTTCATCATATATGAACCTATATGATCCCTTTGAAAGGTCATACATCTCAATAATATAGATGTATATTTGTCTCGGATCTAAGGATTTGTGCTTAACAGTGACAGTTATGATTTAGGTCTTAGTTTATCTCAACCTCATCAAGTTAACTCTTTGAATGGATTATTCCAATACTTTCAAATCTCCATTGCTATGTAGATGAGCTACATCAATAAGTCAATTCGAAATCTATCTTTAGAGAAATATTACCATTTCTTTCTCAAACTGGAGATATTTATTGAATATCACATGTCTGAAGTTATTTGTGTCCTCCTAGCTCCATGATATTTCATATGGCCATGGTACATAACCCTAATTGTACAACAAGAGCTTAATATTAAAGTGCATTCATTCAATTATTCATTTCATTTTATATGGACATGATAAAATAACAACTTTAATTGCATTAATGGGTCGCCGAGGGCTTACAAATCCAACAATATCCATTAGCCTTCTGAGTCATGTATGTACAACTCTCAACCCCATATTTATTACATGCCGGTTGAAGACCTTTTGAGTCAAAAACTTGGTTGGAAGATCACCATTGTTATCAACAACGACAACCTTGTAATCGTGATATCACCACGCTTCTGGATCTCCCGAGTGATGTGATATTTCCTATTTACATTCTTGCTTCTATGATGCCACCAAGGTTCCTTTGCTTGTCATATAGCACGCATGTTATCACAGTGCCATGGGATGTAAGATTCCGCTGAGTAAATTATGCCAAGTTCTTGAGAGAATATGCATAACCACACTACCTCTTTAGCTGCATCTGATGGGGCTATGTATTGTTCTTACTTGTCAAATCAGATGTGGTGCCCTGCTTCTTGCTTCTCCATCTCACAACACAATCTTTCAACATGATAAGAACCTTGACGTCGACATACTATCATCAATATCTAATTGGAATTCTGAATCAATGTACCCTATGACTTGGAGATCATTATCTCCATAAAGTAACACATAGTCTTGAGCTATTCTTAGGTACTTGAAGATGCTTTTTACTATAGTCCAATGTTTCTCTCCATAGCAGGATTGGTAACGACTTACCACTCTCACTACGACATACATATGGTCTATTACACATCATGGTATACATCAAGCTTCTTACAGTCGATGCATAAGGGCATCCGGCCATGGATTTCTTTTGCTCAACAGTTTGAGGAGCCATCCCTTTACATAGGTGAATACCATGTCTTAAAAGAATGAATCCTTTCTTGGAATTATATATGATTAATCTTTCCAAGATCTTCTTAATGTATCTTTGTTGTGAGTGTCCCAATAATCTCGTTTTGTCTTTTTTTGAGCAATTTTAGACCCAGGATATAAGAGGCTTCTCCGAGATATTTCATCTCAAAGGTATTGGACAACCATGTATTAACACTAGTCATCATCCCTGTATCATTCCCAGTGATAAGGATGTCATCCACATAAAGTACAATGAACATGATGGCACTCCCACTCTGCTTCTTGTACACGCATGGTTCTCTGGATTCTGCACGGATTCATAACTCTTTATGGTTTCATCGAATCAGATGTTCCAACAATGAGAAGCTTGTTTGCGACCATAGATAGATTTCTTTAGCTTGCACATTTTAACTTCCTCAATTATGATGCCCTAGGGCTCCTCCATATATATATATCCACTTCTAGTCATCCATTGAGAAAAGTAATCTTGACATCCATCTATCAAATGTCATAGTCTAGGTGTGCTGCAATAGCCAGCAATGTCCTAATGGATTTTAGCATGGCCACTTGAGAGAATGTTTCATCACAGTTGTTGTCTTCTCTCTATGTGTTACCCTTGTCTATGAGTCATGCTTTGAAGGTCTCTACCTTCACATCGGGTCCCCTCTTTATTGAACATCCATTTTTTCACCAAATGAGTTTGACCCATTTAGGTGGATCTTTGTGGGTCCATACATTGTTCTTGTACATAGAGTCTATCTCAGACTTCATTGATTGCATCCATCTATCCATGTCCAAATCACCCAAAGCTTCATTGAATGAATTGGGATCATAATTAGACTTTTTAATACATAGATTCATGCCTTTCAGGTTTTCTTACAACCCTAGAAATCCTTCTATGAGGTATGATCATGTCAGGTTCAACTATTTCTTATGTTTTTATTGTAAGAATTTCATTGCTCTCACTAGATTCGATTATTTCCTTAACTTCATTATTTTCATAACTTCTAAGTAATTCATCTTTCAAAAATTTGATTTCTCTAGAAATAAATAACTTTTGAGTCTCAATAACATAAAGTTAGAATCCATTATTGTTCTTTATGTATCCAATGAAGTTGCACTTTCTACTGTAAGATTCTAGATTGCTTGCATACATGTTTTTAGCATTTTCCCAAACAACCCCAAATCCTCAAGTGTCATACACTTGTTTTGGTACCATAACAAATCTCAAGAGGGGTTTTTGGTATAGATCTAGTTGTAATCTTGTTTAGGACATAAGTTGTAGTGTCTGTTGCATGTCCCGAGAAGCTGAGAGGTATGTTTGCTTTACTCATCACTGATCTCACCATGTCCAACATGGTTCTGTTGTGTCTCTTCGCGACTCCACTAAGTTGAGGTGCACCTGGAGGTGTGAGATTAGAAATAATTCCTCTATCCTTAAGATATTCCTTGGGTTTATCTGAGAGGTATTCATCACCTCGGTCGGCTCGAATCTGTATTATATTCTTTCTTGTTTGGTTCTCAACCAATATCATGAATTCTTTGAACATATCGAAGATTTCGTATTTGTGACATAATGATTATTCCAAAGAGACATGTGGAGCGGTCATGTAGTCGACACAAGATGGGATAACAATCGCTAGGAAGATCGATGTAGAGCTCAATGAATTAAGTTAACAGTCAAGAGAAATAATCAACAATGAAGTGTAGATATGGATCAAAATTTATTATAACTATATAATTAAATGTGTAAAGTGCACAAGTAGAGTAGGGCGTCGAACTTAGGGTACAAGTCGATGTAGCAATGCTTACTATTTATAAATAAATAATAATGTATCTTTGTAAAATATCACGCACTTGCTAGATGTTTTTGTGGGTTTTAATTAATTTATTTTTATATTTTTTATTTTTTATTTTATAATTTTAATTTACTTTTTATATTTTTTTCTTATTTTTAAGTTATTTTCATTTTAATTTATAATAAGAGTATATATCACTATATATGCGTATATAATATAATATGATGTATCATCTATAATATAGGCAATATAATATATATATATATATAATAAATATACAAAAATTAGAAAAATACAAGAAGGAATAGTCAGTTTTATTTTTTAAAGGATTTAGAAATATATTTAGGATATTTTTAATAACTACTACTTATATTAATTATATATAGCTATATATAGTTATAAAATAGAATATTGTGTGTAAATTTAAATATAGCTATAAAATAGTCAGATAAAACAAAATTATTTTTTTGTAATTTTCTTCTATTTTTACATTATTTGGTTACTTTAGCAAATTTCTAAGTATTTTTAAATTTCAAAATAAAAGAAATCAGGGACTTAATAAACATGTCAACTTGTTTTGAGAATTAAAGTACTAAATAGGTCAAAAAATTCACAAAAACAATTTTTATATAGAGTAAAAAGTATATAAAAATATAGGCTAAAAATTGAATTTTTGGGAGTTTTTGAAAATATTTTACTATTTGGTAGGTTTAGCAAAGGTTTTTGATTTTTAGGATTTTCTTTTGTTATATTCTATGTTATTTTTTGTCCGTGTTGATAAAATAGTATAATAGATAGTAGTTTTTTGTAATTTTTAGCTATGGTTTTATAATTTTTTCCACATTTTTCAAGTCAAATAAAATTAAACGTGCCCTTTTTTATTTTTAACAAATAAGAAATGCATGAAAAATGCAAAAAAAAAATATGGAACGAATAAGAAGTTAATTAATCACTCTATACTATTTTTCATGATTTTTGAAGCAAGGCAACTATTCTTCAAAAAATAAAGCAACACAAATAAATCAAGCTGGTTGGGGAATTTATAATTAAAAAAAACTGTGGGATTTATGCAAAAACACAAAAAATTTTGAGTGGCAACTTGATTTTGTAACAGTATTTCGCAATTACAAAAGTGTGGTGTTATACATGAAATTTTCCTAGCTCACACGAGGGGATACATGAGCTGAGCTAGTAGAGGACTAAAGTGGAATTTAGAGAAGTTATAGGGGGATCCTTCGCATTTCTTCCCAAAACTTTTGAACTTAATTCAATATATGCAATTATATTTACAAAATAAAAAAGTACGAAGGGTATATGTACCATTTTACCACTTAACCACATCGGATCCGATTGTTATTAGTATGCCACATGGAGGATCAGATGTCCTTGAATGCATTCTGCTTCGATTAGAATGAATGGCTCAGATGAGATCTGGGTTGTGTTCTTGATCTAACGTCTCGAACAGGTCCTGCAAGAACACTGATGAAATCAACCTTTGATAAGCTTCATCCTTCGATTCCCAATGAGTTCAAAGATGGTTCTTGAAACTGATGACTCCCAAACTTGAGGTCTTTCCACACATGCTGGTCTCCCCCAACGTGATGGAGGGGGCTTAGACGATGATCTGGAGCTTTTAATAGCTCTAGGTGACCAAGAGCTTATTCTTCAGTGCTCCTTAGATTTAGAAGGGTCCGTGAAACCCATAACTTGCACCAAAAGATTAGGAAGTTTGGGTGGTACTCCCTCGACCTATCCCTGAATTTGGAATGCATATGATGTGGAGTGGGGATTAAGACCTTTTAGAGGTGCTGATGGAGCTTGAATACCAGATTCAAAGTGGATAAGGGTTGATCAAATGGATCAATTGATGGAGAATATGATGGGTAATAAGGTGAAGTGACAATGGGGCAGAGGCACTATCGAACGACAGTAAATTTGGCATGGAGCTCAATATTCAGGTCAACTTAGAGCTTGTGGAATTACTTTCATTAATGACAAAATTATATGCGTAACTTGAAACTAGAACCTACATTTTACCCAAAAAGCAGAGGAAATGTGCATCAACTTGTTTAGAGGACAAGAGACTGAACCTGTCAGAGCTGGTTCCAATAGTGGAATTCGATCCCCTTGCCCGGGCACTCTTCCTTACTGTAGGTTTAATCACCGGTTTGCTATCAACAAGGAGGGGATGTTTGGAAGACCTGATGGGCTATGATTGGATACAAAGGGATCAGATCTCAAAATGATGGAGACGGTGTAAATTTATATGCTTGTGATTGGTGAAGTTTAAGGAGCGATGTCGTGAATGGGAGAGGTGGTAGGTGAGAAGGTTGAGGTCATCATAGAGGGCATACATGGAGCCTATAGGAGAGGGCACATATGGGGCAAGCATAAAAATGTGAGAATTCTAGGGTTCCCGTGAGTCTGGCAAGGGCTGCGAATCATACAGGATAGTTGACTAGAGGTCAACGTTTGAAGGTCTTGGATGGTCCACGTTGACCAACCATAAAAGGGAATTATTTTTTATTATTTTAAAAATAAATTAAATGACTTATTAATTTTTGGTTATAAAATATAAAATGTTCTAATTTTATGTAGTATTTTATACATTTATTTATGTCTTAGGTGACTTATTATAAGTTACTTTTGACATATATAATCATGGGTAAATATACATGTATATTGGGAAATTGTTATTTTGTATTTTATATTTTATAAATATAGACATATATTTCATATATTTTCTAATTTAAGTAATTACATATTTAGGTATTTTTGTTGAATTTTTCTGACTTTATTTGTACATTTAGTTAATTGTATACATTATTCTTATATATATAGGTATATTTAATCTACGTATTAAATTAATAGATTTATTTGAATTTTATTTGAATTACTTTATTTCATTTTAGTTGTGGACATGTGTTTCAAATAATATTTACAATTTTATAAAAATAAAATGAATTGAAAAATATAAAGTATAAATATATTGAATATAATATACATGTATATTGCGTAATGAGGGACCTTAACTTTTGCATCTTAACTCCAAATTGAATAAAACTACATTCATGAAATATATTATTTAATTTTATATAAATTAAAAGTTAGTTCTGGTCAATTTTAATATAGTATGGAGATGATACATGTCTGCAGAGTTTTTTTTCTGTATATTTTTATGTACAATGTTCATGTTAAACATTTTATTGTTGAGGTGTAAAAGTAATGAATAAAAATAGATCCCGAAATATATATTCTAGGAAAAGTAAATTAGGGTTTTATGTGTCATTTTATGTGGATTTTTGTACAGCTCTTCTACCCTATCTCTCCCTAATTTATTCCTTGTTGATCAAGTGGTCATAGTTATTGAGTCTAGAGGTCGAGGGTCACTTAGTGTCTCTGACACTTCATTCTTTTACTTTTCTTTCCTTTATTCATTTATTTTGGAATGAAATACATTAATTATACAATATTTTGTACAATTTACAAAGTGTTAATTTTGACAAATTAATGATATATTCAATCATTTAGCTAGGGATTTAAGGAAAAATGAAATAATAAATGCGATGAAATTAAGATTCATCATGTAATAAGAAGGAAAACAATACCATGAATGATCAACAAGAATGGTCACATAATATTGATGGTCTTTTCAAGTCAGAGTACAAAATGGACCACATACATCGTTATGTATTTGGTCCAATATACCTTGTCATCATTCGCCTTTCTTAGAGAAGGGTACCCTGGATATTTTCCACGAATACAATGTTTGCAAGTTGGTAAATTACGGACTTATAGAAAATCCAGAGGTCCCTCTTTTACAAGTCTATTGATCCTATTAACAGATACGTGTCCAAGTCTTTGATGCTAGATTATAGTTAAATGATCTCCATCCTCCCTTTGACGTTTAAGATTTTTAATATTACTATCAATATTAATGTTATTACTGGTATTGAGATTCATGATACATTCATGCATGTTTAATTCATAGAGTCTGCATGCTATTAGAGTACCATCTGCTATAAAATTACAATAACATTTTATCATAAGTTTATTACAGAAAAGGAAAGTATATCCTTAACCAACAAGCTTATGTATAGATGGTAAGTTTCTTCTAACATTCAGTGAATATACACAATCTCTAATAGGTAAGACTCTCCACTGGATAACAACAGTCTATAGGTTCCAATGACGTCGCTACAATAGTTTCATCCTATCCCATCTGGATGAAAATCTCCCCTTCATAATGATTTCCGGTGTCTTGAAACATATGGAACTGATTGCATACATGTACAAAAGCACTGGAATAAACAATACAACTTCTTTATCATCCTATGTGTAAATTGGTTTTCAATGATGAATGTAGATTTTTTATTTGACAATGTTGTACTTTTGTCCTTCTGTAAGGACTTTAGATATTCTGGATGAATATTCTTCTAGAATCCTAGCTTATTGCAGTGATGGTAGACATCCATCTCTACGAGTGTCAGATGTGTTGAAGCTTTAGAAGATCGATCAACAGTTTGACCTTTCTTCTTCTCTTAGATTGGACATTTCTGAGATCCTAACTTCCTCTTGCACCTCTAACTTGTTCAGCTATTGCACAATTAGAGGGAAATTATTCTTCTTAACATACTCATTGGATTTTAATGTAGAAATTGTGCAATTTACATCTCAATACATCTCCTTAAGATTTAGGAGGATGTCATGAGTAGATTCAATGTTTATTAATAGCTTCTAAACCTCATTAGACGATCATCCATGAATGTAGGAGCAACGATCAAGTGATC
This sequence comes from Ottelia alismoides, assembly GCA_037367405.1. Lineage (NCBI taxonomy): Eukaryota > Viridiplantae > Streptophyta > Magnoliopsida > Alismatales > Hydrocharitaceae > Ottelia > Ottelia alismoides. Next base: position 1,998,258 of record JAZKJV010000225.1, read on the forward strand.
CTCATTCCACTTCTTGTTGAATTCATAGGTGTCCTCTGTCTGAGGGTTCTTAAACTTCATAGATGAGAGAACATGCGCTATGTGTTCTATCTCAAGTATCAGTTCCAATTAATGGATATAATTTGAATAATTTGGGCTGATCAACTAATGGAGCTCAAGAAAAATGTTTAGTTAGTTGAGAGATTTCAACTGAGTAAAAGGAAAAATAAAATATACTTCAATATCTTGATTAAAGAAATTAAATATTTTGATAATTTTTAATAAAGAGTTCGCATATTTTTTGTACTTTAAAATGCTTGCCCTTATAAGCTTTCAAAGCATGAGGTAGGCAAACCAAAGGCCTCACTACGAGATCTGAGTCTTCTTTCTATTTTCATTGCACCGTGATAATATGAGAAAATTATGATATGATGAAAGAAATTGGGGGTTTTTCCACCTTGCGAGTCCAATTTTCATTCTCAGTTTGGTCTTCAACATCCACACCCCACATATATGGAGTTAGCATGTTGTCGATTAAACCAACTATTAATGAGCGATTATCAATTTATGTTATGCACAATCCAATGCCGCCTCAATAATATGGGAGGAAACATTGGGGTCACTTCACATACATCTCATCTCTCTCGAGAAATAAAGAGTCTAATCAATGTGAATTAGTATTCTAGAGTCATGATTATGTATGAGCGTCTCCAAAAATACAACCGATGACGATGGAGTTCTCTGCAATTATGGAAGACCAAAATGTAATTATATGACTTAGTCTATATCATATTTAAATTAATGATTAATCATTTAAAATCATATTATCATTATTAGTATAAGGGATAGTATTAGGATACATCTCTTCCCATACATCTGCTCTCTTTCGAGAAATAAAGAGTCTGATCGATGTGAATTTGTATTCTGGAGTCATGATTACGTATTTCCCACAAAGACCCGTGTGGGTATTATTATTTGTATTTAGTTCAGAAACTTCATTCAACGTTGTATAATTTTGGAAAAGTTGCATATTCACCCCAATGCTTATTTTTAATTACATAAATGTTGTTTCAAGGACATTAACATTTGTTATTGTTTTCTATTTATCAAAATTGTATTTGTGCTCCAAAAATCCATAAAAATATGATTAAGCTCTTGTTAACATGTATTTTAACACCATATTTTTAGTTTTCAATTTTAGGACTTTTTCTTATTTAAAAAAATAAAAAAAGAACACAAAAAACGATGTTTAAAATATAAAATAATAAAAAATGAAAACATTTTTAATAATTATCAAAAAAATACTTTTTTATCTATTTATTTAACATCTCTAAAAATACAAAAATCTAAAAATAGAAATGAATATGTAAAAATCTAAAAAATTCATCTAAAATCAAAAAATATTTATTTATATTTTATAAATTTTTTCATATTAATATTTATCTATTGAAACTAATTTAGATTATGGACATTATTTGTTATTTTCATTTCCAAAATAATTCGTCTTATTTAATTAATCCTTGGTTTTGGATATTTTTGACTTAAAAAATATATAAAAATTTGTAAAATTATCTAAAAATCAATAAAATAGTAAAAAATATTTGAAACAAAAAACTATTTTTTTATTATTTTTATTGTATTTATAAATATATTAGTCTATATACAATTATATATATAGCCTTATATATTCTTATATTATATATTTAAAAAGGAAAATAAATTATAAATAAAAAAGTATAAAAAAATTAAAATGATATAAAACTAAAAACAATCGAAAAGATATACAATCAAAAGTAAAAATTTCAAAAATTAAAAGTTACAAAGATGCATAGACAAGAAGAACATATTTTTGAATTAATTTTCCCCGATCTCCCGTTGCTCCTTTTATTCGACACTCTATACATACTTGAGGCATATACATCCATTATTGAGTTATAATAAATTTTATCTCCACATTTTTATTTTCATTGCTTGATTCTTGTGGTTTAATTGTTGCAATTCTAAGGGTTTTATTTGATCGTCTCGACTACGTGTTTCGATCATGTGTGAGACATTAGAGTAGTGTAAATCCCTAGTTTTCAGTACCCCATCCAGTTTGACTGGCATCATATGCGATCCGGAGCAACGAGTCAGAGTAGTTTCTTGAGGAAGCGGAATTTAGAATAAATTTGAATGATGAACCCACATGATCCAAGGATACTTCTCAAATCATTTCAACAAAACCATAAACAAGTATTAGGTTTACCTATTGAAGCGTGATTGCGATCGAGTTTCTAAATGAAAAGACTTCCTGTCTCAAGTCTGATCAAACAGTGGAGATTCGTGCAAGCATGTTGATGAAAAATGTGCTCCTCGCAATCCATATTAATGATCCCAAGCGGTGAATCCACTTATCTTGTCTCACGATATCCGATGTCTTCTTCACGAGAGAAGTGAACTAAAGGATACATAGATCCATGAGTGGTCGAAGCAATAACACATGGCATCACGACGATGATGACCCATTCTAGGGTTTAGGGTAGATGACCACTATAAGGAGGTAGAGAGGGGTGTGTGTATAGAGATTATGAAAGAGAGAAAGACTATTCAATTATTGAAAAATGAAGATATTTTATAGTATTTTGGGAGTCCATGGATCACAATCCATGTCAAACACAAAATCAATGATTGAGATTGATTTGTGTTTATATTCTATTGGCATGATTTTGTTGTAAAAGCTTATAAGAACAATTAATTTATATTAAATTAAATATATTGATAATTAACATAATTTTATAACTAAATCAATTATGATAGACAGATTAGGAAGGAGGCCACTCACTTCCTAAAATAGAGTGGATGAAAACTCCTTGAATGAGTTAAAGGGTGTTCATCAACCCTCCATTCATCGAAGGTGTTGACCTTATAATTATGTGAGATATAAAATCTCACATAATCCTTCATATATTTACAACAAATTTTGTTGTAAAAAAATTCTCCAAAAATATATCCAAATTAATTTTATGAATATTGCAATCATGTGATTGAATAATTGTGAATCATATTCACACAACGAAAATAAACTCTAAATCTAATTAATTTCAATGTGAATCCAATTCATATCAACAATTAATTGGTAGATATCTATACAATACGCTCTATCTCATATATAATAAATCACATTTATAATCTATATAAATAATATTGATAATTTTATCCACATTATTGATATCCTTGATTATTAAATTATATTTAATCATCTTGAATTTTTATTCTCATATGCCCAAATAACATGAATCACATTCACATTATTAACATCTTTGATAATTAAATCACCTTTAATTATCTTTGATAACTCTCCTTATATGGGAAAAAATATGAATTAAATTCATATTATTCATTATAATTAAATCACATTTAACTATCAACTTCCTCAATCAAACACATTATGAACAATGAAATTGTACTTGATCTCTTTCAAGAATAATGCACTTTCCCTACGGATACTTAGAGATAAGTATAGGTTGAATATACGTTCCACGTATAGTGACTTAGATGTTGGGATCACATCTCAAATAAAGATCTTGGAACCTTTCACAGATGTTTGATTAAAACAAAGTCGTAAATCTAATATTCTCATTGTATATGAATCACATTCAGATAATTGTCCAACATTTGGACCAAGATTAGATCACTTCTCTACTGAGAGGAGTCACTAAAATCCAGACCGGTTTCATCATTCCCTCGGAATGGAAGCATCATGTATAATCATTTGTGATCACATAACCCTCACGTATTTCTAATACCTGTACATCCTGCAGACTGGAAGACATAGAATAAACCTGAAGTTTCAGATCTTATTTAGCATGTCTCCTTCATGGTTTTATGATTAAGTTTCCCATTTGATTATTTGGAGTTAGTATCGATCATATACTTTCCAAAAGCATATATCATACCCAGGTATTGATCATATACTTTCCAAAAGCATATATCATACCCAGGTATTGATCATATACTTTCCAAAAGCATATATCAAACGTACAAATTCAGTCAAGCTTTCAAAGCGAGACGATTGTTCATGAATTTGATCCCAATATCTCGTGAGTGAGCTCATGTCTTTCGACTCAGTAATGAACCTATATGATCCATTTGAAAGATCATATTACCCATATGCCCTTGTATACACACTAGCACACCGATGTAAAACTATACGTCCGTCAAATGTACATACTCAAACATATAGTAACACATCTATTTATGGTCAGAGGATGTGTGTGTATATCATGACAACATACGACATAGGTCTTTGGCTATCTCGATCTCTTTAAGTCAACTATTTGACCCAACATATCTAACACCTCTGAATCTCTATTCCTATGCACAGGACCTGCATCATGAGGAGTTGTGAAAACCCTCTTTTAGTTTGCATGAATTATCATTTAAATTTGTCGTTACGTTGTAGACGGGAACTCGGAATTGATAAAGAAATAACCATAATTAATTTATTCAATTTTATTCGAGTGGCTTTATATTTATTTTACTTGGACAAGTCCCAAGGTAAAACTCAAGGAGATAAAGGAACAACTTAGAATTAAGTCTATCAAAATTCATGCATGGCTTTCGATTCAGTATTTTTTCGGTATTGTTTAATGCAAATGCAACCAATTTTAGGGACTATAAAAATATATCAATCAAACAATGTCTAAAAATTATAAAATTTGGCCGAGATGTTAATAATAATGAAATAAATTCATTATAATTTTTTTTTGAAATTTTAAGATGAAAGATAAATACTTCATGAATTTATGAGCACAAATGGTGTAAATTTCAATTTTTAAATACAATAAATATTAGACATATTTATTTTCAAAGAATAAAATTATCTAAGATCTATCACTAAGTGATTGATCTCAGAAAAATCATAAACCTTAAAAATATGAGATTTAGTACTTATTAAAAATTAAATATTAATATATGATAAATAATTTTTATATGTCAAACCATGCATGCAAATGTAAATCTTTTTGGGCACAATGTTAAAAACATTTAATTCTATTATTCGTGAATTTTTGGTAATTTTCGAAGCAATGGTTAATTACTTATGAATTTATAAGCACAAATAAGGTAAAATTTGCAATTTTTCATAAGGAAATTAATCATTAATTAACCCTAGACTACAAAAATATAACAAGCATGCCATGATGTATAGAATTTGTCAAGAGACATCCTGCAATATTTTGAATAATAAAAAGATGCAATATAAATGTCCAAAATAACGGGGGGCAATTACATAAATAAATTAAAACAAAGAAATATAGAGAGGGACTAAAGATGAATTACCAAGACCCGAGGGGGACGACAATAAAATTTCCAGAACATCACAAGCAAAGCATGTGACCTCTTGTGGTGGGGGTGACTTGCTTGATTTGGAAGAATTGTGAGGGCGTTTTTGCAAATACCCCACGCACGTGATCATCACATGTGTGACGATTTGGAAATAATGTTGAACTCCAAGGATGAGGCTGCAATTTTTCCTTCGTGGGGTGACGTTCCTCATGTAACCCTCCTCGTACGTGCACCTCACGTAGGGAGGTCTCGGGTCAGCCCCCGGCAGTGCGAGCGGAGCGCTGGTGGAAGTGGGAGATACTCTGGAGTCACAGCTGAAGGTAGAGAAGCGTTGATGAAGAAACGAGCGCGGACTCCTACTGTTGGAGATAGAGATCGGGACCTGGCGTGATGCTCCCTAGGAGAGGATGCACTAGAGATGAAGGTGGTTATGTAGAAGCAGTGGTGTGGCTTAAAGTGGCGGAGAGTGACGTTGATGGTAGTTATGCTCAATGATGATTGAGGGAGGCCCAAGTAAGGCAATAGCGGTGGGGGGGGTCACCATCGGAGATCCTTAGGGACTTAGGGCTATCGACGGATGCGTTTGGGCTTAATGGAGGACTTCTGGAGAGGAGCAGGTGAATGGAGGTTTTGATCGGGTGAAGGTGGAACGTTTGGTGGGGATAGTAGGTGGAGCATTGATTCAACGATCAAGGTTTGAGCGAGGAGCAGTCAGCAGAGCTCGGTCGCTCTGCCACGAGGATATCTCCTCAAATCTCGTTGCTTGATGGGGAAGGTCAGTCTATCACCGTGGACCTGCAATCTCGTGTGCAATCAACGAATGGTGGGGAGGGGTAATGGCGATGGAGTTAAATGGCGCAGGAGATAGCGATGATATGATTGGAGTGAGGAGGGGATTTGATTATGAAGCACATCAGGAAGGCGGTTGCGAGGATCAACAACTAATGCGCAATGGCAGGTTAGAGATGGAAATCACGACATAATGGAAGATCACGGAGCACACGATTCACGGTGGAGGTTTCGGCGAAGATGAAAGGGGATCACAGATAATTCTGATGAGGATTCGACGGAGATTCGATTGAGATTAGGGCAGTGGCTATGGAAGGAAGGTGGCGCACGAGCAGCACAACGAAAATCACAGGATGGGATTTGGGGAAGTTGGCTAAAGGAGAACGACACACAGGGGTCGTCCGATCGGCCAATATTGGACGCCCCTGATGTGTCCTCATGGCATCCAGTGGAAGGGCGGGTGGAGCACGTAAAGGGCACGTGCGCAGGTGGAACGTGCACTGCATGTGCATGGCTATTACTTTTTTTTCAATTTTTTCAAATGAAAATAAATATATAAAAGGACTAAAACTGGGTGACACGTGGCAGCTTCTTCAGCAACCATGCGTCAGCCCTAGAAAAAACAAAAAATAAATACATATATAATTATAAAAAATAGAAATGACCTCGGATCAGGAAGATTTCTTCACAAAAGTTGTTCATGTCAACAAGAATGGCAACTTTAATGAAGGGATCAAAATCAAAATCGATCATTTGTGCAAAGTGATATTTTCAGGGTACTCTATGTATATTGAACACCTTGATTATAGGTTTTATATTTTTTATCATTTTTAAACTAAATAAAAACTCAAAAATATATGATAAAATCAAAATTAAATATTTATACATCAATCTATTTTTTTGGATTTTTGTTATACATACAAAAAGATAAATAAAATAAAATACAAAAATATAACTTTTGTACAGACTATTAGTGAAGACTCGTATTCTGTTAATTTCATTCATTTCAAGCTCAGTTTGGATTTGGATTTTTATGCATGTTAATAAAACTTTTATCAAAGAAAACAAATTAAAAAGAAATAAAATAAAATTACTTGATTATATACATAAAATAATAGATCAAAATCATGTAAAATACAAAATGTACAAAAAGGCCCAAAACCCAACTTTCAGATATGTGCTCTGTTCAATTTAAACTTGGTCTTGTTTTAAAGGTAATTGAATGAACATTAGTTAAAAAGTGAGTAGAATTAAATCAGACACTTGATGAGGAAGATATCGAGGTTTTAGTCTTGAAATCCTAGATATAGGGTTCGGATTTTTGGTCCATCTAATTAGGTTACTGATTTTGTTATGTTTTTCATTTATTCTTGTTAGTCATATGTACAAAATAGAAGTGGTTTCAAGTCATTTGTAGTTAGCATGAATTAGTTAAAAATAAGGGAATTTAGGCTATTTTATAGGTCAATTGGACTGAGATTTTTGGCTTCTTATTTTGTGCAGTAATGAGTAATAAAATGCAATTGCAGAATAAATGAATAAATGCAAATGAATTTAGGGATTTGAGCTTAATTAATCATTTTTAGGGTGACGAATCTGATATTTATCAAGAGGTCGGTTAGATATCAACCCATTAGAGAAAGGACCTACCCAAGCTGGAGATCATTTATTAATAATCATTTAACAATGCACTACGAGTCCTCAATCTAACTATTTACATATTCATCCAAGCTCAAGCCTCTATGATTTAATAGATGAATCAATATCTATATGATCATCACGATGGCCATGGTATTTAGCCCTAATTGTACTTGGGGACCTATTATGCAAATTATTTATTCTTCATTTCAGATCAGGGAATGATATTTGCAATAACATTTATTGCATAATGGCTCATTGTGTGTTCGCATGTCCAAAAATCTCCCACCAGCCCAAAGAGCCATTATTAGGCTAATATTTAAACCCATACTCATGTGACAATCATAAGCTATTTGGAAAAATAGCTTGGCAAGCTTAGTAGTCACTTTGTTCCCGAGAGACTAATCCAAATCCTTTTACGGTACTTGCATATCTCCTAATAATAATGCTTGCATCTAATACAAATGTTGCATCCTATGCAACATATACTTAATCTTGTTAAATTAGTTATAGTGTCTTTGACACTAAAACTCAATAATCGTTATAACCAGTATGGAATTTCTATTATCCTAATCAGAATACACTTTTTTCTTGGAGATCTCTGTTTCCTAATGTATCTGTATCAAAGACCATTTTAGATCACTACCTCTAAAGTCTTATGTTCTTAAAGATAAGACTTTGAGATCTTTATCTCAAAAGTCTTGTCATCATTGACAATATTGTTGTTACTGTAACCAAGAGTTTTATCTCCAGAGTAGGACTAGTCTCCGCTTACTACTCCCATTAAATGGCAGACATCTGACTTTTCGTACACATCTATAATACACTTCCTCAACTCCTTGAGGTTCTATCCCTTAAAATAGTTTAGTACTATATCTTACGGGAAGGAAGTCTTTATTGGAATTTTCTCAAAAATGGAACATGTCCAAGGTGTACTACTAATGTGACAATCCCAACGTCCTCTTCTCTTTGCTTGTGAACATCTTCAGATTAAGATCTAAGAGGTATACTTGAGATCATATCTAGAGGTACAGAACAATAAGATTATAAAACACTTATTATCATCGTTATATCATTCCAAATTATTAGGATATTATCTACATTAAGCATGATGAACATAGTGGCACTCCAACTAAGCTTTGCATGGTTCATCAAGATTTTGCATGAAATCATAACCTTTATAATTTTCATTAAAGGTGATGTTCGGACTACTAGAAGCTTATTTGAGTCCATCGATGGAGTTCTCTTATACATTTTACGTTCCTCGGCTATGATGCCCTAGGGCTACTTCATTTGAATATCCTTGACGAGGAATTCTAGGAGGAATGCAATCTTGAATTCCATCTTGTAGATGTCATAGTAAAGTTGTGTTCCTACATTTAGCACTATTTTGATGGATTTAAGCACTCATCCCAAGCGATATCTTCTCTTCGTGTGTATTTTGTGGACACAAGACATGCTTTGAAGGTCTCTACCTTCTTATCAAGTTCCCTCTTTTTCTTGGAGATCCATTTACACCTTAACATGTCTTACACATATAGGTGGATCCTCGAGGGTCCATATACACACTTGTATATGAATTCTACTTTAGACTTGTTGATAGCATCCATTTTCCATGTCATGAACCTCAGAAGCTTCATCACATTAAATCAGATAATTGTTAGACTTAACTGACACATGGAATCCATACCCCTTAGGTGGTCATACGACCCTCAAATTAATTTGAAGAGGTATGAGTGGTTCATCTTTAATTGTCCCTTTAGTTTCCAATTTCAAGAGCCCCATTATTTTGTCAAGATTCAGTGAGATCCTTATCATCATTTCATCTTGACTCTCAAGAGAGTTATCTTCTAAGAATCATATCATTAAAAATGAAATATTTTAAGAATCTTAAGGTCATAAAGTCGGTATACAATACCATCCTTTATATTCTTAATGAAGTAGCATTCTCTGGTGCTAGATTCTAGCTTACTTGCATCCATGACAAAGTTATGGACCAAGCAACCCCAAATCCTGAAGTGTCCAATAATAGGCTAGGTTCTAAACCACATTTTATGAGGGACTTCAGGTTAAGATTTGCATGGAACCTTATTAAGGATATATATTGTAGTCTCTACTACATATATACCTGGAAACTATGAGATAATTACGCTAAGATTCATCATTGATCAATTCATGTCACACATGATCTAATTGTATCTCTCGACAACTTTATTGAGTTTAGGTGTATTAGGAGGAGTGAGATAGGATTGGTATTCATATGTCCATAAGGTATTACTTGAATTCATCTAATAGGTACTTGCTACATAGGTTAGATCAAATTCATTTCATCTTCCTTCAAACTTTGGTTCTATACCAAAATTACAAAATCTTTGACCATTTCAAAGGTTTCTAAGGTGAGGGGAAGAAATCTCATATCACAAATAATCATCAATCACTATCACATAGCATTATGTTTATTTTGATATAGATGATCTACATACATTAACATGTATGAGAACTTGAATACGTATGCATCTTACACCATTCCTAGATAAATGATGTATTGTACATTATTACTTTGAATCCAATATTAACAAGTATGTAATATTTGAAATTTCAGACAATATAGAGTTTCATCTCTTGCTAGTCTTTTGATCTCATCAACAGACATATGTCCAAGGTTTGATGTCCGGTTATTGTCAAATTATCTTCATCCTCTTATTGATCTTTTAAAGTTTAAAATTTATAGTATTAGAAATGTTAACGAACCATTCATTAATATTTCAATTTAGTAGAGTCCTCTAATCATTAGATTACTATCTGAAATATATCCATCATAACTTTCTGTGATTGGTTTATTCCTGAATTTATATTTATTTCCAACATTTAGATTTAAATAGTGAATTAATCTAATATCTAGGTTATAGAGACATTCTCTAATATTAAGGACTCTCCTACTGAAAATATGTAGTCTATCTATCCAATGGAGATTGTTGCAATAATTGCATCAACATCCATGTCGGTGACTAATAATTCTTAAGATCAAATTTTCCTGTCTTCTAAAATATATACAACCAATCGCAAGTGATATTAGAAAAATGAGATACAATTATTTGACTTTGATCTTATCAAATAAGCAAGTCAATTTCAATGATTATATGTAGATATATAATGATCTGATGCACTATCCAGATCCTTCACTATGGATCTTAGATAGTCTAGATAGTCATACTATCAATACATCAGCTTGTTACAGTATTGAAATCCATCCAACTCTTTGGATGTCATATGAAAGTCACAAAAGTACAATTAACTCTTTGGCTTTCCTTCTTACTTGGGTCAGACCCATGTTTCAACTATGCTTCCTTAATCTGTAAACAATAACTGCTTAAGACAACAGATCTCTTATGTTGAACTCAACAGATTTCAATATTAAGAATATTTCTATATTTATACAAGCTTCATTCAATTCATACAATATGAATATTATGAAACTTAATGAATGACTTGAGTATAGATAGTAGAACGATGACACTCATCGTATCTACATCCATCTGAACTCTTAAAGACTTTTAGTTTAGGCAGTACATCATCTCCTATCGAACCATCATTCTGCATAATGCAGTGAGACATGTCATTCATGATTAAATGTTGAGAGCACATATGTATGCCAAAACATCTTATTAGATTTTATAAGGATTTTTGATAATTACGATAATAATCGATGTGATACTTCCAACGAACACTCGATGAGAGATCAAGACTACAGAAACACACATACCCTAGGTTGTTGTCATGTTATATATTTAATTGTTTCTCATTATTACAAGGAAACTTTCACATTGTAACCACATACATTTATGTGTCCATCAACAAGAATAATATTTTCATCATGAATTCAATTCATTAAAATTTTACCATTTATTATTGAGTATAGTATTGGGTAGGTTTAGTGTAGGTTATCTAAAATAAGATATTTGTATAAATGCATATTTTAATTTGATTTAGGATTTTTATATCAAAGTTTTCTTGCCTTGTCAACACTAAAAGTTCATTCCCTTCATCACTTTCAATGTTAGAGATATACTTACCATTATATTCCATGCTAGAATGGGATCTCCTTTCTTATCTGTGTTACATCCCAATAATATGAAAACCTATAACTCGAATAAAAAGAAGCAGGAACTCATTCCGCCTTGCAAGTCCAACTTGCATTTCCCAAATTAGTCCTTAACACCCAAGCCCACCACCAATGAGGTGATGTTAACCCATCGTTACTTGAACTAACCATAAAAATGATTAGAACTTGCTATGTGCAATCCAATATCGCCCCAATAATATGAGGACCCCATATTGGGGTTACTACACATAAGGCCTTACTCTTTCAAGAACTAGAGAGCCCGATCCATGTGTGTTTGTATGCATGAACTGTCAATTCGGACATGTGTCTCCTACATACAATCCATGGCGACAGAACCCTTCGCCTTGATTGGAGACTATAGATGTCACTTATGTAATCCTCCATATCATGTTTAAATTTTAATTAATTATTATGAATCTTATTCACATAATTAATTCATCCAAGGGGAATACTGCTCTACCAATAATAAAATGTTTAATTGGATATAATTCATTTAATAATATTATATCAATTATCAATCCAATTAAAACAACCAACACGATAATATTTATTGTAAAATAATTCACCAAAAATAATTCCAAATTAATTTTGTGAATATTGCAATCATGCCATTGAATAATTGTGAATCATATTCACACATCCCAAATAGACTATAACTTATATTTTTAATTATTTTTGAATGTGTATCTAATTCACATCAACAATTAGTTTGTAGATACTATTTATGATAAGCTCTCTGTAATATATTATAAATCACATTTATAATATATACAAATAATAGGGATAGTGTTATCTACATTATTCACATCTTTAATAATTAAATCAAATTTAATTATCTTGGATCTCTATTCTCACGTGCCCAAATAACGTGAATTACATTCACATTTTTTGCATCTCTGATACTTAAATCACATGTAATTATGTTATATAACTCTCATTGTATAACCAAATAATAAGAATCGAATTCATATTATTCGTGATAATTAAATCACATTTAACTATCAATTTTCCCCAATACCCATACACACTATCATTAATGAAATCATCCTTGAACGCTTTCAAGAATAATGCACTTTCTCCATGGATAGTTGTACATAAGGACATGGCGATTATATATTCTATATATAGTGACCTGGATGTTGAGATCACATCTCAAATCTAGATATTGGGGAGCTCACACAAATGTTTGATTAAATCAAAGATGTAAATCTAATCTTCTCATTGTATCTGAATCATTCCCTCAGAATGATTCAGATAATTAAATCACATTTGGATCAAGATTAGATCACTTATCTATCGAGAGGAGTCACTAAAATCTAGATATGTTTCATCATTCCCTCGGAATGGAAGCATCATGATTATACAATCGTTTATGATCACATCACCCTCTACATGTACATCCTGAATATTAGAAAACCTCGAATAAATACGGAGTTTTAGATCTTATTTACGTTGTCTACTTCCAGATTTTATCATTAAGTCTCTTCTTTGGTTATTAGGAGTTTATATCGATCATGTACTTTCCAAAAGCGTATATCATACCCATGTATTGATCATATACTTTCCAAAAGCGTATGTCAAACCTACAAATTCAGTCAAGTTTCTGAAGTGAGACAACCGTGCCTGGAATTTTGAACCCAATATCTCACGAGTGATCTCATGTCTTTCAAATTCAGTATTGAACCTATAAGATCCCTTTTTAGGGATCATATTACTCATATGCCCTTGTATGCACACCATCGTGTATAGACCTTGATTAGATTATCAATCTATTGGTCTGTTAAATGTACATACTCAAATATATAGTAACAAATCTATCTTCATTCAGAGGATGTTTGCCTATATAGTGAGTGCATAAATCATAGGTCTTTCTCATCTCGATCTCGTTAAGTCAACTCTTTGACCTAACTTATCTACCACCTCTGTATCTCTATTCCTATGTAGAGGACCTACATCAAGAGGTCGGTTACATATTAGACCATTAGAGAAAGTATTTCTATCTCTTATTCGACTGGAGATCACCTTTTAATAGGTATTTAATAGTGCATGATGAGTCCTCAATTTACCTCTTTAGATATTCATCCAAGCACCATCCTCTATTATTTTAACAATTCAAGATATGTATGATTATCAAGATGTCCATGGTATGTAACCAGAATTATACTAAGGGACCTATTATGCACATTGGTTATTCTTCATTTCAATCAAGGAATGATATTTGCATTAACATTTATTGCATAATGGCTCATTGTGGACTCGCATGTCTAACAAGGGGCGAATTTCAGAGAAAGGAGTCAGGAATAAATTTGATAGGATTGAGAGGCAACAGCTGGAGGAGGGAAAGTTGAGGGGGATGTAATACTGACGGAGGAGGTGAAACGACCGTGTAAGGGTCACGGGTGGTGTGGGTAAGGGGTGGCGACCGTTGTAGGAAGGGGGAGAGGCGGTCACAGGTTGCACAAGTCTGGGCAGAGGGAGAAGGCAAAACATGTGTGTGGCACATGCTTGGGGAGAGACTGACACATGGGAGGGGGTGATGTGTCACGCACGTGACCTATATAGGTGAACAAAGAGAGAGAGAGAGAGAGAGAGAGAGAGAGGGACATGGAGAAAAAGAGAGGAATAAAATAAAACATTAAGAATTAAATGAAAGTAAGATAAAATAAAGGATTAAAAAAATTAAAATAAAATATAAAAATTCTATAAGAGAAATAGTAAATTTAGTCCAATAAAAAGGTGATCGACAAGAAAGTTGTTCGTCTCGATGAGATCTACAACTTTCATGAATCCAAAATCAAAGTGGTCATTTGTACAAAATCTTTTTTTGGTGGTATTCTATAGATAATAACATATTGTAATTTTGCATTTTATGATTATTTTTGTATTTAATTTGCTATTAGTTAGTGACTTAATTTATATACAATATATGCATAATATAGTATTTAACTCAGCCATGGCTGGTCCCAAGCCCTGGTAAATGAAGGGGTTGCGTTAGGTAGACGACATCCAACATAAAACAGTCTGAGACAACTTCTTAAATAATATTTTTTAAAAAAATACTATTTAGAAAGTTACCTCATGATAGTCAGATCTTTTCAACAAGGATTTAAGAAAACATACATATATCGTTGAGGCGTTCCCTACTTGCAACGCGTTGCATCACCCGAATGCAATGCATAATTAGCAAGGGCCGCTACATCGCAGCCTGGATGTATTTCAAAATTGTCAAGGGTTCTCGCATAAGTAACACATGTGGGTAATTAAGCTAGTTCAACTGCATCACTGCCCAGATGCAGTCCAAAGTTTACAAGGGTTCTCGCACAATGGACGCATGCAAGTAAAGAAGTTAGTCTAAAAGAGATTGCAACGGATGTTGCAGATGGGTAGTTGGTATATTGGCACTTTAACTGGAAACTTATTGGAGATAGTGGATACGATGGAAAGAATGAAGATCCATGCACTATGTCTTCAAGAGACTAAATGGGTTGGAGAGAAAGCAAGCGAGAATGAAAAGATATGCTTTAAACTTTGGTATTCAGGCAATGATAAGGGTAGGAACGGTGTTGGAGTGGTTGTTCATAAGGATTTTAAGGATTGTGTGGTTGAGGTGCAAAGATTCGGGGATCGTATTATTTTGCAAAAATTGGTGCTTGAAGAAGAAATTCTGAATATAATATCAGTTTATGCATGACAAATTGGTTTAGATGAAAGGACTAAACAAGGTTTTTGGGAGCATCTAGATAAGATTTTACAAGGAATCCCACAAAGAGAGATGATTTGCATAAGAGGAGATCTTAATGGATGTGTGGGAAAAGATGCTTCAGGGTATGTTAGTGTTCACGGAGGACATGGTTTTGGGGATAGAAATGAAGAGGGAAAAGTCATCCTGGATGTTGTAACGACATATGCTCTTTTCATAGCAAACACTCTCTTCAAGAAGAGGGGGGAGCATTTAATTACTTATAAGAGTGGGCCAACTAGAACACAAATATATTACTTTGCGTTGGGGAGAAGAGATCAGTTGTGTTGTAAAGACTGCAAAGTAATCCCAGGAGAGAGTTTAACAACCCAACATTGTTTGTCAGTCTTAGATGTACAAATAAAAGGGATCGTAAAGAAAAGGAGGATTCCTAAGATCACTAGAACTAGATGTTGGAATCTTCCATTGAAGCAATCGAGCTTCAGGAGAGGGTTTTAGAAGACTTATCTTAGGATTGTAGCAGAAGTGCAAATGAGATGTGGGAGGAAGTATCATCTTGTATCCAAAAGGTAGCCAAAGAGATGTTAGGTGAGTCAAAGGGAGGAGCCCCAGGTCAAAGGAGGCTTGGTGGTGGAGTGAAGGGGTGCAAGCGAAGCTAAAAATATTAGGCGAGTCAAAGGGAGCATGCTTTAAGGCTATGTATATGGATAAAACAAAGGAAACAATCACAAACTACAAAATAGCGATGAAGGAAGCAAATAAGGCTATAAGCGAAGCTAAGTCAAAAGCTTATGAAGTTTTGTATAAAGATCTCGACTCTAAGGTGGACCAGAAGGATATATTCAGGTTGGTCAAAGAAGAGAAAGAAAAACCAAAGACCTTTCTCAATGAGATGCATTAAGGATGAGGAAGGTCACGTTCTTGTTACTCAGAAGGATATAGAGACTAGATGGGAGAAATAGTTCCATAAACTTTCATTGGGGAAGGAAATAGAGAGATCACTTTGGGTGATCTAGCTAGTAGTTAAAGTTACTTGAATCGTGCAAGCTATAGACGGATACAAAGAAAGGAAGTAGAGGAGGCATTGAACATTATAAGACCTGGGAAAGGTGTAGGACCAGATGACATACATGTAAAAGTATGGAGAGTTTTAGATGAACGTGGTTTGACTTGGATTACGAATCCATTCAACGGTATATGGCAAAGTAAGAAAATACCTGAAGATTGGAGGAGGAGTATCATGGTGCCTCTTTATAAGAATAAATGAGGCATTAGAAATTGTTCTAATTACAGAGGTATCAAGATGATGAGTCACACTATGAAAATTTGGGAACGTGTGATCGAAAGAGGGTTGAGGAAAGTTCCCAATGTAAAAGAAAACCAATTCGGATTCATGCCAGGTCACTCACCTATTGAAGCCATCCATTTGCTGAGGAGAACAATGGAGATTTATAGAGCTAAAAGGTAGAACCTCCATATGATCTTTATTGATTTGGAGAAGGCTTATGATTCTATCCAACGACATATATTGTGGAGAGTTTTGGATAAGAGACAAGTACTTGTCCTATACATTAAACTCATAAAGGACTTGCATGATAATGCTTTATCTTGGGTAAGGAACCCATCTGGGAAGACTGGCTATTTTGACTTCCACATTGGTTTTCATCAAGGTTCAACATTGAGTCCATTTCTTTTTACTTTGATTATGGACGAGTTGACAAGTCACATTTAGGATGAGTTACCTTGTTGTATGTTATTTGCTAATGATATTATGTTGATTGAGGAGACTAGAGATGGAGTAAATGAGAAACTTGAAGTATGGAGACACGAGTTGGAGGGTTAAGGATTTCATATAAGTAGGGCTAAGATGGAATATATGGAGTGCACCTTTGATGGAAGCAATGGTGAAGGAATTGAGGTAAAGATTAATGATGATAACATTTAGAAGAGAAATTCTTTTAGATGTGGGGGATCTATTTTGCAACATGATGGGGAAATTGATGGAGATGTTACTAATAGAATAAATGTAGGGTGTCTAAAGTGGAGAGGAGCCTCTGCTGTTCTATGTGATAAGAAAATTCCTTTAAAAATTAAAGGAGAGTTTTACAAACTAGCTATGAGACCTGCTATGCTTTATGGATCTGAATGTTGTCCTATGAACCATAGACATGTGCAGAGAATGGTTGTAGAAGAAATGAAAATGCTAAGGTGGATGTGTGGACACACATGTAAAGATTGATTTCGGAATGATGCAATCAGAAAGAAAGTTGGTGTACCTCTGATCGGGGATAAGATGCGAGAAAACCACAAAAGATGGTTTGATCATTTGTAAAGAATATCAGCTGATGCACCAATTAGGATATGCAAGTGTAGGGATGTTGAGCCGGCTAAGAAAGGGTGAGGATGACCCAAGAAGTGTTGGAAAGAAACCATACAAAGGGATCTAAGTTTTATGGACATAAGCATGTGATTGACCAAAGATGGATCTGAATGGAGGCGAAGAATCCATGTAGCTGACTGATGAATCCATGATTCATCGCCTTTATTCTTTTATTTTATCTTCATTTTCTTAGTCAAACATCTGTAAATACCCATTAATTCCATAATTTTACCATTTTGCATGCATTTGTTAAATATGCATTTTTAACACTTTTTACGCTTAAATAAAAGAATAAAGAAGAAAAGAAAAAGAAAAGAAAAAAATGAAGGATGTGTTCATGCAATAAATACACACTGACCCAAACCCCGAGAAAAGGTCAAGATTTGACCTGATCGATCAGGAATAAAGTAGGGGGAGATAGGGTCCTCTGTCAAAAATCCAAAAAATTACTTTGTACATAAATTCCTTGCATATTTGTATAAAATGTGTACTATTTTTTTACATAACTTGACCACAAATTAATTATTTTTGTAAAAGTTGAAAAATAAAAATTTGTTGTATATAATAAAAATAATTGCAAAGAAAAATAATGTATATATTACAATTAATTACCCTCAGAAAAAGACACAATGCGATCATTGAAATACCAATTTCGGCTCCATACAAACTCAAATTGAATTAAACTCACTTCCATTATATTCTAAATTAAATTATCTTTCAAATGGTTGTGGTTTCATAATTTTTGGAGTTAGGGATAAAAAGTCGATTTTCTGGGGTGTTTTGTGCATTTCACCATTATTTGTTGTATATGTTTTATTTATATTTATTTTTATACATATTGTAAATATTATTGTAAATATTATTTTCAGTAAAAATAAAAATACAAAATCAAAAGAATAGAATTAAAAAATATGTTTTAAAAATTATTTCCTTATTTGTACCCATGTATAGTGTATAAGATGTATATAATATGTGTATACAACTAACTTCCTCATATAAAAATCACCTAAAAATAAAATATCTCACATTAATTAATTTATTTAACTACGAAATTCATATTCAATTATTTGATTTATTGGAGTTATTTGAATTGTTTGATTTAATAACCTACCATGTATATAAGATTTGATTTTGTACCTTTAATAGCCACCATTAAGGTGGCTAATTGATTTTTGGAAATTATTTAATTAATTTATTTTAATTAATTCCGAAATTTATTTGTAATTAATTACTTATTTTATTTATTTAATTATTTTATTAATTGACCACTAAAAACCTTCTCCTTTTATACACACATTCCTTTTTCATTTTTCTTCTCTTTTTAATGGGCTCCTCCTCCTTCCATTCTTTGATCAATCTTTGGTGGATAGGAGCCCGATCTCTGAGAGCAATCCTGTCGAAGAAGGGTGCCCAACCACCGAGCCGTCCAATGACAACGAGTTAGTCCTCGTCGAGGCCATCACAACGTATTTGACCTCAAGGTGAGATCCAATTTTTCTGTCATTTCTTTAGTATAACTGTAGCGTAATCTTTATTTTTAGAAAGCTCTTAGATTTTTAAAAATCGTAAAAAAATTCCATCACCACTTTTTGATCCGATACCGATTTTTCATATCACTTTCTATATCTATCCATTTGAAATTTCTCTCTCTCTCTCTCTCTCTCTCTCTCTCACAACCGCACACCTCCGACCACGTACGGTGGTCGGAGACACGAATCAATCTTCCATCATATCGCAAGATCCATCCATCACCCCTCTTATTTTTTGTATAAATAAAAAAACATATAATTGTCTTTCCTATTCATCTCACATTTGTTTTTGCAGGAAGAATAAAAAATTATTTGTTTTTGCATATAATCTTTGTGTTGCAGTAAAAATATAAAAAAATACAATAAAAAATTAAAAAATAAAAGGATTTTTTTATCATTTCTCCTATATTTACAGGTGTTGTTAAAAAAACAAAACAGAAAATATACATTTTTTCTAATCTTTTGTTGCAGTTTAAAAATAAAAAAAATAAAAAACACAAATCAATACTAAAATATTATTTCAGCAGACGGCGAGCCACCACCCCCGTCGCCCGCGCCTCCACGACGCCACCGTACCCTCACATTCATGCTTCCACCTCCGCCGCAGTGTTACAGCCCCGATGCAACCACCGCGACGCCGCCTACTCCGCCACTCGAGCCAGCCGCAGAGCCATGCCCGCGCCGAACCTCCCCTGCACCCGCGAAGCCCAACGGCAACGGCAACGTCGTTCGCTCCCACCGGCTCCTCACCTCTAGCGGTGCTGTCATTGCATGCCCACCCCCTGTCGTCGTCCCTGCAGCCTGATCTGCCCAGCTCTGCACGACTCTAACCTCACCATCTCCATCACCCAACCCTCGACTCCAGGCCGTGCCGCAGCTCACCTCCTCGTTGACCAAGATGGCCACAACCCGCCGTCGATCTTGGCCGCCATAGCCAGCACCTCCTCGTCGCATCGCGCGACGGCGACCTCCCTTAGCCCTCCTCTCTCCTCTCTCCCTTTTTCTACTATGAGAAGAAAATAAGAACATGAACAGGAAACCCTAGTGGGGTTTTTGAAAAAAAATATTCTTTGGAAAAATTACATTAAGGCCTACCGAAGTTTGAAAAATCACGAATAAACCCCAGCTCCAAATTCAAGACACGTGCAATGTACGTTATTACTGGGTAATTTTCACTTTTACCCAAAACATTCACTATGTTCATATTCATCACAAAAACTTTAACTATTTACTCTTCAGTCCTTGTGCTTCCAAAACTTCAATAGCATAATCTTTTTGATAAAATAAATGTTTTTCATGGTCAATAAATTCCGAGAAAATTTATGTATGCTCTTGCTATGTATATGAATAGTCTTAATTTTTCATAGCATTTTATTGAAATTTGTTATTTAAAAAAAATAAAAAACAGTGTCTTTTTGCCTACCCAAAATTTGAAAATTCATAAAAATTCGGAAAGTTGCATATAAATTCCAAAAAAATACTGTAGGTGCATTTTAGTGTCCTTTAATTTCTGCCCAATTGTCATGCATTATCTTTTTAAAAAACTCCAAAAAATACGAAAAACTAAAATATTACAAAAATTTTAGAAAATTCTAGCAAAATCCAAAAATTGCGATTTTAGTTTCTGATAGTAAATATTGTTTTCTACTTTATTATAAAAATAAATTTCATGATTATTGGGCAATTTAAGTATTTTTAAGATGCAAAATACTCCTAACTGTGCATTGTTTGCTCTATTTTTCACTATTTGATTTTTATAAAATCACAAAAAATGAGAAAAATCTAAAAAAAATAAAACAATTATTTTAAAATATATAAAACACAAAAATATTTTTTCTATAAATTTCTGAGCATTTTCTTATTATTTTGAAAAATATAAAAAGAGTGTGGTGTTGTTTGCTTTTATCTTTTGAGCTTTTTTTGAAAATAAAAAAAATAAAAATTCAAAAACCACTAAAAATCATTTTTGAAATTTGACTACTTAGTCTTTAAATTGTGCTCCTTGTGTTCGACCTTGGTCGCTAAACCACAAAAAATCAATTTTTCGAACCCTCAAGATTTCGCGCCCAACAAAATGTTGCCGTTGTCGAGGAGGCACGTCGAGGGTAGTTAGGTTTCTCTTTTTACATGCTATTCTTGATTATAAATATTTGTTTATAATTTGCCACATTATTCCATTGTTCGTATCCACTGCATTCATTTCATCATTTGATAATTGTGTTTCTTACACATTCTCTTTTCTTTTTCTTGCGAGGGCCTACGGAGCGAAGGAGGCAATCCTAGGAGAGTCGAAGCACCCAAGCGACGTGGAGGCGGCTTGATTCTTCACCAAGCCGCATGATAGCGTGAGAAGAGGAGAAGACGAAGTGAAGGAGATGAAAAAGAGAGAGAGAGATAGAGAGAGAGAGAGAAAAGATAAAAAGAAAAGAGAGAGAGAGATTTTTTCTAGCATTTGAACTTTGTAAACGGACATTCATTTGTTGCGGGGTCTGTTTCGCCAAGTGTCGGTGCACTTGGGGGACCTCACTGGTTTTGTTTTCATCGTTTATATTTTTCTTTGTTTTTCGTGGATTTCAAGAGCCACCTATTGATTGCTTTAATTAATTTGCTTGAGCCAGGTATTTAATTAGGTCCAAAGACCCTAAATAAGAATTTATGTGCCTATCGAGTAGAGCGTAATTTGGACTTAGTCAAATTAACTTGTTCTTGCCTGTTAATAGAAGTTATCATCGAGGATGGTTCTCTTGCATCATATAAGTTAGTTTATTTTTCTGTATTTAATATCTGTGTGGATCACTTGCATGTAGAGTGCTGGCGACAAGGTACGCATCTCTAACCCTAGCATGCATCATCGTTTTTAAACGAGCATTGGCATTTCCGATCTCCTTCCTTGTTTTCACTCACATAAGTTAAACAGGAAATTGGACACTCGGTAGATGATTTGTTGAAAATATTTTAACCAAGTGATAACTGTTAAAATTGGGATTGCTAAAGAAAACTCAACCTTAAAATAAATATAAGGAAAAATCATTGTTTTAGGGAGAGTAACCCCCTCATTGTATTCGTTTTAACTTGCTCGTGTACACACTAAGATTAGTGCCCAAATCCCATTATTCAACCTAAGTGTTTGTACAACTTTGTGATTATCACCTAACTCTAAATCAGGCAAGATTAAGAGACCGAACCTTCACGGTCTTCACTTTGCGTTGAGTTGGTGAAATGGGGGTTTGTATTGTGTTTGACTGCTTGTGTGCATACTTGATCCTTCTATGCATTTGCGCCTTTTTCTCCATATCTTTTGACTTGACCCTCGCGCTCTCTCATCTTTTATTTCGAAGATGGCTGACTGGAGTTATATTAATCCGATCTTCACAGATACCTCGTACTCTCCAGACGATCCACCTTCCCTTTTCCAGGAGGATCTTCCTCCTAATGTTTGTGCATATCCACCTAAGCCATTATTTCAGGAGTCGGAAGACTTTGATTCTCACCCACCCTCATTCAACCCACCCGATCTTAGGATTTTGGAGTCACCTTTCATGGTTTCCACACTTAAGATATTGAACCAGATGATGGACCATATGAATTCGAGGATTTCCAATCTATATAACATAAATGAAAACCAGAACGCTACTCCACTGTTTGAGGATATTGATTCATTTGAGGATAATCATGAGAGCTTGAAATCACCCAAAATACAAAAAAATGAAAAAAATTCAAAAATCCAAAAAAGAATTCAGGAGACACGTTGTTGATTCATTTCGTGAGGAGAGGACCCAAATGCCCGATCATTTACCCACACAGCCATGTCCCAACCTTGACCCCGAGGATGCGACTGTACAGACTGCTCTTGGTAATCCTCATGTATATGATGATTCTGATCTCCTCCCTTGTATGGAGGAGGTCAAAAATTCAAAAAAATGTTAACTAAACCCGAAGTGGTGGCCACCCTTCATGAGATTATTAAAGCCCCACTTCAACAGGCCATGATGGATTTATCTACTCTTCAATACAAAAAGAGAAAGCGAAGGAGGAGATTTGAGTGTCACATCTTGACCATGGCCACTGCCTAATCCATCTCTCACCGTCCATATTTTAATAAAGGGAACACTGCCACACCTCTTGTGAGTTTCTCCATATCTAATTATTCTTGTGATAACACTCTCCTTGATGGCGGTTCGTCGATTAAACCAAGATGATAGTTCAATTTGCTGATGGATCTATCAAGAGGCCGAAGGGTCTTTTAGAAAACGCTGTCATTCTCATTCAGGGCATGAATTTTACTTCGGATTTTGTTGTAATGCCCATGGAGACCTCCACCCCTGTGGAGCACCCTCCAATCATCCTAGGACGACCTTTCTTTGCCTCTATGGGAGCTGTTATTGATTATGGTTCAGGAGAGGTTCTCTTCTGTTCTGATGTAGGGAGCGATGTGTTAATCACTACACCCACTACCGTCCAGAGACCCGCATCCCAGGAGAGCCCGCCCGTGTTAGTCAACCCCAAGGAATTTGACCATGATGATACTACAAGAGAATTTTGCTATATGATGGATGATACTGAGACCTGAGAATTCCTCTTCAAGGAGGAGGACTCGGAAAGCATAGACCTTGGAGTTCTCCCTTCTGGTACGTGGCGATGCATTGATGACATCCGCAGAATTTACACGATAGACACCCTCGAGCGGAAGGCAGACCCTGAGACTAGACAGGACAAACATGATTTGACTACTTTCACTGATAAGTCCGTTCCTATTCATCTCGATTCAGATGAGACCGATCATGAAAAATTTGATGTGATTGCTTTTATAAAGGAATTTGGGCCTTTTGATAAAGATGATGATCTGATAGAGGCTCACCAGGCTGAAATTGATCCTACTTTTTCTGATAATGATTTTGAGCCATTTTACTTTGATGTTTGCGAGACTTCCCAGGCAAGACATGACCACACTGCTTCGAATAACTGGTTTAGGCCTGCACAATCTGAAACCACTGAGGATACATTTTTGGTCGATCTTACTCAGTTCATGTCTAATGATGATCCCAATATCGACCTACACCTTGTCAAATCCATACCTCAGCGGTCCCGCAAGAATGTTCATTTTCGACCTTCTTAACCTTTGTACATTCACTCCTCTTGTATATCCTTTTGTTTCACTCTTTCTTCTGCCATTTTATCATTCACCCTTTTCCGTGTGTGTATATATGCTATACTTAGGATGTGCTTTATCCTGAGTATGAGGGGGTGAAGGATTTGTGTTGTTCATATTCGTCATGTTTATTACCTTTGTTGTTGTTGCCTATACTTAGGTATACTCTACCCTAAGTATAGGGGGGTGATGTTGTTTATATCGTGTCTTTGTGAGTCTGTACATTCTCTTTATCGGTTTTCCCCTTTGTGCATTCTACTATACTTAGGATTACTTGATCCTAAGTATGGGGGGATCACCAACTTCTAAGTATAGGAGGGTGTCGTATATATTGTATATATACTTTAGACATAACTCGTAATTTTGTAAAATCCACGTATGCGAAAAAAATAATAAAATTAAAAAAATAAAAAAAGTCTTGTATATACTTGTATATATTTTACTAACCCTTCTTCCTTAAAAAAAACTACAAAACCAAAAGTCTATAAAAATTTGCAAAAAAAACCTTTCTTTCACATCTGCATTTTTCCTCCAAAAAATACATAAAAAGTTCAAAATTAGAAAATTGCTTTAAAAAATGTTCTTTTTCACATGTGCATTATTCCTCTTTGAAAAAAACTCTCTGCATTGTTCATATGTTGCATTTGCATTTGCATTTTTCAGGATAGTATTGATATTTAAACTATGTATGGAATAAAATTGAAGAATAGAGCTTAGTTGGACCTTAATCCACCAAATTCTCAGAGGAACTTCACCAAGAAATAGGATTTTAGAAGCTCCAGGTCTTTGACTTAATTCTTTGAGTTCCACATGACAATGTGCAGCGTTCGACTCTTAGTGTCTAATCTGGTCTATTCATTCTGGGTACAACTCTGGAATAGGGAATTAATTTGTACTCCCGCACTATGCACTTAGCTTAACTAAGATGGGATGTTGGAAGACTGTGTGAGTTTCTTTTCTGGTAGCATGGAAATCTAAAGATCAGAGTATGGGTTGAAATAAAGCTTCGGAAAAGGGATGGACGGTAGGGCACAATTTTTTCTAAGACCCCAAAACATGTACGAAAAAAAGATTCTATATCCGTAGGGGCACAACAAGATCCAAGCAGAGCCACCGAAAATCCAAATACAAAGAAGCCACTACCAAATAAATATTTGACCAAAAAGGTCCAAGATTCAAGAAAACCTGCAGACCGTGGTGGAGACTCGGCTACACTGGCTAGCTTCACAAGGAGAGGTGACTACACTGGACACCCTCCAGTTCTTTTCTCATTCTTCTAACTTCTCCCCCAATTCGATTGTGAACACAGCACGACAGACCTTAGAAGGAAATACCTGACTCACCGAGGACGAGTTATTGGAGAGGAGATTTTCATGGTAGTCTGGTATTCTGTATGGGAAGAGCTAAAACCTTTCACACACATGAGTCGATTGTTCAATGTTCATAGGGTATGTTTGGGAAGAGGATTGATCTAAGATGACTTCTGAGCCAAAACTGTGACAATGATGTGTAGAACTTGAAGGTTGTTGGTTTTAAAATTCTAAGCCTCACAGAAGTTCCGACACACCAATAATCCAAAGATCCGACAGAGCTCGAAACTACAATTTTATGAAGATAAGTTTAATAATCGTATTGTCCTACTTTCTTTATTTTCCCTTTCATTTTCTTTTTCTTCACTTATTCTTTCAAATAAGTTTTTGCTAAGGGACTAGCAAAGGTAAAGCATAGGGGGATGATGAATCTATGATTCGTCATCTTTATTCATTTATTTTAGCTTAAAATCCCTTACAAAACACCTGCATATAACACTAACTCCATATTCTTACTAACTTTCATCTGTGTGTAAATATTGTACACTTCTTACTAATTTTAACCTAAAATAAATAAAGAAAGAAAGAAAGGGAAAAAAAGAAAAGAAAATAAAAAAGGAAGACTATATACAGGCTGACCTGAACACCGAGAGAAGGTCAAGACTTGACCTAATCGACCAGGAATAAAGTAGGGGGTAATAAGGGTCCTTAAGCAGAAAAAACAATGTGTGTGTGTTGTTGTAAATACTTCTCACATATTTTGTGTATATATGTATAAAATTGACACTAATTTATTTGTGCATTAATTGATCTCAAATCGGATAACTTTCAAAACCAAAGTTGTAAATAAAAATGTGTCCTAACTAATAAAAATGATTGCACAGTTAAATCATGTACAGAATATAAGTTTCCACACTTGGAAAAAGCCACTAAGCACTATTTGAAAGATCAATTCCTGCTCCATGTGAATCAAATTGAACCAATATCACTTCTATTGGATTCCAAATTGAATTATCTTCAAAATGGTTGTGATTTAATAATTTTTGGAGTTACGGTTGAAAAGTCGATTTTCTGGGGTGGTTTGTGCATTTTTCACATGTATTTTGTGCATATTGTATTTGTATATATTTGTAAATATTTTTACTAATTATTTA
The DNA here is from genome assembly GCA_037367405.1 of Ottelia alismoides. Lineage (NCBI taxonomy): Eukaryota > Viridiplantae > Streptophyta > Magnoliopsida > Alismatales > Hydrocharitaceae > Ottelia > Ottelia alismoides. The sequence continues at coordinate 2,025,334 of JAZKJV010000225.1, forward strand.
AAATCAAAATAATAAAAAACAATAATAAAAAAATTCTTAAAATAAAAAAGGCTAATTTCCTCATTTACCCTTGTATATAATGTCATATGTGTATATAGTATATGTATATAGTTGTTATTTTTAATTAACCATCATAAAAAAATAGAAATTAACATTTTTTTAATTGAAATAAATAAAGTGACGAAAATTCAAAAAACTAGATAATTCGTAAATATTTTATCTATTTATCTTTAGCTCATTTAAAATTTTCATCTATCTTATCTCTTTATCCAAAAAAATAAAAAAAATTGAAATTTCATCTCCATCTTTTCTATTTATATGGCTCCTTCTCACTCATTCCAACTGGATCAATCTTTGTTGAGAGGAGCCCGATCTCCGAGAGTCTTCTTGTCGAGAAAAGTGTCTAGCCTCCGAGCCGTCCGGTGACAGCGAGTTGGTCTTGTCGAGGCGATCACGGTCCTTTTCTGCTCCTAAGGTGAGATCCACATTTTTCTTCCTTTTATCTAGTTTAGTCGTAGTTTAGATCGTCGTATTTTTTTATTTCCATCATCATTTTTTATTTCTCTAGATCTAAAAAAAATCATCACGATTTTGATCCGCTCTGACTCGGTTTTTCACATCATTTTCTTGATCTCCACGTGTTCTATTTCTATCGTCCACGATCTCTCAACTCTGGTCGCGTATGGTGGCCGGAGATCGGATTCGAATCCCTCATGTCTGCCCGATCCTCGTTCATTTTTTCGATTTGTAAATAAATAAATAAATAAATTTTGTTTATTTTCTTCTAACGTTTGTTTTGCAGGATAAATAAAAAATAAAAAATCATTTATTTCCTTGTTCTCTAACGTTTGCTTTGCAGGATCATATAAATATAAAAAAAGAAAAAAAATTCTTTATCCCTTTCTTTTCTTATTTTTCTGATTTACAAAAAAAAGTTTTTCTTTTTTTCTGTTTACATCACAAATAACAAAAAAATTATTAAAATAAAAATCGTCCAACAGTAGCAGCGGGGTCGCCACCCCCACCGCCCATCGCCGGCACGCCCTCGTCATCAACACCGCCAGCCGCGGCGTCCTCCACGCCGCTCACCTCCCACCGACCACCGTTGTGCCTCGCGGCGCCGCCAACAGCCGCCTTCTGCCGCACTCTACACCACGCCTGCACAACGGCGCCCCATCGATGCCCAGGCTGCGATCGCCCATAGCTCCCACCACCGACCGAAGCCCTCGCCCGCATCTCAGAACCGCGGCCACCGCCACCCTCTCCTCCAGTGGCGCCGCCATTGACACCGCTCTCCTCCCTTCTCCAACGTGCGGCCGCCCTCCGCACCGCCTACCGGTCTCCGAACCCTCCATCGAGATCCGTCGTCCGTCGAAGCCCCAGCCGCTACGCGCCCTCGCGTAGGCGCCCCGTGCTCACCCGAGCTTTGCTGCCTTGGCCCCGCACGCAGGCGCCCCGCATTCTCCGCTGCTCCGCCTCCTTGCCCGCTGTGTGAAGAACGAAGATAAGGTCGGCAGCATCCCTTTTGCCCCTTTTGCAAGAAAGGAAACGAAGAAGATAAACCCTAGGAGGGGCTTTTGATTAAAAGATTATTATTTGGAAAAATGTCAAGTTCAGCCTCGGATTGTTCTGAAATTGCGAATACGCCTTCACCAGTTCAGAGTAAAAATTGACTAAATTTAACTTCACTCCTGGAAGTTGTACAAATCGCAAAAAGAGCCCAGTCTTCAGAAGAGTTCGCGTGCATCACGTGACATCTGGGTAAATTTCACATTTCCTCCTACAATTTTATTTTTTTTTATTCAATCCAAAACTTTTCCATATTTGCAATTTAGTCACTGTAAATTCCAGACATTGAACTTGCTTGATCTTTATAATTAAGTAAATGTTTCTCATGCTCCAAAAATTTTGAAAAAAATTAAGCCATGCTCCTGATGTGATTATCTTCTTAGCATAAAATTTTCATTGGATTTTGCCTTCATTTTTTATAATTCAAAAAATAAAAAATAGTGTCTTTTTGTCTTCCTGAAATTCAAAAATTCATAAAAACTCGAAAATAATTCAAAAAAAATAGAGTAGTTGTATTTCATTGTCTTTTAATTTCTGACCGAATTCGATGCATTATTGCTTTATAAAACCCAAAAAAATTGAAAAATATCAAACATGTTGTAAAAATCATAAAACATTTTACAAAATCCAAAAAATGTGATTTTAATTCTTGATTGTAGATATTTGCTTGTAGTTTGTCATAAAAATAATTTTCAGGAGTTTTAGGCTTTAAAATATTTTTAAATTGTAAATTACTCCAGGCTGTGCACATTTTCTTATTTTCTCACTGTTTGATTTTTAGAAAAATACAAAAACATCTAAAATATCCACAAAAATTCACAAAAATATTTCAAAACATTAAAACACAAAAATAGTTTCTTTGGATTTTTCTGAGTCTTTTTATTAATTTAAAAATTGCAAAATGAGTTGGTGTGTAAATTCTTGATCTTGTTCATATTGTTTGTTATTTTGAAAATTTAAAAAACTGATAATTAAAATCACTAAAAATTTGAAAATCAGAAAATATAAACAATTTTGAAATAAAAAAATAATATAAAAAATAAAAAGATAAAAAATTCACAAAAACCATGGATAGTTGTCCTTTGAGATTCATGTTTTCTCTTAATTGGTTTCTGATTAATTGAATAACCGTCAGGAATTGTAGCCTCCTTGAGTTTGACCTTGTCTGCTATAAAGGTTAATAAGTAGCAAAATAAAAAAAATATTTTTTGTTGTCATGGGATTTTGGCGATAATAACAGCGACGATCGATTTACCATTAATAATTTTTCCGTCCCTTAAATTTCCGTGTCAACAACTAGGGAAAAAGAATAACGAAAACCGCTTACAATTACATGTGCTTTGATTGATTATATTTTCTTAAGTGATTTAAAATAAATATTTTTTTCTCAATTGACCACGCTTGGTGATTTGGTTCACAACGACCATTGTTTATTTATACTTAACCCGAGTCGTTAAGCGTGTCATCAGAATGGTGCCGTTGCCGGGATCATGACTTTGTAGTCATTTTTCTATTATGTGATATTTATGTCTCTATATTATAATTATTTTCTGACATTCTCTCTTGATTTTTGTGCATGTAACTGCTTGGAGGATGACTTGGAGTTTCTTTTTGGAGGACCCGCACAGGAGGAAGAGCAGAGACAAGAAGAAGAATATCATTTTATTTGAGAGAACGATAATTTTTGTAATAATTTATGACTTTGGACTTGTGGACTTGGTCTATTATTCAGGGTTTGTTTCGCCAAGTGCCAGTGCACTTGGGGGACCTCACTGTTGTTTTCCATGTTTTTGATTTCACCGCCATAACTTGTTATTTCATTCTCGCAGATTTGGCCCCTAGATGTAGGATTTTTGCTGATTGCGACGTAAATTTCTAAGGCCCAACACCTAATAGATTATATGTTCCTATAGAATGTTATTGGACCTTTGCTAGAAATTAACTGAAAAAGTTAGTTTAATTGAATTTGAGACCACATGTCGTGAGGAGTCATATACACCGCTGGCATGACCCGTTGTGGTGAGCACCGAGTGACTCCCAAGATCGGACTCCGGACTCGATTCAATTAGCTAAATACTTTTCTTCACGATCAATAGAAGTTTCTTGTTTAAGGCCGATTTTCTCGTGCATCATATAGTTAGTTTACATTCTGTCTTTAATTTATGCGGAATCATATTGCATGTAGAGTGCTGGAACAAGGTATGCATTTCTATCCTTGCATGCATCATTGTGTTTGACCGTGCATTGGCTTTTTCAACTTCCTCCCCTGTTTCGACATAAATTAATCAAAGAGGAAATCAGAAAATTCGTTGGACATTGTTTATTTCTGAAAAAATCTAAAAAGTGGAAGCAATAAAATCTGGGATTGCTAAAGCAAACTAGACCCTAAAACCCACCTCATTTAAAAATATTTGTTTTGAGGAGAGTCATCCCCTCATTGTTTGGTTTGCTTGAGCGAGAGAGTGACCCAAACATTAGGATAAAGCCACGACTGAACTTTCATTAGACTATTGGTCTTGGCGTTAGTCGCTCTCCAGTGAGGATCTCTCCAGTAACTGTTCAAGCGGACTGCGACGTCCTTAACAAAGCGAGTTGATAGGGTAGCCGGTAAACGGTCTGCAACTTGCACTGGATGGGAAAGATCTAGCTTTGGGATTGGGTCAGTCTCTTGGCAACATCGAGTTCCTAACAGCTCGCTTAATCTCTCTGCAAGATTGTTTTATCACCTAAATTGAAATTGACAAGATTAATGACCGATCCTTCATGGTCATCAATTTGTGTTGAGTAGGTGAAATTGAGGGTTTGACTTCTCATCTTGTTTGTTTTCCAGATCTCATCCGCACTTATCCCCACATCACGATGATGGGTCGGCGGTCCCCTAAGCTACCTTTGGTAGCACCGCTCTCCAACACTCTGACTCACTCATCTAGGGATTTTTTGGAGAGCCCATACCCGATCTCCGAACCTGAGTTCACTACCACCCTTTCTCCCCTCGACCACCCTTCTTCCACCAGTCCTGATAAACCTGAGCATAGGCCAACACAGATTTATGTTCACTTGACGGCACCTAAGTCAGGGTCTTTTACCTTTGCAGAGACCAGAGAGATGGTCAGCAGTGACGAACGAACCGATGGACAGCCACAGAGTTCAACTTTTGTTCTAGATCAGGGTGCCATCAATAATACATTGCTAGCCTCTCTAGAGACGATGCAGCGACAGATTCGAGACCAGGGAGCATTTATGGAAGAGGTTCGTCAAGAATTAGCACAGATGCAAGCCGATAGAGGAGAGACTCACCGAGCAGGCGGTGGAGAGATTCCAGAGTTTGGAGGAGGATTAGAAGGACACCCAGAGGATCAGCGTGAGCCAGCTAGACAACCACGACAGATGAGGCATTTACACAACCCTAGTGTAACTCTACCTCATCGATGGATTCAGCCCCCTGAGATTCAGGGTGAATTCAAGCTTCCCCCCAGACCATTCAGCTTTTGCCCAAGTTCCATGGGCTAGTCACCGAGGAGCCGCATCTACACCTACAAGAGTTTGAGATGATCTGCAGCGCTGTCCACGACAGATATGTGGACGAGGACACTATTAAAATGATAGCATCCCCTTTCTCCCTGACCGATAGAGAAGACTATTGGCTAAAGCATTTTGGGAGATTTGTTACCACTTGGGAGCACTTCTGATCAAGTACTTGAAAAGTACTATCCGCTCGGCCGGACCAATGCAGCATGAGCTATGATAAATAACTTCTCCATGATCTGCAATGAGCAGTTTAATGAGGCATGGGATCGATTTGGTGAGCTCATCGATCGGTGTCCACACCATGACATATCGAAGCCCAATCTTGTCCAGAGCTTCTTTTGTGGGCTGACATCAGAGCTGTAGAGGCTTGTCAACGCTTCTTGTGGGGGTTCCTACTTCTCTAAGGACGAAGACCAAGTTTGTCCATCTATGAGGAGATGGCTGAAAAGTACATAGTGATGTCGCAGACCAGGCTCTATGCTCAGGGGAAGCCCGAACCCTAGGCCATGTCCTATTTCTTCGTAAACAACAACAGCAACACATGCAGAATTTTAAGCCGCTGACATAGGTATTATCAGCAAGAAATTAGACCGCATAGAGATAATAGAGAAGGAGCAGTGCTAGGACATGACATAGATAGATCAGTTGGCACAGACTCTTAGTGACCTGAAGACCCATATCTTGTGTCTCCAGGAGGTACAAGCGGCTTCTCAGCCTCATCCCAGGTTACGTGTTGATCCCCGCAGCAGCAACTCTTCCCATCCCTCTGCCTAGTGTCGCCAAGTTCACCACATTCAAGCAGAGCCGGTTCAGCAGTTGCAACAACACTACTCTCAACGACCACCATCTCAGGACACTCAGATGGTGGTGTATCAGTCGGATCATCCATTGGAAGTTCTTCCCCCTTCCCCTTACGAGCAGGAGCCATTGATTGTAATTCAACGAGATTTGGTATCACCGACAACAACCCAAATACACCGGGATCATTTTTGATTCAGGTGGTCTAACGGAGGTACCTTGTACCAGCAGCAGCCTCCAGCTCAGGGTGGACAGAGCAGCCAGCAGCAGCAGCAGTCTCAGTACTCCCAGCCACAACATCACTTCCAACCGTGTCCTCGTCACTACCATCAGGGACATCATTGGAGGCAGTAGCAACAACCTCATCAATATTCTCAGCCTCCTCCTCATTTCCAGCGAGGCAACCCATCTAGTTCTCATGCACCTGTTTATGAAAACACAACCCTTGATAACCTCGCCCACTTACTCACGGACCAACAAGCATCCTTCCTACGAGAGATGGATGAGTTCCGACAAGAAATAAGGGAGATAGTCAGGGGAAAAGATGCCATACCCACTCAGATTGAACCTAACCCGAACAATCTAAAGAGGAAATCTGAGCAAATACGGTTTACAGAGACTGCCACTCCTAGGGTATATTTTGAATGATATTTCCTCCTCCATACATGATGCTTATTTTGCAACACTTAGGAGCGGTAGGATGCCAGCCGGCAACGCCTCGTCTGAGCGACAACCCCATGATGATTTCAAAGCGTCAAATAGGGAGGATAGTAGTGCCGATGCCGCTGATGATATTGATGACGGTGGTGTTGACGCCACCAAGGATGATGATCCAACAGTTGGTACTGAGGCCGTCATTTATCCTATTGCAGACGATGGTACTGAAGCCACCAAAATACCAGATGTTGAGCCAGAGCGCGGTGATGATGCCCCGAAGACATATGTCATGGGTGGTACTGATGCCACCATCTCTATTACAGTTGTATTTCCTCCTGTGTTTGTACCTTAGGACAATATCAAAAACACAAAAAATATGAATAAAGGAAAGGTTTCCTCATCTACTTCGAGTACATATGTGTTGCATGATAACTCTTGTATGGGCTCCATTCCTTCTCAGCAGCAGGAACCTCTTCCTAACCCTTTATCTAAGGAGGGTCCAGCTATCCCCTTCCCTCAAGCACAACAATTTGAGTTTAGCCAGCAGATGATCGATAGATTCCATATGGACTCTACAGGAGGCACTAGAGCACATCCCTCTCTTCCAGAAGCACTTGAGAGAGAAGACCACTGTACATAGGAAGAAGAGGAATCGTGCTACAGAGATCCACATACTGACTAGAGCCACATGTTTCGCTATTCAGAATCAACTGCCAGCAAAGAGACCCGATGGAGGAGCTCCATATGTCATAAGACATATTCATGAGAAGCAGTTTGATCGTACTTTATTAGACAACGGGTCTTCGATTAACCTTCTCCTGGTTGCCTTACTCGATTGATTCGAGTTTGGCCCTCTTAGACAGAGCCAGACGATCCTTCAGTTTGCTAATAGATCTGTTAAGAGGCCGAAGGGGTTACTTAAGTACGTTGTCGCCACAATTCAGGGCTTGAAATTCCCCGTGGACTTTGTTGTACTGGACATGGAGAACCCTGAACATGTGATCGATGCCACCATAATTTTAGGAAGACTTTTCTTGGCCACAGCCAAGGTGGTGACCCACCATGATAGTGGGAAGGTATACTTTCGTATCGAGGGTGAAAGTGTACAAATAGAGATGATCAAGGAGACCAGATCTAGAGATTCAGAGTACTCAGATCAGATGACCGACTCAGAGTACATGACAGAGGCAGATCTAGACATCCATCAAGAGTGTGACTTTGTGATTACAGATGATGAAGCAGTTTGGGTAGATCTTGCATCTCAAGCTCTTGCTACATCTTCAGACAGTGTAGATTCACATATCATGGCAGATGAGAGTTCGGAGAGCACACTCATGGCACATGATACAATACAGGCTATTTATCATGATCAGGATAGCGAAGACGATTTTTTCTCATGCGCTTCAGATTTACATTCCCCAGACACAGACACAACTTTGACTGGCAGGAGTTCGATGAATATTTACCGTGTTTGGTGCCTATAGAGCTGACAGCTAGGGCAGAGAGTGAGCTAGGTCCATTGACAGATATACTAGCAGGGCCATCTTACTCAGTTTTACCATTGCAGTGAGAGTTCACACACACAGATCTGGTAGCATTTACTCAGACATTCTAGAAGCCAGATTTACTAACTCCCACTTGCTCATAAATGAAGACCTTACCGTAGAACATGAAGTATAGGTTCCTTGCAGGTGAGACAGGAATGTTCCCAGTCATTATCTCAACAGATCTGACTGAATACCAAGAATCTCGTTTGATTGAGGTTCTTGAAAGAAACTACAAGGAAATAGGATGGAGTGTAGCTGATCTCCAGGGGATAAGTCTGGCCATGTGCTCCCACCACATTTATCTCGAAGAAGACACCAAGCCCTTGCGTGAGTTCTAACGACAACTGAACCTGAATCTTTGAGAAGTGGTCATTAAGGAAATATCTAAGTGGTGGAACTCCAATTTTATCTACCCCATCTCCGACTCCAAGTGGGTTAGTCCATTGCATGTGGTACCCAAGAAAACGGGTATCACCACAGTTGTGAATGAGTCTGGAGAGGAGATAGCTACCCGAGTACCCACTTCTTGGAGGGTCTGTTTGGACTAAAAAGGATTGAATCAGGCCACTAAGAAGGGCCACTTCCCGCTATCATTCATAGATCAGATCATTAAGAGATTAGCTGGGAAGAGTTTCTACTGCTTTTTAGATGGGTATTCGGGATACAACCAGGTAGCCATAGCGCCCGAAGACCAAGAGAAAACAAAATTCACCTGTCTGTTTGGGATGTATGCCTTCGAACGGATGCCCTTTGGATTATGTAATGCCCCAGCTACATTCCAAAGGTGCATGCTCTCTATTTTCTCAGGCATGGTTGGTAAATTTTTAGAGGTCTTCATGGATGACTTCTCGGTCTACGGTGATAGTTTTGATGCATGTCTAGATTACGTAGACCGAGTACTTCAGCATTGCATTGAGCTCAACTTAGTCTTATTTTGGGAGAAAAGTTATTTCAGGGTGACTCAAAGGACGGTCCTTGGCCTCATCATCTCTAACATGGGCATGGAGGTTGACCCGGCCAAGATGGATGTCATCAAGAAGCTCAATCCACCGTCCACTTTACGACAGTTGCGGTATTTTCTGGGCATGTCGGTTTTTACCGATGATTCATATTGTATTTCAGTAAAATTTCCCGACCGCTTATTTATTTGTTAACAAAAATACCGAGTTCCTTGTAGATGATAAGTGTCTTGCATCATTTGTGACTCTCAAGAATCCAGTTGTTGAGGCTCCTGTACTTCAGTCGGCTGATTGGTCTCTCCCATTCGAGATCATGATAGATGCCTTCGATTTTGTCATAGGGGTCGTGCTAGGACAGAAGAGGGATGGATTACCATATGCCATTCACTAAGCTAGCAGAACAATGGATGCCGCTCAGCGGAATTACATAGTCGCAGAAAAGGAGATGCTAGTTGTAGTCTTTGCCTTGGATAAGTTTCGATCTTACATTCTTGGATCTAAAGTTACTATCTATACTAATCACACCACCATACGATACTTAATGGCAAAGAAGGATGCCAATGCCAGATTGACCAGATGGATCCTTCTACTCCAGGAGTTTGATATAGAGATTAAGGATAAACCTGGAGTCAAAATTATTGTGGTGGGTCACCTCTCCCGCTTAGAGAATCTTGAGGATTCAGATCAGATAACACCTATTACAGAGACATTTCCGGATGAGGAAATCCTTGCAATCACCTCACTTCCATGGTATGTTGATATTGTGAACTATCTTGTCACGAAGAAAGTTCCAAAAGATTGTCCCAGACAGCGACTGGAGACCTTTCTTGCAAAGGACAAGTCGTACCATTGGGAGAATTCCACTCTTTATCATGAAGGAGGGGATAGCATCTGGAGACGGTGCATTACTTAATAAGAGCAGCATAGCATCCTCACCTATTGCCACAAACATGAGGAAGGAGGACATAATTCTGGGAGATGGACAACACAAAAGGTGCTTCAATATGGCCTTTGGTGTCCTACCCTCTTCAAGGATTCAGATGAATTCGTGAAGAGATGTACTGACTGTCAGAAAATGGGAACTTGTGGACAGAGAGATATGATGTCGATGCAGCCCATTCACTTCTGTGAGGTCTTTGATGCATGTGGCATCGATTTCATGGTCCCATTTCCTAAGAGTCAAGGATTTGAGTATATCTTGCTTGTTGTAGATTATGTAAGTTGTTGGGTTGAGTCCATCCCTGCCCGAACCGCAGATGCTAATACCGTTTGCAAATTCTTGAGGAAAAATATCATTTCACGGTTCAGGGTACCTAGATTTTTGATATGAGACGGGGGACTCATTTTATCAACGACAAGGTAAGGGCCCTTGCTAATGAGTTCAACATAGATCATAGAGTTGCCACTCCTTATCAACCATAGACAAATGGTCTTGCTGAGGTTTCTAATAAGTAGATTAAGACTATATTGCAGAAGATAGTCCGTCCAGACCGAAACGATTGGTCACAGCTTTTGGACTCGGTCTTGTGGGCATATCAGACATCCTTTAAGACCCCATAGGGTACATCTCCGTTCCGACTCGTTTATGGCAAGCCATGCCACTTACTAGTTGAGCTGAAGCATAACTCAGTATGGGTTGTTACTGAGATATTTTTGGATCCAGGCACTGTAGGAGATCAGAGAAAGGAAGAATTGGCAGTCCTGGAGGAACTTAGAGATACCGCCTTTTCGAGAAGCCTACAATATAAGGAACGAGTGAAGATATGGCATGATTCCCACATCAGCCATAAGCAGTTTGAGCCGAACTGGAAAGTATGGTTATTCGATACCGGGCTAAAACTATTTCCAGGGAAGTTGCAGAGCAAGTGGAAGGGACCATACTTGGTCCGGAAGGTGCATGACAATGGCAGCATTGATATATCTGAGACGTTTTCTGAGTCTACCTTCTGAGTTAACAGTCAGCGCCTGAAGCCATATCTAGATCATGATCCGCTGATTGTCGATGTTACCCCTATTCATTTTTCATGAGATCTGGTTTTTTACTCACATCATCTACACTCATGCCTGAGTATCACTTTCTCCCATATTTGTATAGATCCAGATGTGCATATCGCACATTCTTTTGTCTAACACTTCATCTCCATCTTATGATTATGCTATACGTAGGGTGTACTTTACACTAAGTATAGGAGGGGGTCAGACTTCTGATTATTCGTTTGATTCTTTTTACCTATGTTTTGCTGCCTATACTTAGGGATATTTTACCCTAAGTATGGTGGGGGGAGGGGGGGGTAAACCCAATACGTTCTACTCCTTGATTTCCCCCTTATGTATAGTCTTTTATACTTAGGATTACTTGATCCTAAGTATAGGGGGATCACCGACTTCTATTGATTTTATTCTTTTATTCATCGTTGTAGTATACTATTCTTTTCAGTTTTCCATACTTAGCACGGCTTATGTCTTTCTTTCCAGCTTTTTGATCACCATGAGGACATAGTTCGAGCCAAGTATGGGGGTGTCGTATATATTCTAGATATATACTTTAGCCATAACTCGTACTTTCATATTTCTAATATGACTAAATTACTGTGTAAATACTAAAAAAACTAACTAATAAAAAGATTCAGAAATTTCCTCAAAAATTTCTTGTACATACTGACTTATAAGTCGGGTTAAAATATTTTGAAAATTATTTTGAAAGTAGTTTGAAAATATATTTGAATGTTTTTTGAAAACTATTTGAAAAATGTTTGAAAAATATTTTCAACCTTTTGTAAAAATATTGTGGCTTGTATAAAATTTTCTCTTTGTGTGAGGAAAAAAATTTATTTTGTAAAACTATTTACAAATGTTCGGAAAAATGGTTGTAAAATTATTTTGAAAATCTATATATACTATTTGAAAAAATGTTTGCAAAATTGTTTTCAAATGATTGTAAAGATTGTAAAATTGTGTGAAAATTGTTTTGGACTATATTGTTCAAAATTATTTGTAAAATTATTTTCAAATAAAGTTGAGGAAAATATGCATTACAAAAATAAAAAAAGAATAAAATAAAAAAACAAGAAATAAAAAAACAAGAAATAAAAAAATTCCCAACTATGTATATACTTGTATAAATTACTCAAGTTGTAAATCCTTTCTTATGACTCATGTAAATAATTAACTCACTTCTTTGTAGGTATGTGTATATAATCCCTAAACCTTATCTAAAAAAGTGTATATACTTGTATATATTACTAACTATTTGCATAAAAAAATTAAAAAAAAACTTTTGCATATGCATCATTTTTTCAAAAAATCATAAAAATTTCAAAATTTTGAAAATTGTTTCACAAAAAGATTTTATTTTCTTTGTATTGTACATATTTTCTTGCATTAGAATGAGCATTTTCATGATAGTTTTGAAATTTAAACAAAGTATGGAATAAATTTGAAGAATGGAGCTTAGTTGGACCTTAATCCACTTAATTTCAGAGGAACCTTATAAGATTTGGAGTAAAGACATTTCAGGTCCTAGTGACTTAATTCTTTGAGTCCATAAGACTATGTTCACATGTCATCTAGATAAGTCTAAGTAGAAGATATAACAACACATGCATGATTCTTTCAGACCGTGGCTTAACACGCATGATTATTTCAGACCGTGGCTTACCTTGGACAAGCACTCTACACGTAGCTCTTCATGGAGGAGCTAATGAGGGGGCAGAATCTTTTGGCTTGGGGTAGCATACTGATAAGCCTCGCTCTACCCTTGTTAATTCAATCAAAGTAATGATTAGTATAAATATATTTTCGTTCGTTGTAGTCAGGTAGAAACAGACTGATCAAAAACCACTTTAATTAATGATGAGTTAATCACGAGCAGTAGATTTATTTTACTTGGGCAAGCCCAAGGTCGAACTCAGGGAGGCAGTTGTCTCCTTAGGTAAATTTTGAGCAAATTCAGAGGTCGGATTTTCAGAAGAATATTTTTGATATTTATTAGCAAATTTTATGCAATTTAAAAGAAAGACAATGCAATTTCAGGCCAGTTTTACAAGTTAAATCAGAAATGTGGTCAAATGAAGTCCAAAAATAACGAAATTTGGCCAGCATATGAAATGCAATGAAATTAAACTACACTAATTTTTTTGGATTTTTTGACAATTTATGGATTTACTACGAATAAAATACGAATGCAAGGAGATTTTTACAAAATAAATTTTCATAAATACCAAATAACATATTCCTAAATATAAAAATTATCCTAGATAGATCTAAGTATGATGAATCCAGGAAAATTAATAAACCTAAAATTCTAAGTGAATTGGACCTATTAAAATTCAATTAAGGAAATCACTAATTAATTTATTCAGGCCTCATGATACGTGCAAATGCGATGATTTTTGGGTACAATGTGAAATAAATTATCCTAAGTCTAATGTAAATTTTTGATAATTCTTGGAGCAACAAGGAATCTAATATGAACGGTCAAAATATGTAAAATTTCACCAATTTTATAATATTAAATTCCCAAAATGTCATAAAAATGAAACACGTGTCACATCAGATAGAGGACAAGATAAGCTACATCATGCAATTTTTAGAATTGAAAATAATGCCAAATGGACACTTAAATATGCGTGCAAAGACACAGACCAAATTACGGATACAGAAAATAAAATTACTGATAATTAAACACGCTGATAGGGACCTAAATGTAATTACCTATAACGCTGGGGGTATGCGTGAAAAATGTCCATGGACGGCTCACGTGATGCTCCTAGCAGTGACTGATATGTAATTTGACAAACTTCCAGGGGCCTCAGTGTTGGACATGCGAGCCCACGGCGAGCCATTATGTAATAAATGTTATTGCAAATATCATTCCCTGATCTGAAATGAAGAATAATTAATTTGCATAATAGGTCCCTTAGTACAATTAGGGTTATATACCATGGCCATCTTGATGACCATACAGCTATTGATTCAACTGTTGAATCATAGAGGCTGGTGCTTGGATGAATATCTAAAGAGTTAGATTGAGGACTCATCAAGCACCGTCAAATGATTGTTAAGAGATGATCTCCAGCCTGAGTAGGAGATGGCAATCCTTATCTCTAAAGGATGATATCTAACCGACATCTTGATGCAGGTCCTCTGCATAGGAATAGAGATTCGGAGGTGTTAGATAAGTCAGGTTAAAGAGTTGACTTAACGAGATCGAGATAACCAAAGTCCTATATCGTATGCTGTCACGATATAGGCACGCATCCTCTGACCGGAGACAGATGTGTTACTATATGTCTGAGTATGTACATTTCGCAGACCAATAGGTTGATGACCTAATCACCTAATCAAGGTCTATACACCGGCGCGCTGGTGTGCATGAAAGGGCATATGAGTAATACGATCTCTCAAAGGGATCATATAGGTTCAGTTACTGAACCAGAAGACATGAGCTCACTCATGAGATATTGGGAAGAGTCAAATTCCGTGCGCACGGTCGTCTCGCTTTGGAAGCTTGACTGAATTTGTAGGTTTGATATATACTTTTGTAAAGTATATGATCAAGACCTAGGTATGATATATGCTTTTGGAAAGTATATGATCGATATCGACTCCTAATGATCGAATGAGAAACTTACTGATAAAACCATGAAGTAGACAGTATAAAGTCGATCCAATACTTCAGGTTTAATCTGAGTCTTCCAGTATGCAGGATGTACAGTTATTGGGAATACCTGAGTGTGATGTGATCATAAACGATTGTATAACCATGACGCTTCCATTCCTAGGGAGTGATGAAACGGGTCTGGATTTTAGTAACTCCTCTCAGTAGAGAAGTGATCTGATCTTTGTCCAAGTGTTGGACATTGATCTGAATGTGATTCAGATGTAATGAGAAAATTAGATTTACGGTCTTGATTTAATCAAGCATCAATGGGAGGCCCGCGATCTGGATTTGAGATATGATCTCAATATCCATCTCACTATACGTGGAACAATACAATCGCCATGTCCTTATCTCCAAGTATCTGCGGAGAAAACGCATTATCCTTGAAGGAGTTTAGGATAATTCTATTATTGATATATATATATATATATATATCCGAGCACTGAGAAAATGGATAATTAAATGTGATTTAATTATCATGATTAATATGAATTCAATTCATATTATCAAGAGAGTTGTCTTAGATAACTAAATGTGATTTAATTGTCAAAGACATAAATAATATGAATGTGATTCATATTATTTGGGCACATGAGAATAGAGATCCAAGATGATTAAATGTGATTTAATTATCATGGATATGAATAATGTGGATAGCAATATCCATATTACTCATATATATTATAAATGTGATTTATAATATATAAGAGAGAGCTATTTTTAATTTACATTTGTTAATTAAATGTGAATGTGAATTGGATTCACATTGGACATTAAATTGAAAATGTAATTTACATTTTATTTTGGTTTGTGAATATGACTCACTAATTTCCAATGGCATGATTGCAATGTTCACAAAATAATTATGGATTATTTGTGTGATTAATTTACAACAAATAGTTGTTGTAAATAATGGAGATTTTCATAAGATATAAGACCTCATGAATAAGGAAGAGGAGTGCCTCCTTCCTATTAAGGAGGATGGACGACCTCCTTGAATTGGATTCAAGGAGTGCCGCCACCCCCTATATGGAAGGGAGCTATGCCTCCTTCCTAAATCTTCAATATTGATTTGATTTAAATTATTTTATATATTGATGATTTATTCAATATATATTTAATTTAATTAAATTAATTGTTGTTGTGTTTTTCGCAACAAATCATGACCACTAAAAGAAACACAATCAATGAGAGCCATTGGATTTGTGTTGTCCCATGGATTGAGATCCATGGATCCCAAAACCATATAAATGGAGAGGCACCCCATTGCCCTTCTTTACACAACAAGAGACAACAAGTCTCTCTCTCTCTTTCTCTCTACATGCCCTCTCTCTCTCCCTCTCATGGCCGTCCACCATGGATGCCCTAGAGAGGTTCTCCATCGCCACAGCGTCGTCGTTATGTTGCCCGATGGTTTGCTCGTGGAACTCCGTCTACTTGGATGCGCCTCGCTCGTGAAGAAGACGTCGGATCTCGTGTGTCGAGATCAGGAGATCCACCACTTGGATCATCAACATGGATTGCGAGAAGCATGCGGTTCATCCCCGCTCTCGCAAGCGTCTCCTCCGTTGGATCGGACTTGAGAAAGGAGGTCTCTTTGTTTAGAGACTCGATCGCAACCACGCTTCAAGAGGTAACCCTAATACTTGTTTGTAGTTTAGACGAAATGATCCGATAAGTGTTCTTGGATCATGTGGTTTCATCACATGTAAAAATTTTAATTTCCGCTGCATAGAACAACTAGTACGACTAGTCGTTCTTCGTTGTATTCGATACGACGCTCACGCTTCCGTGATGTGCTTGAGGATATAACTATATCCTTCAAGTGGTATCAGATACAGGTTGACGGTTTCGAATATGATTCGCAAACCGAGGACGAGATGGGTTCGTTAAGGTCGCGAAAGTTTTCATCGCATTTGATTTCGCAGATCTGTTTAGTAAATAAATTCGTCACTGTCTAAATTGTTTAAACACGAACTAATACTTGGATTTTGTTCCCCATTAAATAAGGAAAACATAGGATCTGAGTTTGCGTAAATCGGATTTCGTATGCTCGAGATATGGTTGTTTTAATGAACATGTATGCACTGTTGCGGGAATTGTAGATCTGAACGTGATTAAAATGTTAATTACTGTTTATACTTGCCTCGAAATGCGTGAAACATCATTTGGCTTCTGTCCTAAATCAAATTAACAATCTACTAAAATTGATTTTGTCTAATTTGGATTTAATATGATTGAGATATGCTAATTTTAGTAAGTAGGGGTCACTGCTGAAATTACATTACTAATCAAGAACCATGTGATTGTCAATTAATGAAATTAATTGTTAATTTCGAGAAATAATTATGGAAAATATTTGTGAAATATTTTAAGATGATTATTTCCTTAATTTACTTGTCCTCAACCAATCAATTGATTAGATTTGATCTAGATCATAATTGGAAACACAATGATCAAACTCCTTGCTTGAATAGGTTTGGGAATTTGTATAGCAAATTTCCTTATAATAAAAATTATTTTGATTACTATATGATATAATTTCGGTTGAAGAACCGATGATCATCTCAAGTACAAATTAATCAATTTGGCATTATACTTTCCCGAGGCGGATATGGTGTCTAGTCGGGGATCGCTGGGGTAGCGGGTTGCAATGTATGCGGTCTGTCCCACTCCCGTCGGTACTGGCCATGACAGCGGGTAGGGCCGGGATAATGTCCGAGGGATTAAGATGTATTTTTCTATTTATTAAAATACGAATTAATACGTACTTTGAGAATAATACCATATATATTCAAGTAAGACATTCAAAGTTTGATTGATTAAATTGGATTGATAATTAATTTAATATGATTGAATTAATTATGTCCAATTAGAATACTCTAATATGATTAGAGTTAATAATTCCCTTGGAAGAACTAATTGTATGAATGTGATTCATAGTAATTAATTAAATTTGAATAAGAGATGGAGGATCACATAAGTGACATCCATGGTCTCCCGTCAAGGCGAAGGGTTCCGTCGCCAGATATTATATGTAGGAGACGCCTGTCCGAAGTGACAGCTCCATCATATGATCCATTTGGATCGGGCTCGTCGCTTCTCGAAAGAGTAAGGACGTATGCGTAGTGACCCCAATATCGAGTCCTCATATTACTGGGGCGATATTGGATTGCGCATAGCGAGTTGTATTCCTGTTGACGGTTGGTTCAATTAATGACGGGTCAACATCACCTTAGGGGTGGTGGGCCCGGGTGTTAAAGACCGAATTGGGAGATGCAAGTTGGACTTGCAAGACGGAATGTGTTCCCGCTTCTTTTTATCCGAGTTGTAAGTTCTCATATTATTGGGATGCAACAAAGATAAGGAAGGAGATCCTAGATCCGGCTTGAGATATAATGGTAAGTATATCTCTTACATTGAAAGTGATTAAGGGAATGAACTTTCATTGTTGACATGGCAAGACAACTTTGATATAAAAATTCCTAAATCAAAGTAAATTAATTATTTATATATATTTATGCAAATTTCTTATTTCAGATAATCCTTCATTAAAACCCACTCAATCATATACAAAATAATAACCAGTAGAATATCATGGATTGGACTCATGATCCAGATATTATACTTGCAGTTGGACACATAATGTATGTGGTTTCAATATGCAAGTTTCCTCATAATAACGAGGAATGACAATTAAATAGATAATAGGACTACAATCCTAGGGTTTGTATGTCTCTGTAGTCTTGATCCCTCATCGGATGTACTTTGGAAGTGACATGTCGATGATGATCGCAATTGTCAAATAATCCTTATAAAATCAATGAAGATTTTCTGGCATACATATGTGCTCTTGACATTTAATCATGAGTGGCATGGTTCTCTGCATTATGTAGAATGGTAGCTCTATAAGAGATGATGTATTCAAATTGTTTGAGTACCTACCTGAACCTATGTTTTAAGAGTTTAGATAGATGTAGATGATGAGTGTCATCATTCTACTATCTATACTCTAATCATTCATGACGCTTCATAATATTCATATTGTATGAACTTAATGAAGCATGTATAAATGTTGAAATGCTCTTACATTGAATTCTTTTGATTTTAATATAAGATATCCTTAGTCTTAAGCAATGGTTATTTATAGATGAAGGGAGCGCAGTGGAAGCATGGGTCGGACCCGATTAAGAAGAAAAGTCAAAGAGTTGACCTACTTCTCTGACTTCCATATGACATCCAAAGAGTTGGATGAATGCCAATACTGCAATAAGTTGATGTGTTGATAGTATGACTATCAAATCTGTCTAGAATCCTTAGAGAAGGACTCATATAGAGCATCAGAATAATCTACATATAATCATTGAAATTGACTTTTTTATTTGATAATATAAAGTCTAATAATTGTATCTCAATCTTCTAATGACACTTGCAATTGGTTGCATATGTATTAGAATATTAGAAATTTGATCTTAAGTTTTAATGGTCATCTAAGTTGGAATTGATGCAATTGTTGCAACAATTTCCAACTGATGAATATACTTCATATTTTCAGTGGGAGCCTTTAGTCTTAGAGAATGTCTCTATGACCTAGAATACACTCATAGTTTATTTCTAAATGTTGGAAATAAACATGATTTCTGGAATGGACCTATCATAAAGAGTTATGATAGATATATTTCAGAAAGTAATCTACATCCAAAGGACTCTACTAAATTAGAAAATTAATGAATGGTTCATTAGCATTTCTAATACTGAAATTAAACCTTAAGATCAATAGGAGGATGAAGATCATTTGACAATGATATAGCTTCGAGCCTTGGACATTTGTCTATTTATTTGATCAATAGACTAGTAAGAGATGAAACTTTAGAATGTCTAAAATTTCAAAACTTACATTCAAAGTAAAAAATGTCCTATACACCTTTCCTTGGGAAAGATGTAAGATGTCAAGGTATTCAGGATCTCATACATATTGATGTATGCAGATCATCTATATCATAGTAAACATTACGGATATGTGATATCTGTTGATAATTATGTATGATATGAGATTTCTTCTCTTCACTTAAAAACCTTTGAAAAGTTCAAAGATTTCACAAGTTTGGTTTAGAACCAAAGTTTGAAGGAAGATAAAATGAATTTGATCTAATCTAGGTAGCAAGTACCTGCTAGATAAATTCAAAGAATACCTTATGGAGATATGATATCATTTCTATCTCAATCCTCCTAACACACCTTAACTCAATAAGTTATAGGTAGATACAATTGGATCATGTGTGACATGATCTTATCAATGAAGAATTTTAGCATAATTATCCCTTAGTTTCCAGGTATATATGTGTAGTAGAGACTACAATGTATATCCTTAATAAGGTTCCATGTATGTTGGAATCTAGCACTTGAGAGTGTTGCTTCATTAGGAAAATAAAGGATGGTATTGGATACCTACTTTATGACCTTGAGATTCTTAAAGTATCTCATCTCTGAGAATGTGATTCTTAGAGGTTGAGACTCTTGAAAATCAAGATGAAAATGAAGTGTAGGAACTCATTTAATCTTGAAAAGAAAATGAGGCTGCTGAAATCGGAAACTAAAAGAATAATTTAAAGATGAAACACTAATACTTCTTCAAATAAGTTTGAGGATGTATTCCATGTGTCAGTTAAGTCTGAAAATGATCGGAATTCATGTGATGAAGTTCATGAGGAACATGACATGAAAAGATGGATGATAGCAATAAAATTCTAATGTAGACGTCATATATAAGTGTTGTATATGGACCCTTGAGGATCCACCTATATGGGTAAGACCCATTAAGGTGTAAATGGGACTTCAAGAGAAAGAGGGAACCTGATGAGAAGGTAGAGACCTTCAAAGCACGGTTCGTAGCCATAAGCTACACACCGAAGAGAAGACATCACTTGCGATGAGACTTGCTCTCCAGTGACCTTGCTTTAACCCATCAGAATATTGCTAACTATAGCTACACAACTTGACTATGACATCTTCATGATGTGAGTCAAGATTGCATTCCTCTATGAATTCCTCTCTGAGGATATTCATATGAAGTAACCCCAGGGCTCTATGGTCGAGGAAAGCAAGGTGTGCAAGCCAAAGAACTCCATCTTTGGACTCAAATAAGCTTCTTGTAGTTGGAACATAAGATTTAATGAAATTATAAATGTTATGATTTCAGATAGAATCTTGATGAACCATGTGAAGCTTAGTGGGAGTGCCAATGTGTTCATCGTGCTAAATGTAGATATTATTCTAATCATTTGGAATGATATAAGGATAATAATAAGTGTTTTATAGACTGGCTATTCCATATCTTGAAATATGATTTCAAGGATACCTCTTGGATCTTAGTTCTGAAGGTGTTCAGAAGCATAGAGAAGAGAGTATTGGGATTGTCACATTAGTAGTACACCTTGGACATATTCCATTTTATGGAAAATTCCAAGAAAGGCTTCCATCCCTTAAGATATGGTACTGACATATCTAAAGGGATAGCACCTCAAAGAGTTGAGGAAGTGAATGCTAGTACTGCTTGCCCTTGGGCATCAGTTCTGAGAAGCCAGGTGTCTGCTAGATGTGTACAAAAGCCAGATGGCTGCCATGCAGTGGGAGTAGTAAACTGTTACTAATCCTACTATGGAAATAAAACACTTGGTTGCAATAAATGCAAAATCTTCATAAATGACAAGATTTTTGAGATAGTGATCTCAAAGTCTTATCTTCAAAAACTTAAGACTTTATAGATAGAGATCTAAAAGGTCTTAATTGTGGATACCTTAAGAGATAGTGATCTCCAGGAATAAGGGTATTCTGATAAGGATTATGGAAATACTGGTTATGATAATTGTTAAGCTGTAGTGTCATAGACACTGTAACTAACAAGATTGAGTATTGGTTGCATGAGATGCAACATTCGCATTAGAAGCGAGCACTGTTACTGGGGAGATGCAAGTGTCGTAAAAGGACTTGGCGTAGTCTCGCGGGAAAGAGTGAATGATCAGCTTACCTAGCTATTTTCTAAATAGCCTATGATTGTCACATGAGTGTGGGTTTAAATGGTTAGCCCATTAATGGCTCTTTGGGCTAGTGGGAGATTGTTGGACATGCGAGCCCACGACGAGCCATTATGTAATAAATGTTATTGCAAATATCATTCCCTGATCTGAAATGAAGAATAATTAATTTGCATAATAGGTCTCTTAGTACAATTAGGGTTATATACCATGGCCATCTTGATGATCATACAGCTATTGATTCAACTGTTGAATCATAGAGGCTGGTGCTTGGATGAATATCTAAAGAGTTAGATTGAGGACTCATCAAGCACCGTCAAATGATTGTTAGGAGATGATCTCCAGCCTGAGTAGGAGATGGCAATCCTTATCTCTAAAGGCTAATATCTGACCGACCACTTGATGCAGGTCCTCTGCATAGGAATAGAGATTCGGAGGTGTTAGATAAGTCAGGTCAAAGAGTTGACTTAACGAGATCGAGATAACCAAAGTCCTATATCGTATGTTGTCACGATACAGGCACGCATCCTCTGACCGAAGACAGATGTGTTACTATATGTCTGAGTATGTACATTTGGCAGACCAATAGGTTGATGACCTAATCAAGGTCTATACACCGGCGCGCTGGTGTGCACGTAAGGGCATATGAGTAATACGATCTCTCAAAGGGATCATACAGGTTCAGTTACTGAACCAGAAGACATGAGCTCACTCATGAGATATTGGGAAGAGTCAAATTCCGTGCGCACGGTCGTCTCGCTTTGGAAGCTTGACTGAATTTGTAGGTTTGATATATACTTTTGGAAAGTATATGATCAAGACCTAGGTATGATATATGCTTTTGGAAAGTATATGATCGATACCGACTCCCAATGATCGAATGAGAAACTTACTGATAAAACCATGAAGTAGACAGTATAAAGTTGATCCAATACTTCGGGTTTAATTTGAGTCTTCCAATATGCAGGATGTACAGGCATTGGGTATACCTGAGGGCGATGTGATCGTAAACGATTATATAACCATGACGCTTCCATTCCTAGGGAGTGATGAAACGGGTCTGGATTTTAGTGACTCCCCTCAGTAGAGAAGTGATCTGATCTTTGTCCAAGTGTTGGACATTGATCTGAATGTGATTTAGATGTAATGAGAAGATTAGATTTACGGTCTTGATTTAATCAAGCATCTATGGGAGGCCCGAGATCTGGATTTGAGATATGATCTCAATATCCATCTCACTGTACGTGGAACAATACCATCGCCCTGTCCTTATCTCCAAGTATCTGCGGAGAAAGCGCATTATCCTTGAAGGAGTTCAGGATAATTCTATTGTTGATATATATATCCGAGCACTGAGAAAATGGATAATTAAATGTGATTTAATTATCATGATTAATATGAATTCAATTCATATTATCAAGAGAGTTGTCTTAGATAATTAAATGTGATTTAATTGTCAAAGACATAAATAATATGAATGTGATTCATATTATTTGGGCACATGAGAATAGAGATCCAAGATGATTAAATGTGATTTAATTATCATGGATATGAATAATGTGGATAGCAATATCCATATTACTCATATATATTATAAATTTGATTTATAATATATAAGAGAGAGCTATTTGTAATTTACATTTGTTAATTAAATGTTAATGTGAATTGGATTCACATCGGACATTAAATTGAAAATGTAATTTACATTTTATTTTGGGTTGTGAATATGGTTCACTAATTTCCAATGGCATGATTGCAATGTTCACAAAATAATTATGGATTATTTGTGTGATTAATTTACAACAAATAGTTGTTGTAAATAATGGAGATTTTCATAAGATATAAGATCTCATGAATAAGGAAGAGGAGTGCCTCCTTCCTATTAAGGAGGATGGACGGCCTCTTTGAATTGGATTCAAGGAGTGTCGCGACCCCCTATATGAAAGGGAGGTATGCCTCCTTCCTAAATCTTCGATATTGATTTGATTTAAATTATTTTATATATTGATGATTTATTAAATATATATCTAATTTAATTAAATTAACTGTTGTTGTGTTTTTAGCAACAAATCATGACCATTGAAAGAAACACAATCAATGAGAGCCATTGGATTTGTGTTGTCCCATGGATTGAGATCCATGGATCCCAAAACCCTATAAAAGGAGAGGCACCCCATTGCTCTTCTTTACACAACAAGAGACAACAAGTGTCTCTCTCTCTCTTTCTCTCTAAATGCCCTCTCTCTCTCCCTCTCATGGCCGTCCACCATGGATGCCCTAGAGAGGTTCTCCATCGCCGCAGTGTCGTCGTTATGTTGCCTGATGGTTTGCTCGTGGAGCTCCATCTACTTCGATGCGCCTCACTCGTGAAGAAGACGTCGGATCTCGTGTGTCGAGATCAGGAGATCCACCGCTTGGATCATCAACATGGATTGCGAGAAGCACGCGGTTCATCCCCGCGCTCGCAAGCGTCTCCTCCGTCGGATCGGACTTGAGACAGGAGGTCTCTTTGTTTAGAGACTCGATCGCAACCATGCTTCAAGAGGTAACCCTAATACTTGTTTGTGGTTTAGACGAAACAATCCGAGAAGTGTTCTTAGATCATGTGGTTTCGTCACATGAAAAAATTTTAATTTCCGCTGCATAGAATAACTAGTACGACTAGTCGTTCTTCGTTGTATTCGATATGACGCTCACGCTTCCGTGATGTGCTTGAGGATCTAACTATATCCTTCACTCAGTGGAAAATGCCTACGTCGCACGTGCGGAACATGTAAGGTCTAAGATCCGTAAGCGTCGGAGGCTCGGATTGAGGCTCAGGTGCTCTGTAGGCTCGGGCGTGCTTAGGAATAGCTTCGGGAGCTCCGAGCCAAAGGGTTGGGGAGGAGGCTCGGAGGGTGTTATGTGGTGCACGAAGAACCGTCGAATCAAGTCTGATCGAACGGTCGCTGATGGCTCTTGGGATAAAACGACGTGGCGTGTTGCAAGACGTACGATCCTCGCGAGATCGGACGACTGCCGTAGGTTGGAGCGATGCTGACGTGGATGAACGCGGGCAGTTATATCCTCTTGATCCGATTGAGGCGGGGCACTGCTGTAGATTAGAACCGTCTGATCTTGAGGATTTGACAGCAGTTGTGCTTCTGTTCCTCCGATCTGCCGCCTCCTGCGGCGAAAGTGACTGGGCTCTAGCGAAGCAAACTTAGCTCCGCCGACTTGGTTCTTCCTCGATGTTGATCACCAGAGGCTCCTAAGTAGCTGGGGACGATCGTGGAAGCTTTGAGAAGTGACCAGAGCATCTGGACGAGGCAAAGATGGTCCACAGGCCGGCAACGACAAATCGTGAAGCAGCTCAGGCGACGCTTCCGACCAATGAAGGAAGTGGTACTTGGAGGGTTAGTTCCTATAGCCGAGGCATGCAGCGTGTTCGTGATGTGAATGCGAATGAAGCGGGAGGCCTAGAGCGAGGCGAAGGTGGTTCAGTGTTGCTCCTCTGCTGAGGTGGCGGATCTTTGGTCGGAGTGAGGTGCGAGGTGCTGTCAGAGGAAATGAATGGTACGCGAAGATCAGATCTCCATGGAGGAGCTTGGTGGATGATCAAGAGAGCGTGGGATCGATCGTAGGAGGTAGGAAAATTAGGAGAAAAGTGAAGAAAAATAAGAAGAAGATCGGAAGGGGATGGATTATGCTACCTGGGGATAGAAGCTTGGAGGTGAGCTACCGGTCTTCGCTCGAAAGTCGGTAGAGGTCCTGAGCTGAAGCAGCTCTCTGAAGGAGCTGCGGCACGACGCGAAGGAGCCGTGAATCTCGCCGAAGGAATACACCCGTCTTCGCTCGATTTCGCTCAAATTCTCTGTCACCAATCAAGAGCTAAGTGCTCGGGGGAACCTTCTGCTATGGCGAGATAGGATCGACGGCCACCAGTGGTGGACTCTTTATAGGTTGGAGGTGAGGGTGTAGGTGACGGGATGAAAAAGTTGGTGGAGGTCGTGGGTCCATATGGGTGAGGTTCATGGCGATTGAGGAGGTCAATGAAGATGAGGGGGTAATGGGCTACGAAGTGGAGGTGGCAGGGCGCGGAGAGGATGGTCGGAGTGGTGCTAAAAATAGAAAGGGGGCGGTGAGCGAGTGTGGTGGACGACATGGGCGAGGGTCCTGCGGAAAGTAGACGACCACGTCGTTGCCGTTGGATCTCGCAATCCAACGGCCAGGAGATGGGCGTGAGGGAAGGACAGTGATTAGATTAGCCGCGTTAGATCGAAGGGCTTAGATGACGACACGTGGAGGGCGCAGATGAAGGCACAGAGGGACGGTTGGGATGAGGTTTTGAGGATCTAATCGAAGGGTCCAGATGTAGCGTGAAATGAGTGGATAAGATGAAGGCTTCTGGCGAAGATCGGAGGGCGCACAACACAACACGTGGCGTGCTAAGGACGAAGCGCTAATGGATGGAGGTGATGCGATCTGGAGAAGATCGGACGGTTGAAATGAGATGCGACACTGGATGGCCCAGATCAGGTGAGAGGGGAAGGGATTGGACGGTGGAAAACGAAGGGTGCATGGTGTGATGTGAGCGGGCCGCGTGGCGCAATCAGAGGGCGCCACGTGGCCTGATCTGAATGGTCGAAAGAGAATATGGAATTAGGGAGAGAAGATGGACGAATTTGGAAAAACTCAAAACATGAAAGTTGTAGATCTTGATGAGCTCTACAAGTTTCATATTGACAACAAAGGGAAATGAGGTCAAATAAAATAATAAAATACAAGGGTACAAATATGCATACATATAATGTACAAAGGGGCTCCAAAACCCAAGTTTTGCATACGAGCTCCGTTTTAAATGAAATTGGTTTCATTTTGGAGGTCTCTGAACATGTATTATTCTAAAATTGAGTAGACCTAGATCGGAGGTTGTATGAGGTAGAAATTTGCATTCTAAGGTCTGAGGTCTCCAACTGGGTTCGGGGTTTTATTGCGTAATTTTACAAGCTAGGAATTTTTGGCCTTTTCCTTATATTATTAGTTAGTAATATATATAAAATAGAGTTGATTTTATTGGATTCGAAGTTAGTATAAAATATATACATATAGGGTATTTTAGCTAATATACAGTGAATATTTACAAATGATTTTGGCTTCTTATTTAATGCAAATATGAATGCCAAAATGCAGATATTATTTATGTATGCATGAATGCTAATTATGCAATATAAGTAGAAATATGCATCTAATGACTCGAGAATAAAGCTCTATTTCAACTTCTAGAGTGATGAATCACAGATTCATTACATACAAGGGTAGTACATCTAGGCGGAACCTCTCCTCCTCCTCTAGGGAGGGAAGTGCGTCTCAACATGGTTTGGTGATGTTAAAGTCTAAAGACAAAAGCTGTGGATTGCAATAATACTTCAAAAGAGGGATAGTCTATTGTCTCAAGAGGAAAAACTCCTTATGTACAGGTTGCCTTGTATATATTTACAAAAAAAATCGAAAAAAATACAAAATCTCTAAAAGTGGGCAGGCCTGATTGAAAAGTAAAATGAATGTCCAAGTGTATATTCAAGTGAAAAAAAAGGAATAAGAGCTTCAAAGTCAAATATTTGTGAGCTTGCAGCGGGTGACATGGCTACACTGGTCATGCAACCAAGTATAGGTAACTGCACTAGTTACCGTCCATTCTCTTGTACATCCCCTATTCTTGAGTTGGTTGTACTTGAACTTAGAAGGGAATATCCCGCTGCTCGAGGAAAGAGTTGCTAGACTGGGGGATTAGAGTTACCTTATTGAGAGAGGCTGTTTCTTTGCTGCTTCTGAGATGAGGAGCTATATTTCACTTACACCGTACACGTAAGAATTCATAGTCATAAGAATTTGTGTATGTAGACGTGTTCTGATCTGACTGTTGAGGAGACCTGAATAGGAGTCTTGTGGAACTTAGAGGCTGTTAGGTTTTTAATCCATTTCCCATTAAGGTTCCGACACACTAATAATCTAAAGTTTCGACAGAGCTCCAGACTACATTTTTATGAAGATAAGTTTAAAAGTCAACATTGTTCTAACTTCTTTCCTTTTTCTTTTCTTTATTTTTGCTTTCACTTATTTTCCAAATAAGTGTTTACTAAGGGACTAGCAAAGGTAAAGTATAGGGGAATGATGAATCCACGATTCATCGCTTTTATTATTTTATTTTAGCTTCATTTTCTTAGTTAAACACCTGTAGAGACCCACTAATTCAATAATTTTACCATTTTACATGCATTTGTTAAATATGAATTTTTAACACTTTTTGTACTTTAATAAAAGAATAAAGAAGAAAAGAAAAAGAAAAGAAAAAAATTAAGGATGTGTTTATGCAATAAATACAAACCGATCCCAACCTCGAGAGAAGGTCAAGACTTGAGCTGATCGACCAAGAATAAAGTAGGGGGTGATAGGGTCTTCTGTCAAAAATCCAAAAAATAATTTGTACATAAATTCCTTGTATATTTGTATAAAATGTGTACTATTTTATTTGTACATAATCTGACCTCAAATTAATATTTTTGTAAACGTTATAAATAAAAATGTGTTGTAAATAATAAAAATAATTGCAAAAAAAATAATGTATACATTACAATTAATCACCCTCAGAAAAAGCCACAATGTGATCATTGAAATACCGATTCCGGCTCCATACGAACTAGAATTGAATTAAACTCACTTCCATTATACTCTACATTAAATTATCTTTCAAATGCCTATGGTTTCATATTTTTGGAGTTACGGATAAGAAGTCGGCTTTCTGAGGTGTTTTGTGCAGTTTCACCATTATTTGTTGTATATTATTTATTCACATTTATTTTTATACATATTGTAAATATTATTATAAATATTATTTCCATTAAAAATAAAATAAAAACATATAAATAATAAAAATTAAAAAAATATGTTTTAAAATTTATTTCCTTATTTGTACCTATGTATAGTGTATTATATGTATATAATATGTGTATACAACTAACTTCCTTATAAATAAATTACCAAAAAATAAAATATCTCACATTAGTTAATTAATTTAATTTAATTACGAAATTCATATTCAATTATTTGATTTATTGAATTTATTTGAATTATTTGATTTAATAACCTAACATTTATATAAGATTTGAATTTATACCTTTAATAGCCAACATTAAGGTGGCTAATTGATTTTTGGAAATTATTTAATTTATTTATTTTAATTAATTCTGAAATTCATTTTTAATTAATTACTTATTTTATTTATTTAATTATTTTATTAATTAACCACTAAAAACCTTCTCCTTTTATACTTACCTTCCTTTTTCATTTTCCTGCTCTTTTTAATGGGCTCCTCCTCCGTCTTTCATTCTTTGATCAATCTTTGGTAGAGAGGAGCCCGACTTGTCAAAGAAGGATGCCCAGCCTTCGAGCCGTCCGATGACAGCAAGTCAGCCCTCGTCGAGGCCATCATGGCATATCCGACCTCAAGAAGATATCCAATTTTTTTTGTCATTTCTTTAGTAGAACCGTAGTGTAATATTTTATTTTTATCAAGTTCTTAGATATTCAAAAATCATAAAAAATCTCCATCACCACTTTTCGATCCGACATCGATTTTTCATATCACGTTCTCTTCCTATCCACTTCACATTTCTCTCTCTCGCAACCACATGGTGGTCGGAGACACGGATCTATCCTCCATCATATCGTAAGATCCATCCATTCACCCCTCCAATTTTGTGTATAAATAAGAAAACATATAATTGCTTTTCTTGTTCATCTCACATTTATTTTTACAGGAAGAATAAAAAAATTATGTCTTTGCATCTACCTTTGTGTTGCAGGAAAAATATAAAAATATACAATAAAAATAAAATAAATTTTTTATCCTTTTTCCTCTGTTTACAGTTGCTGTTAAAAAAACAAAATATAAAATATAATTTTTTTCTAATCTTTTCCTGCAGTTTAAAAATAAAAAAATTATTGCAGCAGACGACGAGCTGCCACCCCCATTGCCCGCGCCTCCACGGCGCCACCGCACCCTCACAACCGCGCTTCCACCTCCGCCGCAGTGCTGCGGACCCGACGCAACCACCACGACGCCACCTGCTCTGCCATTAGACCCAGCCATGGAGCTGCACTTGCGCCGAATCTCCCCTCCGCCCGCGAAGCCCAATGGCGGTGGTGCCGTTGTTCGCTCCCAGCAATTCCTCACCTCCAGCGGCGCCGTCATCGTGCACCCACCCCCGCTGCCAGCCCTGCAGCCCGATCGGCCCAGCTCCGCGCGTCTCCAACCTCGCCGTCTCCATCCCCCTACCCTCGACTCTAGGCTATGCCACAGCTCGCCTCCTCGCTGACTAAGATGCCCACAGCCCGCTGTCGATCCTGGCCGCCATAGTCAGCACCTCCTCGTCGCGCCGCGCGGTGCCGGCCACCCTTAGCCCTCCTCTCTCCCGTTTGCTATTGTGAGAATAAAAGAAGAACATGAACAGGAAACCCTAGTGGGGGTTTTGAATAAAAAATATTCTTTGGATAAATTACATCAAGGCCTTCGGAAGTTTGGAAAAACGTGAATAAGCCCCTACGCCAAATTCAAGACACGTACAACGCACGTTGTTAATTCACTGTTTTTATATTCATCACAAAAACTTTAACTATTTACTCTTTAGTCCTTGTGCTTCCAGAACGTCAATTGCATAATCTCTTTGATGAAATAAATGCTTTTCATGGTCAATAAATTCTGAAAAAATGTATGTATACTCCTGCTATGTGTTTGAATATTGTCTTAATTTTTCATAGAATTTTATTGAATTTTGTTATTTTATAAAAAATAAAAACAGTGTCTTTTGCCTGCCCAAACTTCGAAAATTCATAAAAATTCGAAAAGTTGCATAAAAATTTGAAAACGATTACTGTAGGTGCATTTCGGTGTCCTTTAGTTTCTATCTAATTTTCATGCATTAACTTTTTATAAAACTCCAAAAAATTGTAAAAACCTAAACATTTAAAAAAAATGTATAGAATTCTAGAAAAATTCAAAAATTGTGATTTCAGTTTATGATTGTAGATATTTTTTTGTAGTTTACAATAAAAATAATTTCCAAGATTATTGGATAATTGATGTATTTTTAAGTTGTGAAATACTCCTAACTGTGCACTATTTGATCTATTTTTCACTGTTTAATTTTTAGAAAATCACAAAAACATCAGAAAAATCTAAAAAAAATAACAAAAACATTTTAAAATATATAAAATAGAAAAATATTTTTCTGTAATTTTCTAAGAATTTTTTTATTATTCTGGAAAATATAAAAAGAGTGTGGTTTTGTGTGCTTTTATCTTTTGAGCTTGTTTTGAAAAAAATAAAAATTCAAAAACCACTAAAAATCATTTTTGAAATTTGACTACTTAGTTTTTAAATTGTGCTCCTTATGTTCAACCCTGCTCGCTATACCAGGTAAAAAGAATAGCGAAAACCGCTTACATTTACGTCTGCTTTGATTGATTATATTTTTTTAAGTGGTTTAAAACAAATATTTTTTTCTCGATTGAACGTGCTTGGTGATTTGGGTCACAACGACCATTGTTTATTTACATACTTAACCCGAGTCGTCAGGCGCGTCATCGTCGACCCTACTTAATTGTGGGAAAAGTCTTTGTTGTTATTGTATATACATAGTATAGTTTTTATGGACTTTTTATAGGTTAGAAAAACCTAAAATAAAATGTACATTATCATATTTTTCTAATATTCTATTTTTAAGAGTTTTAATTCTTCATGAAAAGTTAGTTAATTATGTGCACAAAAAATATATTCTAGAAAGAATTAGGTCAAAATACTTTATTTTTGTGCATAAAATGATTAGCTCATTTCAAATTAAAAACAAGGTTTTTTAATTACATAATTTAACATTTATTTTAGCACGACTAGTGAATGTTAAGGAACTAATTTCATGGGATTTAATTAGTGATTTTGCTAAGATTTCCATATAAAGTAGAGGAATCATGGATTCATAATACGCTAACGCCTATATCTTTACATGTCCCTAAGCAATTTTTTGTAAGTTAGAAGATTGAATTCTTGATTGTGTAAGTGTGAATTTCAAGACATGTCTCATTAAGAAACCTTGGTTTCAGTGGTCCTATAATTCTAAGTTGAACCAAGCTCTAGTAAAAAGAAATCCAACTTCTCTAATTATCAGTCTCTCTATTTAAACATATGAGATGTGTATCATAGTTTGTACTATAATCATGAGAGTTGAGTTGAAACATCACCCAAAGTGCTGATCCAAGAGAATCTCCTCAAGAGACAATTGTCAACACTAGAGAACAAATCAATTCTTGCATTCAATCTACTATCTTAGTAGTTTGTCATACTTGAAAAAGTAGATGAAAGGCCAGTTGATGGAGGGTATATGTTTCTATATTTTCTCTCTCCCTTACATTGGAACAAAAATCCTCTTGAGTACCTTTTTACTCAATAGATGTATTTTTGGTTGTTAACCAGTGTGTCCAATAAAAAGTTGTTGAGTTATCTGTGCTTGTTTTCCCGTGAGTATATTGGGGTGTGCCTTCTTTAAGTATCTAACATACTTACACCAAGATTTGTATTGCTTATGACACCGAGCCCTTTTTGAGGTACTAACATGAGTCATTTGGCCTAATTAGCATTGGTCCAAGTGGAAACTTTGAAATGGTTAGGAGAACTCATCTTAGAATGAAGCTCTTTGAATATCACTTTGTAATTGAGAGCTCTTTTTCAAAAAAACAATTTTTTTGAAGGCTAGCTTCACTTCTTTTACCAAGTGGGCAAAAACCGATCAACAATTATTTAATTTCATCACACCTTGACACATATGTCAATATCAAAAGATAGCATATGAACATGTTCATATACTGGCCAGGGTTTGCTGACACTTAGGTTTCATAAAGCCTTTATCAATTTTATCCCATCCTCGAGGATCATTAAATTAGGTCTAGACTCAAATCTCCAGTCCTGGTCCCTCAAGTGAAATCTCAACTCATCTCATGAATCATTGATGAACCCAAAATTAACCCTCTTAATAATGTAGAATTAACATTCGAGTCTTGTTACAGTTAGGAAAAATCAGATCGATCAAAAACCTCTTAATCAATTTTTTTAGTAAAACAACGGTCAGATTTATTTATTTACTTGGTAAGTCTCAAGGTTGAACTCAGGGACACAACCATCTTAAGTGATTATTTAGACTCCCAATACTCAGATTAAGTGATGAATAAAGAACTCATAGGCCAACACACAATAACGCATTATGCCAACATATGAAGAAACTTTTTATTTGTTTTTTATAATGAAATGAGATACAAGCACATAAATATGAAAATTTTCCCTACCTAGACCAAATCATTAAGTAATAAAAATGTAGTCAGGTTCAAGTTCGATTAATGAAACAAATTTAATTGATGAGCTAATAAAAGGCATGAGAACTCATTAAACAAATGACACTATATTACTAGAATCAATCATCCAAATTTTAAGCATATAATCAAGAAACAAATCATGCTAATAGATAGATGTGGAAACAAACTTCGAAACAAAAATAAAATCAACTAAAACGGAGATATTCACAAAAGAGTCCAGGAGCATAAAAGTAAAGAAAACATGAAATAAAACGGGCCCCTAGAAGGCATAAATGCAATTAAAATAAAGTTCAAGGCCTTCCCTATACTTTTTCCATACATGTGGGCATTATATTGCTATTATTAAAACCTCGAGGGGCTAAAATGCAAATAACCCTAGGCGCACATGATGTGCACGTGCTTGAAGGACCTGATTACAAATTGGAAAAATAGGTCGGGCACCATTGCAATTTACCCATACCTCACGTAACCAGAGCACGTGAGGCTAGGCTCAGAAGAAGGCTCGGGCTCGGTGCGAGGCTCGGGAGGATGGCTGGAGGCTAAGGCCACATATCATCATGTGGTGCACTGGCTTGTCTCAGCCCCACTGAACCTCCAAGCTTAGGAGGAATCAACGTGGCTGATTGAGGACCGTTGGATGGGCACCAGGTGAAGGATATGGTTAGATCCTCAAGCGCATCACAGAAGAGTAAGCATCGTATCTAATACGACGAAGAACGACTAGTCGCACTAGTTGTTCTACGCAGCGGAAATTAAAAATTTTTTATGCGACGAAACCACATGATCCGAGACCCATTCTCGGATCGTTTCGTCTAACCCACAAACAAGTAATAGGATTACCTCTTGAAGTGTGGTTGCGATCGAGTCTCTAAACGAAGAGACCTCCCGTCTCAAGTCCGATCCGATGAAGGAGACGCTTGCGAGCGCGGGAATGAATCGCATGCTTCTCGCAATCCATGTTGATGATCCAAGTGGCGGATCTCCTGATCTTGACACACGAGATCCGACGTCTTCTTCACGAGCGAGGCGCACCGAAGGAGACGGATATCCACGAGAAAATGATTGGGCATCATAACGACGATGCTGCGGCGATGGAAAACCTCTCTAGGGCATCCATGGTGGACAACCACATGAGAGAGAGAGACTAGACGTGTAGAGAGAGAGAGAGAGAGAGAGAGAGAGAGAGCCTTATGTTCTCTTATGTGTTGTGTGTAAAGAAGAGCAAAGGGATGCCTCTCCTTATATCATATTTTGGGATCCATGGATATCAATCCATGGGCAACACAAATCCAGTGGTTCTCATTGATTGTGTTTCTCTCAATGGCTAAGATTTATGTTGGTAAAAACCAACAACAATTAATTTAATTTATATTAAACATATATTTATAAATCAATATATCAAATCCAAAATTAAATCAACAACATATGGAGATAATGGAAAGGAGAGTAACATGGAGTGGACGGCCACCCTTTCCTATTAGGAATAGGTGGCCGTCCCTCCCGTAAGTATGGAAGGAGCATCTCAATGTAATCTCCCTTGATTACATTATTCCATGTATCTTAAATTTATTACAACAATAATTATTGTAAATTATTCTACAAAAATAATTCATAATTATTTTGTGAATATTGCAATCTTGCCATTGGAAATTTGTGAATCACATTCACAACCCAAAATAAACTGTAAATTACATTTTCAATTTAATGTCCAATATGAATCCAATTCACATTAACATTTAATTAACAAATGTAAATTACAAATAGCTCTCTCTTATGTATTATATATCACATTTATAATATATATGACTAATATGGATATTGCTATCCACATTATTCATATCCATGATAATTAAATCACATTTAATCATATTGGATCTCTATTCTCTTGTTCTCAAATTATATGAATCACATTCACATTATTCACATCTTTGATAATTAAATCACATTCAGTTATCTCAGATAACTCTCTTTATAATATGAATCAAATTCATATTACTTGGGATAATTAAATCACATTTAATTATCCATTTTCTCAATGCTCGGATACTCATATCAAGAATGAAATTATCCTGAACCCTTTCAAGGATAATGCGCTTTCTCTTCTAATACTTGGAGATAAGGACAAGGCAATTGTATTGTTCCACGTATAGTGACTTGGATATGGAGAACATATCTCAAATCCAAATCTTGGGCCTCCCATAGATGCTTGATTAAATCAAAACCGCAAATCTAATCTTCTTATTGCATCTGAATCACATTCATATCAATGTCCAACATTTGGACCAAGATCAGATTACTTCTCTACTGAGAGGAGTCACTAAAATCCAGACCCATTTCATCACTCCCTAGGAATGGAAGCGTTATGGTTATACAATCGTTTATGATCACATCACCCTCCGGTATTCCCATTACCTGTACATCCTGCATACTGGAAGACTCAGAATAAACCCGAAGTATTAGATCAACTTTATATTGTCTACTTCAGAGTTCTATCAGTAAGTTTCTCATTCGATCAATGGGAGTCGGTATCGATCATATACTATCCAAAAGCATATATCATACCTAGGTCTTCATCATATACTTTCCAAAAGTTTATATCAAACCTACAAATTCAGTCAAGGTTCCAAAGCGAGACGATCGTGCGCACGGAATTTGATTCTTCCCAATATTTTATGAGTGAGCTTATGTCTTCCGGTTCCGTAACTGAACCTGTATGATCCCTTTGTGAGATCGTATTACTCATATGGCCTTATATGCACACCAGCGCGCTGGTGTATAGACCTTGGTTAGGTCATCAACCTACTGGTCTGCCAAATGTACATACTCAAACATATAGTAACACATCTGTCTCCGGTACGAGGATGCATGCATGTATCGTGACAGCATACAATATAGGACTTTGGTTATCTCAATCTCATTAAGTCAACTCTTTGACCTAACTAATCTGACACCTTCGAATCTCTATTCCTATGCAGAGGACCTGCATCAAGAGGTCGGTCAGAAATCTGCCTTTAGAGATAAGGATTGCCATCTCCTACTCAGGCTTGAGATCATCTCTTAACGATCATTTGACGGTGCTTGATGAGTCCTCAATCTAACTCTTTAGATATTCATCCAAGCACCAGCCTCTATGATTCAACAGTTGAATCAACAGCTGTATGATCATAAAGATGGCCATGGTACATAACCCTAATTGTACTAAGGGACCTATTATGCAAATTATTTATTCTTCATTTCAGATCAGGAAATGATATTTCCAATAACATTTATTGCATAATGTCTCATCGTGGGCTCGCATGTCCAACAATCTCCCACTAGCCCAAAGAGCCATTAATGGGCTAATTATTTAAACCCATACTCATGTGACAATCATAGGCTATTTAGAAAATGGCTTGGTAATTTAATCAGTCATTCTGTTCCAGCGAGACTATGCCTAGTCCTTTTACTCCAATTGCATAACCCCAGTAACAATGCTCGCATCTAATGCGAATGTTGTATCTTATGCAACCAATACTCAATCTTGTTAGTTACATTGTCCTTGACACTACAGCTTAATAATTATCATAACCAATATTTCCATAATCCTTATCAGAATACCCTTATTACTGAAGATCTCTATCTCCAAAGGTATCTATAGTTAAGACCTTCTAGATCTCTATCTATAAAGTCTTAAGTTTTTGAAGTTAAGACTTTGGGATCATTATCTCAAAAATCTTGTCATCTATGAAGATTTTGTTATTACTGCAACCATGTGTTTTCTCTCCATAGTAGGATTAGCAACACTTTACTACTCCCACTGCAAGGCAGATATCTGGCTTTTGTACACACCTAGCATACACTCAGCTTCTCGTAATTAATGCACAAGTGCAAGTAGTTTTAGCATTTACTTCCTCAACTCTTTGAGGTGCTATCCCTTTAGATAGGTCAGTACAATATCTTAAGGGATGGAAGCCTTTCTTGGATTTTTCCAGAAAATGGAATATGTCCAAGGTGTACCAATAATGTGACAGTCCTAATACCCTCTTCTCTATGCTTCTGAACACCTTCAGAACCAAGGTCCGAGAGGTATCTTTGAGATCATATCTCAAGATATGGAATAAACAGATTATAAACTACTTATTATTACTCTTATATCATTTTAAATGTTTAGGATATCATCTACATTTAGCACGATGAACACAAAGGCACTCCCACTAAGCTTCACATGGCTCATCAAGATTTTACCTGAAATCATAACATTTATAATTTCATCAAATCTTATGGTCCAACTTCAAGAAGCTTATTTTGAGTTCATAGATGGATTTCTTTAGCTTGCACACCTTGCTTTCCTCAACCATGAAGCCCTGGGGCTACTTCATGTGAATATCCTCAGAGAGGTATTCATAGAGGAATGCAATCTTGACTTACATCTCTTGAAGATCCATTTACACCTTTATGGGTCTTACCCATATAGGTAAATCCTCGAGGGTCCATATACAACACTTGTATATGAAGTCTACTTTAGACTTTTATTGGTAACATCCATCTATCGATGATATGATCCTTAGGAGACTTCATCACATGAAATCCGATCATTGTCAGACTCAACTGACACATGGAATACATCCTCAAACTCATTTGAAGAGGTATAAGTGTTTCATCTTTAATTGTCCTTTTAGTTTCCAATTTTAGGAGCCTCATTATCTTCTCAATATTAAATGAGTTCCTACACTTCATTTTCATCTCGATTCTCAAGATCTCAACCTCTAAGAATCACATTCTCAGAGATGAGATTTTTAGGAATCTCCAGGTCATAAAGTAGGTATCCAATGCCATCCTTTATTTTTCTAATGAAGCAGCATTCTCTAGTGCTCAATTCCAGCTTACTTGCATGAAAACTCATTAATGATATATAATGTAGTCTCTACTACATATATACCAGGAAACTAATAGGAAATTATGCTAAAATTCATCATTTATCAAATCATGTCACACATGATCCAATTGTATCTACCTATAACTCTATTGAGTCAAGGTGTATCAGGAGGATTACGATAGAAATGATATTCATATCTCCATAATCTATTCATTGAATTTATCAAGCAGGTACTTGCTACCCAGATTAGATCAAATTCATTTTATCTTCCTTCAAGCTTTGGTTCTAAACAAAAAATAATGAAATCTTTGAACATTTCAAAGGTTTCTTAGGTGAAGAGAAGAAATCTCATATCATACATAATCATCAATAGATATCACATATCCATAATGTTTACTATGATATATATGGTCAGCATACATTAATATGTATGAGATCCTGAATACCTTGACATCTTACACCTTTCCCAAGGAAGGGTGTATTGGACATTTTTACTTTTGAATACAATATTCACAAGTATGTAGAACCTTTAGACAATCTAAAGTTTTATCTCTCACTAGTCCATTGATCTCATCAACAGACATATGTCCAAAACTTGATGCCAGATCATTGTCAAATGATCTTCATCCTCCAATCAATCTTATAAAGGTTTTAATTTTCAATATTAGAAATATTAATGAACCATTCATTAATTTTCTAATTTTGTGGAGTCCACTAGATGTTATATTACTATCTGAAATATATCCATCATAACTCATCATGACAGTTCTATCTCAGAATTCATGTTTATTTCTAACATTTAAAAACAAACAATGAGTGTATTCTTATATCTTGGTCATAGAGACATTCTCTAAGACTAAGGGATCTCCCACTGAAATTAACAAGTCTATCAATCCAACAGAGATTGTTGCAACAATTGCATCAATATCCATGTGGATAGCTATAAACCTTAAGATCAAATTTTCCAGTCTTGTAAAACATATGCAACCTATTGCAAGTGTTGTTAGAAGATTGAGATACAATTATTAGACTTTATCTTATCAAATAAGTAAGTCAAAGTTAATGATTATATGTAGATTATTCTGATGCTCTATCCGAGTGCTTCACTAAGGATCCTAGATAGTCCAGATAGTCATACTATCAATACATCGACTCATTGCAGTATTGGCATTCATCCAACTATCTGGATGCCATATGGAAGTCACAGATGTAGGTCAACTCTTTGACTTTCCTTCTTACTCGGGTCTGACCCATGCTTTCACTGCGCTTCCTTTATCTATAAACAACCATTGCTTAAGACTAAGGATCTCTTACG
This sequence comes from Ottelia alismoides, assembly GCA_037367405.1. Classification (NCBI taxonomy): domain Eukaryota; kingdom Viridiplantae; phylum Streptophyta; class Magnoliopsida; order Alismatales; family Hydrocharitaceae; genus Ottelia; species Ottelia alismoides. The sequence continues at coordinate 2,064,658 of JAZKJV010000225.1, forward strand.
TTAAATTCAAAAGAATTCAATGTAAGAGCATTTCAACATTTATATATGCTTCATTAAATTCATACAATATGAATATTATGAAGCTTCATGAATGACTAGAGTATAGACAGTAGAATGATGAGACTCATCGTATCTACATCCATCTAAACTCTTGAAACATCGGTTTAGGTAGGTATTCAAACATTTTTAAATACATTATCTCTTATAGAGCTACCATTCTGCATGATGCAGTGAACCATGTGATTCATGATAAATGTCAAGAGCACATCTGTATGCCAGAATATCTTCTTAGATTTTTATAAGGATTAATTGACAATTATGATCATCATCGACATGTCACTTCCAATGTATATTTGATGTTATCAAGACTATAGAGACATAGAATCCCTAGGGTTGTAGATCTATTGTCTATTTAATTGTCATTCCTCATTATTATGTGGAAGCTTGCATATTGCAACCACATACATTATGTGTCTAACTGCAAGTACAATATCTGGATTATGAGTTCCAATCCATGATATTTTACTGGTTATTATTGAGTATAACATTGAGTTGGTTTAATGAAGGATTATCAGAAATAAGAAAGTTGTATAAGTATATATATATACATATTTTACTTTAATTTAGGAATTTTTATATGAAAGTTGTCTTGCCATGTCAACATTGAAAGTTCATTCCCTTAATCACTGTCAATGTAAGAGATATACTTACCATTATATCTCTAGCAAGATCTGGGATCTTCTTCCTTATCTTTGTTGCATCCCAATAATATGAGAACCTACAACTCGGATAAAAAGAAGCGGGAACACATTCCGCCTTGCAAGTCCAATTGCATCTCCCAATTCGATCTTTAACACCCGGGCCTACCACCCCTAAGGCGATGTTGACTCATCCTTAATTGAACCAACTGTCAACAGGAATACAACTCGCTATGCACAATCCTATATCGCCCCAATAATATGAGGACCCGATATTGGGGTCACTATGCATACGCCCTTACTCTTTTGAGAAGCGAAAAGCCCGATCCAGATGTGCTTGCATACAGGAGCTGTCACATCGAACAAGTGTCTCCTACATATAATCCCTCGAGACGGAACCCTCTGCCTTGACGGGAGACCATAGATGTCACTTATGTGATCCTCCACCTCATATTTAAATTCCAATTAATCATTATGAATCATATTCATTATGATTAATTCTTCAAAGGGAAATAACATCTCTATTCATAATAGAGTGTTTTAATTTTAATTGGATTCCAATTAATCTAATCATATTAAATTAATGATCCAATTAATATCCAACAAACACTCTTTATTGCTACTTGAATCATGGTATTATCTCAAATACGTATTATTTCAAATTTTAACAATTAGAAGTACATCATGATTTCTTAAGCATTATACTAACCATACCCGCTGTCATTGCCAGTACCGACGAGAGTGAGACGGACCACATACGTTGCAACCCGCTACCCTAATGCTATTCGACTAGACACCATATCCACCCCGGGAAAGGATAATGCAAAATAGATCACTTTGTACTTGAGATGATCATCGGTTCTTGAACCGAAATTATACCATATAATAGTAATCAAAACAATTTTGATTAACATTATAATGAGATTTACTAAATAAATCTCAAATCCTATTCAAGCAACATGTTTGTTGGAATGTAGATCATGTAACCAATTAGTGATCTAGATCACATCTAATCAATTATTTGTTAAGGCAATGTCATTTAAGGAAATAATTATCATCAAATATTTCACAAATATTTATGTACAATTATTCCAGGAAATTAAATAATTTAATTTCACTAATTGATTAAATGATAATAACTAGGTTATTGATTAGGAAAGTATTTCCAGCAGTGACCCTCACTTACTAAAAGTACCATATCTCAATCAATTTAAATCCAAATTAAGCAAAGTAAGTTCCTAAAGTTTGCAAATTTGATTTACAATAGAACCTAAGTGATTTGTATGCATTTCAAGGCATTTAAAATCCGCAATTAACATCTTAATTACGTTGAGATTCGCAGTCCCCGAGACTGTGGATACATGTTCACTAAAATGAGCATAACTTGAGCAAAGAGAATCGAAATCATGTAAACTCAGATCCTACGATTTCCTTATTTAATGGGGAAAAAATCCAATTATTATTATCGTATTTAAATTAACAATTTAAACAGTGCCAAAAATAATATCAAAACAGAGATGCGAAAATAAAATGCAAGAAAACTTTCGCAAACCCTAATGAACCCAAGTCGTCTTAGGTTTACGGATCGTATCCAAAACCTTTCGACCTAAGGCTCTGATACGACTTGAAGGATATGGTTAGATCCTCGAGCGCATCACGGAAGCATGAGCATCGTATCGAATACGACGAAAAATGACTTGTCGCACTAGTTGTTCTACGCAGCGGAAATTAAAATTTTTTTATGCGACGAAACCACATGATCCAAGAACACTTCTCAGATCATTTTGTTTAAACCACAAACAGGTAATAGGATTACCTCTTGAAACGTTATTGCGATCGAGTCTCTAAACGAAGAGACCTCCTGTCTCAAGTCCGATCCGACAGAGGAGACGCTTGCGAGCGCGGTGATGAATCGCATGCTTCTCGCAATCCATGTTGATGATCCAAGCAGCGGATCTCCTGATCTCGACACACGAGATCCGACATCTTCTTCACGAGCGAGGCACATCGAAGGAGATGGAGCTCCACGAGTAAACGATTGGGCAGCATAACGACGACACTGCGGCGATGGAGAACCTCTCTAGGGCATCCATGGTGGATGGCCACATGAGAGGGAGAGAGAGAATAGACATGTAGAGAGAAAGAGAGAGAGAGAGAGAGAGAGAGAGAGACTTATGTTCTCTTATGTGTTGTGTGTAAAGAAGAGCAAAGGGATTCCTCTCCTTATATAATATTTTGGGATCCATGGATCTCAATCCCTGGACAACACAAATCCAATGGTTCTCATTGATTGTGTTTTTTTTCAATGGCTTAAGATTTATGTTGGTAAAAACCAACAACAATTAATTAATTTAGATTAAACATATATTGATAAATCAATATAAACCAAATCCAAAATTAAATCAACAACATATGGAGATAATGGAAACGAGAGTGCCTCCTTCCATATACATGGAGTGGACGACCACCCTTTCCTATTAGGAATAGGTGGTTGTCCCTCCTATAAATATGGAAGGAGCATCTCAATGTAATCTCCCTTGATTACATTATTCTATGTATCTTAAATTTATTACAACATCAATTATTGTAAATTATTCTACAAAAATAATTCATAATTATTTTGTGAATATTGCAATCTTGCCAATGGAAATTTGTGAATCACATTCACAATCCAAAATAAAATATAAATTACATTTTCAATTTAATGTCCAATGTGAATCCAATTCACATAAACATTTAATTAACAAATGTAAATTACAAATAGCTCTCTCTTATATATTATAAATCACATTTATAATATATATGACTAATATGGATATTGCTATCCACATTATTCATATCCATGATAAATAAATAACATTTAATCATATTGGATCTCTATTCTCTTGTTCTCAGATAATATGAATCACATTCACATTATTCACATCTTTGATAATCACATTCAATTATCTCAGATAACTCTCTTTATAATATGAATCAAATTCATAATAGTCCTGATAATTAAATCACATTTAATTATCCATTTTCTTAATACTCGGATACTCATATCAACAATGAAATTATATTGAACCCTTTCAAGGATAATGCGCTTTCTCCGCGAATACTTGGAGATAAGGACAGGTGATTTAGCCAAAATTCACGGGGTCTAAATAGTGTCTCACACAAAGCGGAGACAACAGTGTCGCTGCTGCGACCCACAATGAATCCTGGACTAAAATCAACAATTAACCCACAATCAATCAATCAAACAATGATAAGCAGATGTGAAGTTAAAATTTATTTTTAACTCTACATAAAAGATGTATAGATTCAAGTACGTAGAGAGTTCGAACACAGGGAGCAAGGCAGGATAGATCAACAAGTGTGTGTGTGTGTGTGTGAATTTGATGTATTGTCTACACTTATGCAATGCAAATGTTTTTGTGGGTTTTTAGTTTTATATTTTTTTATTTTTAATTTTGTATTTTGGTTTATGATTTTCTGATTTTATATTTTCTTTTTATGTTTTATATTTTTGTATTTTCTTTTTCAATAATAGGATATATATACAATATAAGGAAAGGAGGTGAGAAGATATTTATAAAAATAGGTCAAAATGCTCAAAAATCAGGAAATAAAATCTTTTTGGTCTTTTTATATTTTTAAGATGTTTTTGTGATTTTTGGGGATTTTTCTAAATGTTTTTGGTATTTTTAAAAGTCACAATACAAACAAACAGGGAATAAAAGTGCTGGCCGAAATTAAAGTGGGAATGAAAATATCAAACAGTAACAAAATTTTCCCAAATTAATTTTAAAATAAAGATAATAAAATGGAGAACCTACAGGACTCGAGTTTTCATTTTTCTGAATTTTCTATGATTTCATAGATTTTATGAAGATTTTTAGGATTTTCTAATTTTTTAAGGTTTTTACTTTGAAATTTTTAGTGATTTTTAGATTGACGCTAATAGATGATAAAACACACAAAATATAGTTTTTTTGGAATTTTTCAAAACGTTTTTATAATTTTTATGGATTTTCTAAGTTAGACAGTAACTCAAATGCATATTTTTGATTTTTAATAAATGTTAAAATGCAACGAAAATGCAATGCAAAAATATGGCATGAAAGAGCAAGCACATAGGAACCTATGCTATTTTTTGAGAATTTTGCGAGTTAAAATGATGCGTGAAATAAATAAGACAAGCACACAAAAATGATCAGCCTGATAGGGGTGTATATGCAAATATCAAAACATCCAGGGACACGCATGCAATTTTCCAACAAAATATTATACTGAATATTCACTTCAAAGGAGAAACTACAAATTTAAGCACCCGCGGGGGTACGCCTGCAAAACGTCCACCAGGGCGCGTGACTAGCACGCGCCTGGGAAGGACCTATGTGCAATTGTCAAGATGCCCGAGGGCTTATATGCAAAATACACAAAAATATTACACTGTCTCTGGAATTTCTTGGGTCAAAACAAAATACCCTAACCCTGGGGGGTGTCCCTGCAAAATGCCCGCACCTCACGTGAACTGGTCACGTGAGGTGACGTGGCGAGGACTGGAACACAATACTACAAAAGGGACGAGGTTGTAAATGCAAATGTCACCAAAATATTAAACAACTGACGAAAGTTTTAGTACTCAATATAAAATACAAAACTCAGCAGGGTGTGAAGCAAAATTACCCACGCCTGGGCAGGATCGGAAGGTTGTGAACCGTCCACTTGACGCGTGGCGCGCCCTCGACGCACGATGACGGTTCGGCTGTAGCAGCTGAGATCAGATCATCAAAGTTAGATCGACGGCTGATGGCGTAGGGGATCCAACGGCTGCTGCTGCATCTGGGCCTTGGTTCCTGATCGGACGGTAGAGGCGGGTGGTGAAAGAACAGGGAAGAAGGTCCGCCGTGGCGACTCTCCTCCGGTCGTAGCTCCTCTCTCCGACGTGCTTTTACGCTCCAAAATGGCTCCAACTGCTCCTGCGAGGTTCCTTTCTACGCCGGGGGTCTCAAAACGCAGGGAGGGACACCAGGGCTCCTCCGCGACATCGGAGAAGGAGGAGGGGCCCAGGTATCTCCGTCGAGGTCAAAATCGACCCCAGGTGCTCGTCGCGCTCCAAATGCCTGCAGGAAACGTTAAAGACGTCGAGGGCAAAATGCCTCGACCTCCTGTGGATCTCAAGAAAGGGGTGAACGGCGATGCGGGTAGTCGCCGGAGATGCGCTCCGGCGAGGTGAATCGGATTGGTCGATTTGATCGATGGAAGGTGGCGATTGTTGAGGGCTTTTAAACCTACGGCTACGCCGAGTGAAATGCAATAAAAATTTGAGGGGAAGGTGGCTGCCTCAACGGTCAAGACCGGAGGGAAGTTACCTCGACCGCTGGAGTTGGGGGAGGTTGTGGAGACGCCTCCAACCTCCTTCACCTTGGCTGATGGCCCGAAGATGGAGCTGTCACCTCCAGGTCTTCGTGGAGCACGCAAGGGGCGAAGAGGGGTGGACCGAAGGGAATCAAATTAAAATCGCAAGTCAGGGATTGCATATATGTCGTTTGACCCGATGACTGAGGTGGTCCAAAGATCAAGGAAGAACGCCTCGCGCAGCGATCCAAAACCCTAGGTTTCCCTTGGGCGTGCATCACTGGAAATCGAGGAGCAAAAATGCCTAAGAGATCGATGCGAAAGAGTGGAAGATTCGACCTCGATAAATGGGTGAACTAGGGTCAAAACGCAGACTGTCAGAAGCTACGGGGGTCTAGGACACCTAGTTGACCAGGGTCAACTAGGGTTTGCACCTGGTTGGTCCACGTGGACCAACTAGGAAAAACCCTGGAAAATAGTTTTATTAACTCATTTTGATATAATAAATGGCCGAATTAAATTTTTATTATTAAATAAAAAATTTTTATTATTTTATGTAGTATTTTATTATGAATTTTAATTATTTTTATGAGGTATATTTTTACAAGTTTACTTTTATACCCTTTGTAGGTATAATATCTATATATTTTATTCTTTTTTTTATTTTGTAATTTTAATGTATTTAATTTTGTTTATTATTTTATAAAATTATGAAATGCTTTTATATACATAAATATATTTCTTATTTTGTTTTTCTGATGTGTTTTGTATATTAAATAAAATATAAGTATAGTTTCTACAGGTATAAGTATAGGTAGTATACCTATGTATCAAATATACAAGTATTTTTAATTTGAGTTTTATTTAGGTTTTTATTCTGATTTTAATGTACAAATATATTATAAGTAATATTTACAAAATTATAAAAATATAAAATTAAAGAAATAATGAATAAATAATAAATTGAATAATTTAAATTCAAACCGTAGCTCCGCCAAATGCGAAACCACCGCCATTACATAGCTTATTTTAATTTATACACAATTAAAGTGAATTTGCTGCATTTGGAGTTTTCATCTGTGAGATACAGGTCTGGGAAGTTGGGATTCTAGATTTTTGTTCAGACCGTAACTTTTTATCTGTACGTTATTTTTCAGTGAAATCAATTTTGTATTTTTATTTATTTAATTGTCTACAACTTTCATATACAAAGCTTATTTATTTGGTGTATAAAAAGTGGAACCAAAAATAGGTCCCAAAATGAATAAAGAATGAAAGAATTTTGATTGTATTTGACCCTTATCTCCCCCTACTTTATTCCTTGTCGACCTATTCATCAAGATGGCTAGGTCTCAGGGTTTTAGGTCATAAAATATTAGCAATATTTTATTCTTTTTCTTTTCTTTTATTTATTCTATAATTTTGGCTTTATTTACACTATTTTATACACTATTTGGATGCACATGCATGAATGCTAAGATGATGGATTTAATGCTATTTAAACGCATTTGTTAGGGTTTTTGATGCCAAAATAATAGAATAAAGATGATGAAATGTGGCTTCATCATCCCCCTATACTTTACCTTTGCTAGTCCCTAGCAAACACTTATGCAATAAGTGCAGAAAGAAAAAGAAAGAAAAGAAAAAGAAGAAAGTGGAATAAATTTAATTATCAAACTTATCTTCACAAAATCAAAGTTTAGAGCTTAAGTCGGACCTTTGGAAATTTAGTGCGGGCGGAACCTTAACGAGAACCAGATTTGAAATCCAACAGTCCTTGAGAATCCCGAAACTCTATCCAAGTCTCCTCAATAGTCAGGTCAGGAATATTTCAACTCATACGCAAACCCTTACGACTATGAATCTGACTCGTACAATGTAAGTGATTGTGGCTCTCCCCAACTGAAAAGACAAAGAGACTGACTTCTCCAATATGACAACCCAATGATTCCCCAATCCAACAACTCATCCCTCAAGGAGCAGGGTATTCCCTTCTAAGTTCAAGTGGCAACAAGCCCAAGAGGAGGTGGTGATGAGAAGAATGGATGGTAGCCAGTGTAGCTACCTATCCTAGGATGCAAGACCAGTGTAGTCAAGTCATCCAGCTACAGGCTCACATGATTTGACATTGAAGCTCAAGCTTGCTTATTTGACTTTACATATACGTACACTCCGGCATGCATTTTTATTTTTGTACAGGCCTGTCCACTTTTTTGGAGTTTTTGCTTTTGCAAATTTTTTTTGAATACTATACAACATCATTTACATAGGGAGTTTTTCCTCTTCAACCAGTAGACTATCCCTCTTTTGAAGCTTTATTGCAACCCACGATCTCCTATCCTCGAAACTCATCATTACTGGATGGGTTGAGGCGCACTTCCCTCCCTAGAGGAGGACAAATGTTTCCACCCGTGTGCATCTCATACCGGCAAATCCAACCCCCTCACCACTCCAACTGAGTTGAGCCATGTGAAAGGTGCAAGTGTCCAAGTTAGGTCATTATCAACAAGAGTCGTGCGTATGCTCCGAAATACTCTACTTAGGCCATCAAGAATCCATTGAACTAAGTCTCGTGATCCTCAAGGAATTAAGTCAACTAGACCTGAAGTACCTCAATCCCAGTTCCTATAAGGTTCCTATTAATTAAGTGGGTTTAAGGTCCAACCATGTCCAATCTTTGGATTTTACTTAGACTTTGTTCAACTATCAAACTCAATCCGAAAAAATGCAAATGCCATGCAATGCGATGCAGAAAATATTTTTGTGATGCAATTTTCAAAGATTTTGAACTTTTTATCGGTTCTTGAAAAGATGATGATGATGATGACGATGCATATGCAATTTTTAGATTTTTCAAAATGATTTTTCAAATGTTTTAGGATTTTAATTTTGCAAATGTTTTTGGGAATTTTTGAAAACAAAAATATTCTTGGCTACACAAGGTTAAAATATTTACACGGGAGTGCTTCTTATATATACAGGAAGTGGATTTTAAGAATTTACAAGGGTAAGTGGTCGATTTTATAAGTATATATACAATGGATTTTGGTGTGATGCACATATTCCTCAAACTTATTTGACACATGTTTTTTGAAACAATTTCGAAAACTATAGTCCAAAATAGTTTTTACAAACAATTTTTACAAACATGTACACACATTTGAAAATCATTTTGCAAAGGTTTTCCAAACAATATATATAGATTTTTCAAATATTTCTGCAACCATTTTTTAAACCATTTGCAAATTATTTTTCAAACATTTTATTTCACACAAAGAAAATAAGTTTTTCAGACCACACATTTTTACAAAGGTTGAAAACATGTAACAAAACGTTTTCCAAATAGTTTTCAAAAGATTTTTCACAAGGATTTTCAAACTATTTTTCAAACATTTTGCAAAAAACATTTTTACCTGATTTATTAATCAGTAAGTATAAAAAGAGTTTGAGGAATGAAACATCTTGTTATTAAGGTTTTTAATGAATTTTATAAGTCTAATTAGCCCTATTTATTAAGAAAATACGAAAGTATGAGTTATGGCTGAAGTATATACACAGTATATACGACCCCCCTATGCTTAGCTTGAGCTATGTCCTCATAGATCGGAGAGAAAAGAGAAGACATATCTCGTACTAAGTATAGAAAAGTCTAACGAATAAATGAATAAGAAATGAATGAATAAGCCAATGAGAAATTGACCATCCCCCCTATACTTACAATCAAATAATCCTATGTATAACAGACTGTACACAAAGCAGGGAGGGTCAAGGGTGGGAATGAATAGATCGTACTCAGATTGTCTCCCCCTATACTTAGGGTAAGATATCCCTAAGTATAGACAAGAAGAGGAGACAATGGAGAGGATCGAAAAGAATAGAATCACTCAGGGTGCACATCCCCCTATACTTAGGACAAAGTACATCCTAACTATGGAAAACTGTCTACAAGGGCGACACCTTTCTGATAGATACAAAAGATAGAAGAGGAAAAGAAGAAAAGAAGAAAAGAAGAAAAGATATCAACAGATGGATCTATATAGTGGAAGATGGAAGTGATAACCATGTACGAGATGCAAATGATCGGAGTCGAGGAACACATCTCATACCAGAAGAATGGGGGCAACGTCAATGGTCGGCGGATCATGATCTAGATATAGCTTCAGGCGCTGAACGTTGACATGGAAGGTAGAGGAAGATAACGGTTCGGATATGTCAATACTGCCATTGTCATGTACCTTCCTGACCACATAAGGACCTTTCCACTTGCTCTGTAATTTCCCTGGAAATAATTTCAGCCTGGAATCGAACAACCATACGTGCTGATCGGGCTCAAACTATTTATGGCTGATATGAGAATCGTGCCATGTCTTCACTTTCTCCTTGTATTGTAGGCTGCTAGAAAAGGTTGTATCTCTCAACTCCTCCAGGGCTGCGAACTCTGCTCTTCTCTGTTCTCCTATACTCTGGGGATCTAACAGTAACTCAGTGACTGCCCAAAATGATTTATGCTTGATTTCCACTGGCAAATGGCACGGTTTGCCATAGATGAAACCAAAGGGAGATGTCCCTAATGGATTCTTGAAGGAGGTCTGATAGGCCCACAAGACCGAGTCCAAAAGATGTGACCAATCCTTTCGGTCTGGGCGGACAACCTTCTGTAAGATCGTCTTGATCTCCCTGTTCGAAACCTCGGCAAGACCATTAGTCTGAGGGTGGTATGGCATGGAAACACGATGGTCAATGTCGAACTCGTCTGCAAGGGCCCTGACTTTATCATTGATGAAATGAGACCCCCCGCCTGAAATCAGAACTCTAGGTACCCCGAACCGTGAAATGATATTTTTCCTCAAAAATTTACACACGGTTTTAGCATCTGCGGCTCGGGCAGGGATGGCCTCAACCGAACAGCTGACATAATCTACAGCAAGCAAAATGTGTTGGAATCCTGACTCTTAGGAAATGGGCCCATGAAATCAATCACCCATGCATCAAAAACCTCACAAAAGTGAATGGGCTGCATGGGCATCATATCTCTCTGTCCGTAGGTTCTCATCTTCTGACAATCAGTACATCTCTTCACGAACTCATCTGAATCCTTGAAGAGAGTAGGCCACCAAAGGCCGGATTGAAGCACCTTCTGTGTTGTCCTTTTCCCAGAATGATGTCCTCCTGCCTCAAGCTTGTGGCAATAAGTGAGGACGCTATGCTGCTCTTCTTGAGGAATGCACCTCCTCCAGATGCTATCCCCTCCTTCATGATAAAGGACGGGATCCTCCCAACGGTAAAACTTGGCTTTAGCTAGGAAGGTCTCAAGTTTTTTCCTGGGCCAACCCTGAGGGACCGTCTTGGCAACAAGATAGTTTACAAAGTCGGCATACCATGGGAGTGAGGAGATCGCCAAGATCGCCTCGTCTGGGAATGTCTCTGTAATAGGTGCACTGGGCTCAGATTCCTCAAGGTTCTCCAAGCAAGAAAGATGATCCGCCACCACATTTTTAACTCCAGGCTTATCCTTAATCTCAATATCAAATTCCTGGAGCAGAAGGATCCATCTGGTAAGGCGAGCTTTGGCATCCTTCTTGGCCATTAAGTACCGGATGGCGGTGTGATCTGTGTAAATGGTCACTCTTCATCCGGGCATATATGATCTGTACTTATCGAAAGCAAAGACTACGGCCAGCATCTCTTTCTCAGTCACAGTATAATTCCGCTGAGCGACATCTAAAGTCCGGCTGGCGTAGTGAATGGCAAATGACAATCCATCCCTCCTCTATCCAAGAACAGTCCCTACGGCAAAATTAGAAGCATCCGTCATGATCTCGAATGGGAGAGACCAATCGGGTGGCTGAAGGACAGGAGCCAAAACAACCATACTCTTGAGAGTCTCAAAGGACGCAAGACACTTATCATCTACAATGTACTCAGTGTCTTTCGTCAGCAGATCAGTAAGCGGTCAGTCAATTCGACTGAAGTCATGAATGAACCGTCGGTAGAAACTGACATGCCCCAGAAAAGACCGCAATTGTCGCAGATTGGACGGTGGATTGAGTTTTCTGATGATATCCACCTTGGCCGGATCAACCTTCATGCCCCTATCGGAGATGATATGACCAAGGACTGCCCCTTGAGTCACCATGTAGTGACTCTTCTCCCAAGACAAGACAAGATTGACCTCAATGCAGCGCTGAAGCACACGGTCTAGACAATCAAGCATCAAACCCATCGCCATAGACCGAGAAGTCATCCATGAAGACCTCTAAACAGTCACCCACCATGTACGAGAAAATGGACAACATGCACCTTTGGAATGTCGCTGGAGCATTACATAGACCAAAGGGCATCCGTCTGAAAACATAAGTTCCAAACGTACAGGTGAATGTTATTTTCTCCTGGTCTTCGGGCGCAATGGCCACTTGATTATAACCAGAGTACCAGTCAAGAAAGCAGTAATGACTCTTGCCAGCTAGCCTCTCGATAATCTGATCAATGAATGGGAATGGGAAATGATCCTTCTTGGTGGCCTGATTCAATCGTCTGTAGTCCACACAGCCCCTCCAAGAAGTTGGTACCCGGGTAGCTATCTCCACTCCAGACTCATTCACAACTGTAGTGATGCCCGTCTTCTTGGGCACCACATGTAATGGACTAACCCACTTGGAGACAGAGATGGGGTAGATAAAATTGGCACTCCACCACCTTGATATTTCCTTCATGACAACATCTCGAAGGTTCGGGTTCAGCCGTCGTTGGAACTTACACGATGGCCTAGCGTCCCCCTCAAGATATATGTGGTGTGAGCACAGAGCCAGACTTATCCCCTGGAGATCAGCTATACTCCATCCTATCGTCTTGCGGTTTCTTTCAAGAACCTCCAGCAGACGAGATTCTTGTTCTCCAGTCAAACCTGCTGAGATAATAACTGCGTGCATATCTGGCTAACCCCCAATGAATCTATACATCAGCGACTGCGGCAAGGGTTTCAGTTCTGGACAAGTGGGAGATGGCAGATCTGGCTTCTGATAAGTCTGTGTAAAAGCTACCAGGTCTGCATGGGAGAACTCTCGCTCTGCATGAATTTTTGACGAAGGGAAGCCTACTGAATCATCTATTATTTGTACTGGCTCGCAGTCCATCCTAGCTGTCGGCTTATCAGAAATCAGGCACGGCAAATAGTCATCGAAGTCATCCCAATCAATGTATGAATCCGAAGGATCTGAATTCAAAGAACAAGATTGAAACTCATCACCACCACTTGTCCCAGCACTGTCAGCCTCAAATGTATCCTCATCCAGGGGTGTGCTCTCCAGGCTCTCAACTGCCATAAGTTTTAAATACAAGGAATCTTTAGGCAAGGTGAGGGTCTGTGCTACGGGATCTGTCCAAATGGATTCATCATCTGTCATCACAAAATCGCACTCCTGGTGGATGTCTAGCTCATCCTCTGTCATCTGCGTGGCTTCGCTGGACTGCTCTGAGCATGCTAATTCTCTCGCTCTGGTCTCATCGATCGTTTCTATTTTTATGCTCTCGCACTCTACGCGGAAGCATACCGTCCCATTATCATGATCGGTCGCTGCCTTGGCTGTGGCCAAGAATGGGCGTCCAAGTATGATAGGGGCATTAGTTACCGACTTAGGGATCTCCATGTCCAGCACAAAAAAGTCCACGGGGAATTTCAGACCCTGAATGGTAACGACCACATCTCTCAACAAACCCTTCGGCCTCTTAATCGACCTATCAGCAAACTGAAGGACCGTCCTGCTCCGAAGAAGAGGACCAAACTCGAATCGGTCGAGTAAGGCTGCCAGAAGGAGGTTGATAGAAGAGCCGTTGTCTAATAGAGTACGATCGAATCGCTGCTCCTGAATCTCACATCTGACATAGGAAGCTCCTGTATCAGGTCTCTTGGCCGGCAATGTGTTCTGAATGGTGCAGCAAGTGTGATGGGTGAGCACATGGATCTGATCTCAGTACCTCCTCTTCCTGCGGACTATAGTTTCCTCTTTCAAGTTCTTTTTGAGGAAGGGGATGTGCTCAAGAGCTTCTCGTAGAGTCAGCTGAATGTGGAATCTATCAATCATCTGGTTGCTGATCTCTACCTGCTGGGTCTTTTTTGGATTTTCTTTTTTATTCCCCTTCGCCAAGCAGAGTGCTTCAGGGAAGGGGATGGTAGGGGCCTCCTCAAATGGACGACTAGGAGTAGGTTCCTGTGCATGTGAAGGAATGGAATCCATACAATCATCATCATGCAACACATATGGATCTGGAGTATACACAGAAGCCTTTCCTTTATTCATATTTTTGTTCTTTTTCTTGTTACCACAATCCCGAGATACAAAAGGTGGTAACACCACAGAAGGAAGCTCAACAGAAGTAGAAGTGGTGGCCTCAGTACCACCACCGGCACCTGTCTTCACGGCATCAACACCGTGCTCTGGCTCTGCATCAAAAATGGTGGCTTCAGCACCATCGTCTGCATCAGGTATCACGCCGGCCTCAGTACCGTCATCGGGTTCTCCATCCTTGGTGGCTTCAGCACCACCGTCATCAACATCATCATCAGCGGCATCAGCACCGCTACTCTGCTCATCTGGCACTCTGGATTCTTCATGTTGTTGTCGTTCAGATGAGGCACCGTCGGCAGGCATCCTACTGCTCCTAGTAGTCACAAAATCAGCATAATACAAAGAAGAAGACATGTCACTGAAATAATCACTAGGAGAAGTATCCTCTGTGAACTGTACCTGCTCAGACTTTCTTTTCAGACTGTTCAGATTTGGTTCAATCTGAGCTGATATGGTGGCTTTGCCCTTGATCAAATCCCTCACCTCCTGTCGGAACTCATCCATGTCTCGCTGGTAGGATTCCCGATGTTCAGAGAGTAGTCGGGTGAGGTCATCTAATGCTGGGTTCTCAAAGGCAAATGCCTGAGAACCGGATGTATTCCCCTGTTGGAAATGAGGCTGCTGTTGAGAGGGGAAATGCTCACGAGGCTGGGGATATGACTGTTGAGGCTGCGGACGCTGCCTCCATTGTTGTCCCTGATAGGCGGGACGAGGACAATGCTGGTATTGTTGCTTGGCGTACTGGGGCTGCTGCTGCTGTTGTGGCTGGCTGTTCTGATATCCTTGAGCGGGAGACTACTGTTGGGATGAGGATCCACCATTACCCCAACGGAATCCGGGTGATCATGACGAATCTCGGGCTGCGGGTACCGGTCGTACCAAATCCCATTAACTTCCATCAATGGGTCCTGCTCAAAGGATGCTGGTAGGAGAACTCCCAGTGGCTAATCCGGCTGATAGACCACCATTTGAGTGTCCTGAGATGGTGGCTGCGATGGGTAGTATGGTAGCTGTGGCACCGGCTCTTCCTGGATGTGGTTGACCTGGCCGTGTAAGGAAGAGGGTTGGGTAGAGCTGCTACTACTCGGATCGGCCCGTGACCTGGGAGGCTGCTGAGTATATGTCTGTGCCTCCTGAATGCATAGAATCTGTGTCTTCAGGTCACTCATGGTTTTGGTGAGAAGGTCCATCTGGGAAAGACCTTGGTTCTGCTTCTTCTCAAGGATCTCCATGCGGTCCAACCTCTCATTTATGATTCCCATGTCGGCTGCGGCGGATTCGGCTTGGGTTGTGGCTACCGACAGAGTGTTGGGACCGGCATCGATGCAGGCGATCCTCTGAAATGATCCTCCTCCTTGGGGCGGATTTTGTTGTGTGTAGACTCTGGTTTGGGTCATCACAGTTGAGTTTTCTGCCATGCCTTCATAGATGGACCAGACGTCGTCTTCACCCTTGGAAAAGTATGATCCACCACAAGAGGCATTTACAAGCCGTTGTAGCTTCGGTGTCAACCCACAGAAGAAACTCTGCACCAGATTGGGCTTGGATATGTCATGGTGTGGACACCGGTCGATGAGCTCTCTGAATCGATCCCAAGCTTCATGGAACTGTTCATTAGGGATCATTGTGAAGTTACTGATCATGGCTCGTGCTGCATTAGTTCGGCCGAGAGGGTAGTACTTCTTCAAGTATGTGGTCCGGAGATCTGCCCAAGTGTCGATGAACCTCCCCAGGTGTTTCAGCCAGTAAGCGGCTCTATCAACCAAGGAGAATGGGAAGGCTATCATCTTGATAGTATCCTCGGTCATCATCCTGTCGTGGATGGTACTGCAGATCATTTCAAATTCTTTCAAGTGGAGGTGCGGCTCTTCGATCGGCAACCCATGGAATATGGGCAGAAGCTGAATAGTATGGGGCCGAAGCTCGAAGTCTCCGTGGATAGGAGGAAGTCGGATCCATCGGTGTGTGAGGGATGCTGCGGGATTGTGCAATTCCCTCATAATCGGCTGTTGTGGTCTCTCAGCTTCACGATCTCCTCCTTCTGCGACAGGTATATCTTCTCCACCACCTGCGGCTCTGTTCTCTCGATCTACTCTCATCTGTGCCAGCTCTCGCATCATGTCACCCATGAATGCTCCTTGGTCTCTGATTTGTCTCGTCATGGTCTCCAAGGAGGCTAGGAGTGAATTGTTGATAGCAGCTTGATCACATAGGAAATGAGGTTGCTCCTGCTCATCTGGGTGATCTCTTCCATCTGCCATGGTTGGGTTCTCTGAAAAGGCAAAAGAACCCATCTCAGGTGCCGTCAAATGATCTGAGCTCTGTGATGCACTAAACTCTGAAACTCAAGGACTGATGGAAGGAGAATGAGGAGGGTGGTCGAGGGGGAACAGGGTGGAAGTGAACTCAGGCTCGGAGAGCGAACTCTCCGAGATTGTTCTAGATGAATAAGGAGGAGTGCCAGATAGCAGTGCCGACAGAGTCGGCCTAAGAGATCTCCATCCCATCATCTTGATTATTTGAGAAGATGAAGGTTGAGAAATGAAGAAGAAGGTGGCAAAATTACGCACGATTGTGCGGTGTTTTTGATCTTGACCTAAAATCGACTAGCAATCAAACACAAACTAAGGGGATTCACCAACTCAACACGTGAATCCGTAAGGGTTCGGCTTTTAACTTTGTAGTTTTTAGCTTGAATTCAGGAAGTTATCTTTCAACGAGTCCTTAGAGCGCTACGCCTAAAGGAGAGAGAGTACCGCCAGAAGAGTATCCCGTACTTGTCCTCCTCCTGTGTAACCTGTAGTTTGCACTTTTTAAGGTCCTTGTAACCCTTCGTGGATCCCAACTCAGCCAAAGAAATAGAGAAAGGAAGCCAATAGGCGAAAGCAATACTTCGGAACTCACTCGCAATGGAATCATTTGTGAGCGTGCAAGAACCTACTCGGACGCAAGAGGATGAGTCAGACACCCCCGTGAAGGCGTGGCCTAGGCTCGATACTTCGGACAAGGTCGATGCTCTACACAATAGAGAGTCACCAATTTTTACCAAGCCCTACTCGTCTACGTACGATAGAAGCGCCAATACTTCGGAAATCCAGGCGATACACAAGGCAGCCACAAACTGGGTTTTGGGCTCTAATCCTTACGAAGCCGCTCTCTCACTTGGAAGGAGACCTTCCCATGCAACCGAATACAAGTGAGGGTGTTACTCTCCCCAAGCAATGAATTCGATTACAAATTTTATTTAGGTCAAGTTTTCTTAGCAGCCCCTTTTTTAATTTTTTTGGTGTTATCGCTTCTTTTGAGACAAAAACCGCGGTGAGCCCCCAAGTGAACAAACACTTGGAAATTGGCCCCGAGTGTCCTGAGTGTCCAAGTACCTGTATTATTACAAATTAAATAGTCTTTCTCTCTAAAAAATAAAGCAAAACTATCTAACACTCTCTCTCTAACTCCTCCTGCTCTCTCTTGTCAGCTAGGCTAAGAAAGCCGACTCTGCTTGTCAAGGTTGCACCGGATCCCCTAGGCGATCCGCCTCGCTCCGCGGTCCCTCGCAAGAAGACAAGAAAAGAGACGGTCAGAAAGATCAACAATATGTATCAAAAATAGAAGAGAGATAAAATTAAGCAATAATGGACAAACAAACACAATCATACAAAAATGTGATCTATTCGCTGTTGCTCCCCGGCAACAGCGCCATTTGATTTAACCAAAATTTACGGGGTCTAAATAGTGTCTCACGCGAAGACAATAGTGTCGCTGCTGCGACCCACAATGAATCCTGGACTAAAATCAACAATTAATCCACAATCAATCAATCAAACAATGATAAGCAGATGTAAAGTTAAAATTTATTTTTAACTCTACATAAAAGATGTATAGATGCAAGTACGTAGAGAGTTCGAACACAGGGAGCAAGGCAGGATAGATCAACAAGTGTGTGTGTGTGTGAATGTGTTGTATTGTCTACACTTATCCAATGCAAATGTTTTTGTGGGTTTTTAGTTTTATATTTTTTTAATTTTTGATTTTTAGTTTTGTATTTTGGTTTTTGATTTTCTGATTTTATATTTTCTTTTTATGTTTTATATTTTTGTATTTTCTATTTCAATAATAGGATATATATACAATATAAGGAAAGGAAGTGAGAAGATATTTATAAAAATAGGTCAAAATGCTCAAAAATCAGGAAATAAAATATTTCGGGATTTTTCTAAATGTTTTTGGTATTTTTAAAAGTCACAATACAAGCAAACAGGGAATAAAAGTGCTGGTCGAAATTAAAATGGGAATGAAAAATATCGAACAGTAACAAAATTTTCCCAAATTAATTTTAAAATAAAGATAATAAAAGGGAACCTACAGGTCCTGAGTTTTCATTTTTCTGAATTTTCTATGATTTTTTAGATTTTTATGAATATTTTTAGGGTTTTCTATTTTTAAGGTTTTTACTTTGAAATTTTTAGTGGTTTTTAGACTGACACTAATAGATGATAAAACACACAAAATATATTTTTTTGGAATTTTGAAAATGTTTTTATAATTTTTATGGATTTTCTAAGTTATACAGTAGCTCAAATGCATGTTTTTGATTTTTAATAAATGTTAAAATGAAACGAAAATGCAATGCAAAAATATGGCATGAAAGAGCAAGCACACAGGAGCCTATGCTATTTTTTGAGAATTTTTCGAGTTAAAATGATGCGTGAAATAAATAAGAGAAGCACATAAAAATAATCAGCCTGACAGGGGTGTATATGCAAATATCAAAACATCCAGGGACACGCATGCAATTTTCCAACAAAATATTATACTGAATATTCACTTTAAAGGACCAACTACAAATTTAAGCACCCGCGGGGGTACGCCTGCAAAACGTCCACCAGGGCGCGTGACTAGCAAGCGCCTGGGAAGGACCTATGTGCAATTGTCAAAAAACCCGAGGGCTTATATGCAAATACATAAAAATATTACACTGTCTCTGGAATTTCTTGGGTCAAAACAAAGTACCCTAATGCTGGGGGGTGTCCCTGTAAAATGCCCGCACCTCACGTGAACTGGTCACGAGAGGTGACGTGGCGAGGACTGGAACGCAATACTACAAAAGGGGCGAGGTTGTAGATGCAAATGTCACCAAAATATTAAACAGCTGACGAAAGTTTAAGTGCTCAATAAAAAATACAAAACTCGGCGGGGTGTGAAGCAAAATTACCCATGCTTGGGCAGGATCGGACCGTTGTGAACCGTCCACTTGACGCGTGGCGCGCCCTCGACGCACGATAACGGTTCGACAGCAGCGGCTGAGATCAGATCATCAAAGTTAGATCGACGGCTGATGGCGTAGGGGATCGAACGGTTGCTGCTGCATCTGAGCCTTTGTTCCTGATCGGACGGCATAGGCGGGTGGTGAAAGAACATGGAAGAAGGTCCGTCGTGGCGACCCTCCTCCGGTGGTAGCTCCTCTCTCTGACGTGCTTTTACGCTCCAAAATGGCTTCAGCTGCTCCTGCGAGATTCCTTTCTACGCTGGGGGTCTCAAAATGCAGCGAGGGACACCAGGGCTCCTCTGCGACGTCGGAGAAGGAGGAGGGGCCCAGGTTTCTCCGCCGAGGTCAAAATCGACCTGAGGTGCTCGTCGCGCTCCAAATGCCTGCAGGAAACGTTAAAGGGGTCGAGGGCGAAATTCCTCGACCTCCTGTGGCTCTCAAGAAAGGGGTGAACGACGATGTGGGTACTCGCCGGAGGTTCGCTCCAGCAAGGTGAATCGGATTGGTCGATGAAGAATCTGTGATTCATCACTCTAAAAGTTAAAAATAGAGCCTTGTTCCCGAGTAAATAGAGGCATATTTCCCTTAACATGCATAAATAGCATTCATTCATGCATACATAAAACATGCATTTTAGCACTCCAATTGCATTAAATAAGAAGCCAACATCATTTGTAAAATGTCCACTCATAAAAATAAGCTCTCCCTTATACTATGTACACCTTAGTTAATAATATAAGGAAGAAAGCCAGGAATCCCCTTCGTAAAAGCACCAATAAAACCCTGAAGCCCTTGGACCATAAAATGCCCATAGATCCCTCATACCAACACCAAAATAGGTCTACTCACTTTTAGTATAATACACAATGAAAGACCTTTAAAATGAGACTGATTTCATCCAATTTGGAGCTCGTATGAAAAAGTTGGGTTTTTGGGCCTCTTTGTATACTACATATATGTATATTTGTATCCTTGTATTTTTATATCATATTTGACCTCATCTCTGTCTTTGTTCAACATGAAACTTGTAGATCTCATCAAGATCTACAACTTTCATGTTTTGAGTTTTTCCAAAATCAGCCTCCTTCTCTCCCTAAATTCATTTCTTATTTCGGCCAATCACAGCTGGCCACGTGGCGCCCTCTGGTTGCGCCACGTGGCCCGCTCCCCTTGCCCAAGCCGCTTGCGCCTCTAGCCGTTGGATTTCTCTATAGATCCAATGGCCAGCAACGCTCCACGTACACCCTTATCCACCACCGTTTGATCCGATCCCACCTTCGATCTGCACCATCCACTAGCGCCTTAATTCCAACCATTCGATCTAAGCCCTTGACCTCATCTCAACCGCCCGTTCACGCCTCTCCTACAGAGCGCCCCGCGTCACATCTTGAGCCCTTCGATCGTGCTCTCAGCCCTCACATCTAAGTCGTTAGCTTCCCAATGATCTCAACCGACCGATTGATAGCCAATCTCTGATCTGGACCGTCCGCCGGCGCCTCGCCTTCGACGCTCCACGTGGTGCAATCGCACACCTCCAATCACCTCGCCCCAGATCTAATCCTACCTGCTCCCTTCCACCTTCTTCTCCGCCGTTGGATCACGAAATCAAATGGTGGGGACTTCGTCTCCTACCTCTAGCACCTCTCTCTCCCACGATCTCCACCTTGCGGGAGGGGTTACCCCTTCCTATTCTTGGCCGCACTCCAGCCACCCTCTCCGACCACCATCGCCTCCACGATCATTCTCATTCACCCCTTATCCTCGCCAGCTACCCCACTCACCACGTCGTCCACTAGAGTCGCTCCATGACACCCATGAACCTCGCCTCTTCACCAGCACTGCCGCCTTCTCCATCCTATAAATTCTCCACCTCCATCCATCGTCACGGCCATTCGCCACCCCCGAGAGGTTCCTCGAGCTCAGCTAGACTGATTGGTGACAGCAATCGTGAGTAACTTTGAGCGAAGACCAGGTTCTTCTCTGGCGAGATCCTCGGCACCACCGCCGTGTCGCAGCCCTCCTCTGAGCAGCTGCTTGAGCTCAGGGTCTTACCGTCCCTTCGAGCGACGACATGGATCCCGACTTCGAGCTCCAAACCCCAGGTAATTCCCTCCATCTTCCTCCGATCTTCGTTCGATTTTTCTTTTGATTTTCTCTGACTTTATTCACGCTCCACCCGCATCTTCTCTCTCTGCTCTCACCTCGCCGAGCTCCGCAACGGAGCTCTCATCCTCGCGATACACTTCACAGCCTCCGATGACTCAACCCATCGTTCATCAGCTCCAACTCCGCCACATGGGCAGAGCACCATCGCTGGACCACTTTCACTCCGACTTAGCGTCGCCACTCACATCCCCACATCTCCACGAGTGCACCACTTGCTTCGGCTACACTCCTAACACCTGCAGGTACCTGCTGTTCATTGATCGGAAGTTCACTGGAGATCCTTTTGAGATTCGCCTCCACGGAGCTCCGACGCCCCTCTCCATCTCCTGGGACCACCGGACCCTCGACGCACCACCGCGCTTCTTCTGGGGTATCTCCGAGTCCCCGGAGAGCTTCACCGACACCTGGAGGGACAGGCGGAGCCAAGGCCTCCTCACCGGAGCCCCGCCAACTCCTCCGCAGGTGGCGGAGGCCCGTTGAAGAAGAAGCCCCAGTGGCTGTTCGATCATCTCGATCGGACGGTTCCTAGTCAGCCACGTCGCCAGTCCACCGGAGCTGCAGACATCCGTAGATCATCCGTGATTCCACGGACCTTAGCGCGCCACGTGTCCAACAGCTGGAGTAGCCAGCAACCGTTGGATCTATCCAGATCTGACGGCCTCTGATCTCGCCACGCGTCAGCACCGACATCCTTTGGATCGATCTTGATCCAAAGGTCCGCAACCAGCCACGACATCGGGTTTGAGCCTCTTCCTCGACCCTAGGCTCGGACCACCCGAGGCTACTCCGAGCCTTACTCCAGACCTCCAGGAGCACCCGAACCACGACCCGATCCTCCGAAGCCACCCGAGCCTAGGCCGCCCCACGTGAGGAGCACGTGCGACCTGGGTAATTTGCACGGAGGCCCTGGGTCCTTTCTAAAATTGCAAAAAGGTCCCTGCAAAGCGCCCTCATGTGAGAAGCACGTGCCCAGTGGGGAAAATTGCATGCCACCCCCAACATTATAGGTAATTGCATTTGAGTCCCTGTCAACATGTTTATTTTTATGTAATTTTTATTTCCTGTATTGCAAATACACCCCTGTCTTTGCACGCATCCATAGGTGTCATTTTGCATCATTTTTGAATTCTAAAAGTTGCATGTTGTTGAGTAACTTGTCCTCTAGCGGTTGTGACACTTGTCATATTTTTGATGTATCAGTAGATTTTTAAATTGATTAATTGGTTGATTTCTGTGTTATTTTGCCCAGTTGGACCTTTTAATTAATAATTAATTCTCTATAGCTCCAAAAATTCTCAAAAAATCACAGTAGCTCTAGGATAGTTAACTTAACCTTGCATAAAAATTTCATGTCATTTGCACACATATCGAGGCCTAAATAAATTAATTGGTGATTTCCTTAGTTTACTTTTAATAGGTCCATTTCACATTAAAATTAAGGTTTGACAATTCTCCTGTATTCTTCATCATTTGATCTATCTAGGAAAATTTTATTTCCCTAAAATTTTGTGATTTGATATTTATTAAAATTAAATTAGTGAAATTCACCTTGCATTCATTTTAAATTCACAATAAATTCATTTAGTGTCGAAAAATTCCAAAAAAAATAGGGTAGCCTAATTTCACCATAGTTCATCATTTGGCCAATTTTCATACTTTTTGGACTTCACTTGATACCTTAAATGATTTAACTTTAAATTGGCCTGATTTTTGCATATGTCCTGCATAGAAATTAGAAAAAGAACAAAAATATATTCCCCGAAAATCTCACACTTGGACTTTGCTTCCAATTCACCTAAGGAGACAGATGCCTCCCTGAGTTCGACCTTGGACTTCACCAAGTAAAAAAAATCTGCCGCTTGAAATTAACTCAAATCTAATTAATGTGGTTTTTGATATTCGCTCTCGTTATCCGACTGCAACAAACACTTCTAATTAATTTGGACATTAATCTGACCGAATTAACCAAGGGTGCAGGAGCGTCTATCAAAATGGCTCCGTTGCCGGGGAGGCATGGCTTAGGTTAATTTGCATTTATTTTTGAGTGTTTGATTTTCTATCCCCGGGTAGTCTGACCCCCGATTTTTCTTGTGAATATTTCGCTGTCTCTTAAATTTTGCATTGTTTTCGAGTCATTCTCTCTCTGAACTCGAAATTATTTTTGTGCGAGGAACGCGAGGAGTCGAAGACGCTTCGAGGAATCGACATTTTAACTCTTTGAGTGATTTGAGAGAACTTGTACTGTTAATTTTTTCCACATTTTTTTCGCATCATTTCCAGCGGTTCCCGTTTGGGTTCTCGCATGTGTAAAAATAGTGGAACTGTGTCCCCGTGTGCTGTGTGGTTTGAATTGTAATTTAGGCTTGCACTAGAGACTCCTCGAGCCACTTTAGGAATTGCTTGTGCTCGTAATTTTTAGGACCACACATACACTTAAAAGACACACCTAGACCGCAGATCTACTCAAATGAACATGTTCTTCACTCGCTAATAGAACTGCCTGTCTAGGAGCGGATTTTGTCGTCTGCATTTGCATGTAGTGTAAAATTTCAATACTGTTTTGCATCCAGCATAAAAGCGAAGGGATCACTGTAAGTCTTCTTAACTCAGCATATGCATCATCGTTTTTCGTGCATCGGCTTTTCTCGATTTCCGCCTCTATTTTTCACTCTTAATTAAACGGAAATTAGGACTGGACGATAGGCGTGCTGTGTGGTTGGACTAACAAGTGAGAACGTAACTTAAAACCAGGACTGCTAACATTATTGACCAAAAAAATTCAATAAAATTGGAAAAAATTGTTTGCGGGAGACTAATCCCCGACCTTATTTTCAGGCTGAGTGAGGGTACTTGAGTGTGTGTGAACACCTTAAGGCAGAGCCCAAATCCCCGCCTTCCATATCACGGGCCAACTGATCCTTGCAAATATCACGAGTTGGATACTTTCAGATTCATTGACCAGTACCAAGTAGCCTCCGCCTGTTCACGGGTAGATAGGGGCGAACCAGCGGTACTTCGCGATAAGGCCTAGCTTTATCAGCCTCCGCCTGCTTGCAGGTTGATAGGGGCACGTCTTTGAGTCCCCAACTCCGGATAGGAGCAAAGAAAGGTAGGATCAGTGGTATCTTAGGCGACATGTTAAACAGGGAAGACGCATCAGGCTCTGCGCCGACTTCCCTATAGGTCGCGTAATCCTTGCTATCTTGCTTGAAAAATCACACTTAAATTTGACAAGATTAATTGGACTCGGTTTCGAGTCCTTCACTGTGTTGAGTGTGAACCCAGGGTCTTGGATTAAATTGTTTGCTTCAGGTAGGAGTCAAATCCTATGTTCACTTAAATCTCCCACTTCTTCTCGCCACTTCAAGATGAATGACTGGGGGATATCGACACTTTATTTGCCAATCTTTCTCTAGCCCCCACGAAAATCATCTTCATAGGCCCAAGCGCACCTCGGGCCACCCAGGACTCATGCATCTCTTGAGTTCTGGATCCCTCACACCCAGGGTGGTTACTCTCCAACCAACCCTTTCCTCTCCTCTGATCTTACCGAGGAAGAACATCACCTCGATAATCCCTTCCTTGATTTGTCCTCTGACACCAACCTTATTTCACACACAGGAATAGAGAACAAGATGCCGCCTAAGCAGCCACCACCGGATGAGTAGCAACTACAACAGATTCTTAATCGCCTTGCTGATGCCGAACAAAGAAATGCAGATCTCACAACCAGGATGGGACTAATCATTGTCGCTGGAGGTATCGACCGACCAATGGCTGATCCCTACAACCCAGCATAGAACGAGCTACAGAATTGGTTGGCACCAGCGGTTCCCGCCGAAGCATTTGAGATGAAGCCCCACTTCCTTAGCCTGCTACCGAAGTTCAATGGAAATATCAATGAAGAACCGTACACTTTCCTTCGAGACTTCGAGCTGGTTTGCAACAATCTTAGCCATCCCAATGTTGGCCAAGATTACATTAGATTGAAGGCCACCCCATTTGACTTAGGAGATAAGGCAACACATTGGCTGAAGAACCTAGGGGTGATATGTACTACCTGGACACAGTTCAAACTCTTTCAGAAAAAGTTCTACCCTCTCAGTAGAACTAAGAAAATGAGAACGAAGATCGCTAGCTTCTCCCAAGGACCCAGTGAACCTTTCCATGATGCCTGGGATAGGTTCAATGACTTAGTACACTTAGTACAGAAATGCCCCTACCATGGCATTTCTATGGCGATCTTAGTCTAGACCTTGTTCTGTTGTCTAACCCCGGAGATGCAGGGGTTAGTAAGTGCCGCCTGTGGAGGAAGCTATCTGAACAAAAATGAGAATGCTGTATGGAAGATCCTGGAGCAGATGGCGGAAACCGGCAGGTTGCAGGCCACCAGGGCCTATCAGTTGTCTCCCTCAATCTTATCCAACGAGACAACCCGAAGGACTGTAGCGGATCTGACCGAGGACCTCATCCCCAGCATGGGGATGATTGCCGACAAGCTAACCATGGTCGAGCAGATCCACAAGAGGGTCGCGGACCTTGAGTCTCTTTCACGTCTACCAAAGCAAGTGGAGGAACTTTCTGAGAAGGTAGCTAAGATAATGCTACTTGTCCCTTCTGCACCACATGTACCTGTACATGGAGTCCATCTTGTACAGGAACAGGCATCGAGGCCTCAGAGTGGCTCAGATCAGAGTTACACCCAGCAGGACCAGCATGCACCCCCACAAGTGGAGACCGGATACGAGGAGACTCCGCAGGTGTACGAGATCAACGGGCTTTAGTATAGCCGTGACCTGATTGTCAGACAGGCAGAAATGGGGAAGGGTCAGCCTCACCGCCCATCCCCAGCCTACCAACAAACCAGGTACGTCCCCGCACCGCGCTTTCAGTCCAGGCCAGAACAAGGGTACCAGCCTCAGCAGTACCAGCAGCATCAACGCACATATTAGCAGGGACCAGCACCATCCCACCAGAAGCAGCAATATCGGCATGGCCAGCAGGGCCAATACAGAATCTCATCTGCACATCAGCCAGCCCAGCCCACTGAATGGAAGACCCTCACCTTGGCAATCCAGACCCTGTTTGATAGGGTCCAACAGATGCAGAACGATTATCTGGATATGAGAACCGATATCAATCGTGTCTCTCGTACCCAGGACCAACAGATGGCGCCAAAGACCCCAATTCCCGCAAAGGTTCAGGCCAACCCGAATAGCATACTTCGTGGCCTGAACCGACCTCGTGATCAGGTATATTATTCAGATAATTATTTATCTGAACATGAGATCCTTTCGTACGATAATGTAAATCATATGTCCCTCAGGAGCGGAAGGACCATGACCATACCTGATCGGGCACAGGCACAGAAGGAAGGAACCTCCGAGTCTCTACCTGAGGAGAACTTGGAGGAAGAGGAGCAGCACCACCACCACCATCACCAGCAGAAGAAGAGGACATCAGTGTCCTCGAAGCAGCATTCTCGCATCGGCATAGAGTCTGACGAAACTGATGAAGAGCCCGCACCTCCATCTGAGGAGGACCATCTAGAAGAAGCGGAAGACACATCATCGGTTTCACCCCAGCATGTTTCTTTTAGTCCGAGTCAGAGTCCGAGTCTGTTTCAGAGTCCGAGTCGTGTACATAACTCAGTTCCAACTTTTAATGAAAAGATTTCAGTTTTAGAACATGAGTTAGAGTCAATAATCCCTTTCCCCTGAGCTCTTACGGGTGGAAAGAAGAAAATCAAAAAAATCTAAAAAGATGACCCTGAGATGGCTGAATTCTGCAACAAATATATCAAGGTCACAATCCCATTTGACAAATACGAGGAAATGACTTTGCATTTCAGAAATACCTTAAGGTGAGATGCACACCTACTAGGGTAAGCAGGAAGACCAAAAGCCGTGTTGAGAAACACGTTCTGTCAGTAGCCACGACTTGTGCAATAAAGAACTCGTTTTCAAGGAAACGAAGAGACATGGGTGCACACTATGTAGTAAGTCATGTTGATGACATCGCGTTTGCACGCACTCTCCTGGACAATGGTTCCTCAATTAACCTAATGCCTACAACCCTCTATGAGCGGCTTAATCTCAGACCTTTTAGGAAATCTAGAGCCCTCCTGCAGTTCGCTGATAAATCAACCAAGAGGTCCCAAGGAGAATTTAGGAATGTTGTGATCAAAGTCGAGGGGCAAGAATACATGGTGGACTTCACTGTCCCAGATATGGAAACCCCTCGTAATTGGAGAGATTCCCAGATCATCTTAGGCAGGCCCTTCCTCAGGACAGCAGGGGCCTTGTTCGATTACAAGATCGGGAAGATCCAGTTCCAAACTCCAGGCGGAGATGAGGAACTTGAGATGAAGCAAACCAGATGGCAGAGACCAGATTCCGAATCCAGCACCGAGTACTCTTCGTCCGAAGCAGACTGCGATTATGTAGACATAGTTGGGCCATGGAGATAGAACCCAGACATCATAGATGAGTCCCTCCCTTCCGGAGATGATCCAATGCATAAGTCAGTTTGCGAGATCCTCAGAAATGAGTACAACCCAGAACATGCATCCCCCTACATCTTCGATGACTTAGAAGCCCAGCTGGGCTTGTCAGTCCTTTCCTCTTTAGGATAATCAGAAGATGAGGATGAAGAGTCAGACGTGGCTTTCGCCGATTTCATGGAGACTTTTGACGATCCAACTCCAGAGCCAAATAATTTGGTGGCAGCTATTACAGAGGAAGATCCAGCCACTTCCAACACTCAGCCATATTCGATTGAGCCAGACTTCTTAGATGATCACATTATTCCTGAGCTCAAACCTTTACCCTCAACATTAAAATACGCCTTCCTTGCGGGTCAGGCCAAGAAATATCCGGTCATCATCAGTTCACGATTGACCAAGGAGCAAGAATCTCGCTTGCTAGAGATCCTGGAGAAAAATCGCAAGGCGATAGGTTGGAGCATTTTCGATCTCCATGGGATAAATACCGCTCTGTGTTCGCACCATATCTACTTGGAAAAGGAAGCCAAACCCTCTCGTGAATTCCAACGTCAGTTGAATCCAAATTTACGAGAGGTCATGAAGAAGGAGATAGAGAAATGGTGCAACGCGGGTTTTATTTATCCCATCTCCGACTCTAAGTGGGTGGCCCCGATACATGTGGTCCCGAAGAAGTCGGGAATTCACATGACCACCAATGAGGATGGAGAGGAGATCGTGATGTGAGTGCCCACGTCGTGGCGCGTCTGTGTGGATTACAGACGCCTGAATGCCGCGACGAAGAAGGATCACTTCCCCCAGCCGTTCATTGATCAGATCTTAGAGAGACTGGCAGGGAAAGAGTTCTTCTGCTTCTTAGATGGGTTCTCGGTCTACAACCAAGTAGCCATAGCTCCAGAGGACCAGGAAAAGACCACATTCACATGCCCCTTTGGTACCTATGCTTGCAGGCGCATGCCCTTCGGGTTATGCAATGCTCCACGTAATTTCCAAAGGTGCATGACTGTTGTATTCGCCGAAATGGTCGGCGAATTCTTGGAAGTCTTCATGGATGACTTCTCGGTCCACGACGATTCCTTCGATTCCTGTCTTAGGAATCTGGACCGAGTCCTCAAAAGATGTTGTGAGGTTAATCTGGTGCTCTCCTAGGAGAAAAGTCACTTCATGGTGAGGGAGGGCATAGTGTTGGGGCATGTCATCTCCACGAGAGGAATGGAGGTTGACCCTGCCAAGGTGGATGTGATCAGGAGACTCCAGCCAACAACCAACATCAAGCAGTTGCGGTCATTCCTTGGGCATGTCGTTTTTTATCGGAGATTCATTAAGGATTTTTCTAAGATTGTCCGACCGCTAACTGAGCATTTAGGCAAAGACATGGAGTTTATTATTGATCATAAATGTCTTGAGGCCTTTAAGTTATTACAAGGAATGATCATGGACACACCCATCCTACAAGCCCCAGATTGGTCTCTACCTTTTGAGATCATGATGGATGCCTCAGACCATGCTGTTGGGGCTGTGTTAGGACAAAGAAGAGATGGCGTCCCATTTGCAATTCACTACGCAAGCAAAGTGCTTGACCCCGCTCAGCGTAACTATACAGTTACGGAAAAGGAAATGCTCGCAGTAGTGTTTGCCTTGGACAAGTTCAGATCTCATTTAATTGGATCCAAGGTAATCGTGTTCACTGACCACACGGCTCTACGATATTTGATGGAGAAGAAGGACGTGAAGGCGCATCTTCTTTGGTGGATTTTGCTTATCCAGGAGTTTGATTTGGACATCCGTGATAAACCTAGAAAGAAGAACCTAGTAGCCGATCATCTCTCTCGTCTTGAAGATCTTAATCTTTCTAAGGATTCACCAATTCGAGACTCCTTCCCTGACGAGTCGATTTTTGTTGTCGACTCACTCCCATGGTACGCCAATATCGTGAATTATCTTGTCTCCAAGAAAGTTCCCGAGGATTGGCCCAAGAGCCAAATTGACCGACTGAAGTCGGACGCTAGACACTACCATTGGGAGGATCCGATCCTTTTCTTCGAAGGACCGGATTGTGTCTGGAGACGGTGTATTCCTCAGGAGCAATACCAGAGTGTCCTTTCATTATGCCACAGCTTGGAGGCAGGAGGACACCACTACGGGAAGAGGACCGCATGGAAGGTACTTCAGTATGGTTTTTATTGGCCGACTCTGTTTCACGATGCCATCACCTTTGCGAAGTCGTGCCCAGTATGCCAGAGAATGGGAGGAACCGTTGGTCCCAAACACGAGATGCCAATGCAGCCTGTCATCATTTGTGATGTCTTTGACACCTGGGGCATCGACTTCATGGGCCCATTCCCTATTAGCCACGGGTTTGAATACATCCTTCTTGCGGTAGATTATTTATCCAGGTGGGTGGAGGCTATCACAACCCGAGCCACAAACAGCAGAACTGTCTGTAAATTCATCAGAGATAATATCATCTCTAGGTTTGGGATTCCCAAAATGATAATATCAGATGGGGGTAGCCACTTTGTGAACCGGGAGGTGAAGAAACTCCTGAAGGACTACGGCATCGAACACCATGTCGCTAGCCCTTACCACCCACAGACTAATGGTATGGCTGAGTTGTCGAATTGGGAGGTAAAGACCATATCGCAAAAGCTTGTCCGCCCAGACAGGAAGGTCTGGTCTCTGATCTTGGATCTGGTCCTATGGGTGTATAGGACAACTTACAAGACACTGCTAGGAACCTCCCCTTTCCGAATGGTATTCGGAAAGCTGTGCCATTTGCCCGCAGAACTAGTGCATAAATTAGAATGGGCAATTAAGAAGGTCAACTGCAACACACACCTTGGGCAGAAGCATAGAGAGATGGATCTGAATGAGCTTGTGGAAGTCAGAAATCGTGCATATGACAACAATTTGGTGTACAAGGACAAGGTAAAGCGTTGGCATGATAGATATATCAGACGAAAGACCTTTGTTCCTAGACAGAAGGTATGGTTGTTTATTGCAAGGCTGAAGACCTTCCAAGGCAAATTGAAATCCATGTGGACGGGACCATTCATTGTCCGAGTGGTGCATGATAGTGGATGTGTCGAGATCTCAGATCTCGCAGATGATGCACCAACATCCCTTGCGAATGGACAACTGCTAAAACATTTTGTCGAATCCAATGAGCAGTTAGTCCATGTAGAGGAGATTGTGTTTATGTACGAGACAGATTCAGCAGATACACCTCGAGCCGCGCATAAGACCTTGCAGCAGTGAGCTCCAGCCATCAGCAGCATCTTGAAAGATTCAGACCGACTCACTTGTATATACCATTATTTCTGTACATTTTGTCCTCTCTCTCCCGCGACTTTAGTAACTCATCCCATCATCATCTATCTCTATCTTGGACTATACTTAGGATGATCAGATCCTATGTATAGGGGGAATGAGCCACTTAAGTTTGTTCTCTGTAAATCTTCTAGATCACATCGGTTCTCATACTCATTCCTGTCCTATACTCAGGCTAACCAAAGCTTAAGTACAGGGGGAACCGATGCCCACCTTGTATATACTCATCCATTTCCCCTCTTGCCCTCGTCTGCCCTATTTTTTATCTTCTTCTACACTTAAGCTGCCAGAGCTTAAGTATAGGTGGGCGGAGCGACTTCTGTACATTTTTGTAATTTTAGCTCTCCTACGCTTAGTCCGAGCTATGTCTTTTTCGACGCTTTTCATGCTCTGAGGACATAGCACACGCTAAGTATAGGGGGGCATGTATATATTACATATGTACTTTACCCATAGCTCGTACTTTCGCGTATTTTTGTATATATTATGCAATAATTACGGGGTGGGTAAAAATTAAAAAAAATTACTTGTATAATTTTGTACTATATGTATAATACTTGTATAAAATGTTGTAAAATTCTTGTAAAACATACTTTTGTAAAAATTGTTGTAAAATAGGAGGTATACCAAAAAAAAGTGTATACTATGTATATTATGTACAAATTGTGTAAATTAAAAAGTGTTGTAAATAATAATAATTGTTGTATACTAGAAAATAAAAAAATGTTGAAAATAAAGGCTTCTTATTTACTCTTGCATATCAGCCTTGCATTTCAAAAAAAAATCTTGCATCTCATTCATAGCATGTCATCTACACCTCATCTGCATATCTTGCATATGCAAGGTGAAAACCTAGTTGGTTCTTAACCAAGTTATGAGTATATATTGAGGATGGACTTGATTTGACCTTAATCCACCTAATTTCAGAGGAATCTTATAGGAACTGTAGTTAAGATTTTTCAGGTCAAGTGACTTAATTCTTTGAGTCCGCAAGTCTATGTTCACATGTCATCTTGATTAGTCTAAGTAGAATATCTCGTGCACACACATGATTCTTTTAGACAGTGACCTAACTTGGACAAGGGCAATGCACGTAGCTATTCATTGATGAGGTGGTGAGGCGGTAGAATCCTTTAGCTTGGAGTAGCACACGGGTGGAAACATCCGTCCTGCTCTAGGGAGGGTAGTGCATCTCAACCTAGTCTGGTGGTGTTGAAGTCTAAGGACATGACGCTGTGGGTTGCAATAATGCTTCAAAAGAGGGATAGTCTACTGGCTCAAGAGGAAAAACTCCTGATGTACATGCTGCACCTTGTATATAGTTCCAAAAAAAGAAAAAAAAGAAAAAAAGTAAAAAAAGCAAGAACTCCAAAAAAAAAAGACAGGCCAAAAAAATATTGCCTGTCGGAGTATGTATATTAGCAAGAAGTCTGCAGCTGGATGACTTGGCTACACTGGTCAGGCATCCCGGGATAGGTAGCTACACTGGCTACCGTCCATTCTTTCTCCACCCCCTCCTCTTGAGTTGGTTGCACTTGAACTTAGAAGGGAATACCCCGCTCCTCGAGGAAAGAGTTACTGAACCGGGTTATTGAGTTACCTTGTTAGAGGAGGCTGGTTCCGAGTCATTTCTGATGTGGAGAGTTACATTACACTTACACAGTACAGGTAAGAATCATAGTCATCAGAAATTTGCGTTTGAGGATTTGTTCTGACCTGACTATTGAGGCGAATTGAATAGAAGACTTGTGGATCTTGAAGTCTGTTAGGTCTTAAGTTCAGGTCCAAATAAGGTTCCGCCACACAATTAATCCAAAGGTCGAGTTAAGCACCATTTTTAACTTTTGTTCATGACCTTGGTATAGAACCCAAAATCATTTCACTCTTGCATTTCATTTAGTTGCTCTTGGACGAGCAAGGTTTAAGTATAGGGGGTTGATGAATCTGTGATTCATCGCTCTAAAAGTTAAAAATAGAGCCTTGTTCCCGAGTAAATAGAGGCATATTTCCCTTTATAATGCATTAATAGCATTCATTCATGCATACATAAAACATGCATTTTAGCACTCCAATTGCATTAAATAAGAAGCCAACATCATTTGTAAAATGTCCACTCATAAAAATAAGCTCTCCCTTATACTATGTACACCGTAGTTAATAATATAAGGAAGAAAGCCAGGAATCCCCTTCGTAAACGCACCAATAAAACCCTGAAGCCCTTGGACCATAAAATGCCCATAGATCCCTCATACCAACTCCAAAATAGGTCTACTCACTTTTAAAATAATACACAATCAAAGACCTTTAAAATGAGACTGATTTCATCCAATTTGGAGCTCGTATGAAAAAGTTGGGTTTTTGGGCCTCTTTGTATACTATATATATGTATATTTGTATCCTTCTATTTTTGTATCATATTTGACCTCACCTCCGTCTTCGGTCAACAAGAAACTTGTAGATCTCATCAAGATCTACAACTTTCACGTTTTGAGTTTTTCCAAATTCGGCCTCCTTCTCTCCCTAAATTCATTTCTTATTTCGGCCAATCACAACTGGCCACGTGGCGCCCTCTGGTTGCGCCACGCGGCCCGCTCCCCTTGCCCAAGCCGCCTGCACCTCTAGCCGTTGGATTTCTCTCTAGATCCAACGGCCAGCAGCGCTCCACGTACACCCTTATCCACCATCGTTTGATCCGATCCCGCCTTCGATCTGCACCGTCCACTAGCGCCTTAATTCCAACCACTCGATCTAAGCCCTTGACCTCATCTCAACCGCCCGTTCGCGCCTCTCCTACAGAGCGCCATACGTCACATCTTGAGCCCTTCGATCGCGCTCTAAGCTCTCCCATCTAAGCCGTTAGCTTCCCAATGATCTCAACCGACCGATCGATCGCCAATCTCTGATCTGGACCGTCCGCTGGTGCCTCGCCTTCGACGTGCCATGTGGCGCAATCGCACACCTCCGATCACCTCGCCACAAATCTAATCCTAACCGCTCCCTTCCGCCTTCTTCTCCGTCGTTGTATCACGAAATCCAACGGTGGGGACTCCGTCTCCTACCTCTGGCACCTCTCTCTCCCACGATCTCCACCTTGCAGAAGGGGTTGCCCCTTCCTATTCTTGGCCACACTCCAGCCACCCTCTCCGATCGCCATCGCCCCCACGATCATTCCCATTCACCCCTTATTCTCTCCAGCTACCCCACTCACCACGTCGTCCACTAGAGTCGCTCCTTGACACCCATGAACCTCGCCTCTTCACCAGCACTACCGCCTTCTCCATCCTATAAATTCTCCACCTCC
Source organism: Ottelia alismoides (assembly GCA_037367405.1). Lineage (NCBI taxonomy): Eukaryota > Viridiplantae > Streptophyta > Magnoliopsida > Alismatales > Hydrocharitaceae > Ottelia > Ottelia alismoides. The sequence continues at coordinate 2,099,615 of JAZKJV010000225.1, forward strand.
AGCCATCGTCACAGCCATTCGCCACCCCCGAGAGATTCCTTGAGCTCAGCCAGACTGATTGGTGACAACAATCGTGGGTAACTTCGAGCGAAGACCAGGTTCCTCTCAGGCGAGATCCTCGGCGCCACCGCCGTGTCGTAGCCCTCCTCTGAGCAGCTGCTTGAGCTCAGGGTCTTACCGCCCTTTTGAGCGACGACCTGGATCTCGACTTCGAGCTCCAAACCCCAGGTAATTCCCTCCATCTTCCTCTGATCTTCGTTTGATTTTTCTTTTGATTTTCCCCGACTTTATTCACGCTCCACCTGCATCTTCTCGCTCCGCTCTCACCTCGTCGAGCTCCGCGACAGAGCTCTCATCCTCGCGATACACTTCACAGCCTCCGACGACTCAATCCATCTTTCATTAGCTCCAGCTCCGCCACCTGGGCGGAGCACCATCGCCGGACCACTTTCACTCCGACTAGGCCTTGCCACTCACATCTCCACATCTCCACGAGTGCACCACTTGCTTCGGCTACACTCCTAACACCTGCAGGTACCTGTTGTTCATTGATCGGAAGTTCATCGGAGCTCCTTTTGAGCTTCGCTGCCACGGAGCTTCGACGCCCCTCTCCGGCTCCTGGGACCACCGGACCCTCGCCGCACCACCGCGCTTCTTCTGGGGTATCACCGAGTCCCCGGAGAGCTTCACCGACACCTGGAGAGACGGGCGGAGCCAAGGCCTCCTCGTCGGAGCCCCGCCGACTCCTACGCAGGTGGCGGAGGCCTGTTGAAGAAGAAGCCCCAGTGGCCGTTCGATCATCTCAATCGGATGGTTCCTAGTCAGCCACGTCGCCAGTCCACCGGAGCTGCAGACAGCCGTAGGATCATCTGTGATCCCACGGACCTTAGCGCGCCACGTGTCCAACATCTGGAGCAGCCAGGAGCCGTTGGATCTATCCAGATCTGACGGCCTCTGATCTCGCCACGCGTCAGCACCGACATCCTTTGGATCGATCTTGATCCAAAGGTCCGCAACAAGCCATGACATCGTGTCCGAGCCTCTTCCCCGACCCTAGGCTCGGACCACCCGAGGCTACTCCGAGCCTTACTCCAGACCTCCAGGAGCACCCGAGCCAAGACCCGAGCCTCCGAAGCCGCCCGAGCCTAGGCCACCCCACGTGAGGAGCACGTGCGGCCTGGGTAATTTACACGGAGGCCCTGGGATCTTTCTAAAATTGCAAAAAGGTCCCTACGAAGCGCCCTCACGTGAGAAGCACATGCCCAGTGGAGAAAATTGCATGCCACCCCCCAGTATTATAGGTAATTGCATTTGAGTCCCTATCAGCATGTTTATTTTTATGTAATTTTTATTTCTTGTATTGCAAATACACCCATATCTTTGCACGCATCCCTAGGTGTCAATTTGCATCATTTTTGAATTCTAAAAATCACATATTGTTGAGTAACTTGTCCTCTAGCGGTTGTGACACTTGTCATATTTTTTGGTATCAGTAGATTTTTAAATTGATTAATTGGTTGATTTCGGTGTTATTTTGCCCAGTTGGACCTTTTAATTGATAATTAATTCTCTGTAGCTCCAAAAATTCTCAAAAAATCACAGTAGCTCTAGGATAGTCAATTTAACCTTGCATAAAAATTTCATGTCATTTGCACGCATATCGAGGCCTAAATAAATTAATTGATGATTTCCTTAGTTTATTTTTAATAGGTCCATTTCACATTAAAATTAAGGTTTGACAATTTTCCTAGATTCCTCATCATTTGATCTATCTAGGATAATTTTATTTCCCTAAAATTTTGTGATTTGATATTTATTAAAATTAAATTAGTGAAATTCACCCTGCATTCATTTTGAATTCACAATAAATTCATTTAGTGTCGAAAAATTCCAAAAAAAATAGGGTAGACTAATTTCACCTCAACATTTGGCCAATTTTCATACTTTTTAACTGATTTAACTTTAAATTGGCCTGATTTTTGCATGTGTCCTTCATAGAAATTAGGAAAAGACCAAAAATATATTCCCCGAAAATCTCACACTTGGACTTTGCTTCAAATTGACATAAGGAGACAGATGCCTCCCTGAGTTCGACCTTGGACTTCACCAAGTAAAAAAATCTACCGCTTGAAATTAACTCAAATCTAGTTAAGGTGGTTTTTGATATTCGCTCTCATTGTCCGACTGCAACGAACACTTCTAATTAATTTGGACATTAATCTGACCGAATTAACCAAGGGTGCGGGAGCGTCTATCAAAATGGCGCCGTTGCCGGGGAGGCATGGCTTAGGTTAATTTGCATTTATTTCTGAGTGTTTGATTTTCTATCCCCGAGTAGTCTGACCCCCGATTTTTCTTGTGAATATTTCTCTGTCTTTTAAATTTTGCATTGTTTTCCAGTCGTTCTCTCTCCGACTTCAAAATTATTTTTGTGCGAGGAACGCGAGGAGTCGAAGACGCTTCGAGGAATCGACATTTTAACTCTTTGAGTGATTTGAGGGAACTTGTACTGTTAATGTTTTCCACATTTTTTTCGCATCATTTCCAGTGGTTCCCGTTTGAATTCTCGCGTGTGTAAAAATAGTGGAACTGTGTCCCCGTGTGCTATGTGGTTTGAATTGTAATTTAGGCTTGCACTAGCGGCTCCTCGAGCCACTTTAGGAATTGCTTGTGCTTGTAATTTTTAGGACCACACATACACTTAAAAGACGCACCTAGACCGCAGATCTAGTCAAACAAACATGTTCTTCACTCGCTAATAGAATTGCCTGTCTAGGAGCGGATTTTGTCGTCTGCATTTGCATGTAGTGTAAAATTTCAATACTGTTTTGCATCCTGCATAAAAGCGAAGGGATCACTGTAAGTCTTCTTAACTCAGCATACACATCATCGTTTTTCGTGCATCGTCTTTTCTCGATTTCCCGCTTTGTTTTTCACACTTAATTAAATGGAAATTGGGACTGGACGATAGGCGTGCTGTGTGGTTGGACTAACAAGTGAGAACTTAACTTAAAATCGGGACTGCTAACATTATTGACCAAAAAAATTCAATAAAATTGGAAAAAATTGTTTGCGGGAGACTAATCCCTGAACTTGTTTTCAGACTGGGTGAGGATACTTGAGTGTGTGTGAACATTTTAAGGCAGAGCCCAAATCCCCGCCTTCCATACAACGGGCCAACTGATCCTAGCAAATATCACGAGTTGGATACTTTCAGATTCATTGACCAGTACCAAGTAGCCTCCGCCTGTTCTCGGGTAGATAGGGGCGAACTAGTGGTACTTCGCAACAAGGCCTAGCTTTGTTAGCCTCCGCCTGCTTGCAGGTAGATAGGGGCACGTCTTTGAGTCCCCAACTCCGGATAGGAGCAAAGAAAGGGAGGATCGACGGTATCTTAGGCGACATGTTAAACAGGGAAGATGCATCCGACTCTGCGCCGACTTCCCTATAGGCTGCGTAATCCTTGCTATCTTGCTTGAAAAATCACACTTAAATTTGACAAGATTAATTGGACTCAGTTTCGAGTCCTTCACTGTGTTGAGTGTGAACCCAGGGTCTTGGATTGAATTGTTTGCTTCAAGTAGGAGTCGAATCGTATCTTCACTTAAATCTCCCACTTCTTCTCGCCACTTCAAGATGAATGACTGGGGGGATATCGACACATTATTTGCCAATCTTTCTCTGAGCCCCCCATGAAAATCATCTTCACAGGCCCAAGCACACCTCGGGCCACCCAGGACTCATGACCCTCTTGAGTTCTGGATCCCTCACACCCAGGGTGGTTACTCTCAAACCAACCCTTTCCTCTCCTCCGAGCTTACCGAGGAAGACCATCGCCTCGGTAATCCCTTCCTTGATTTGTCCTCTAACACTGACCTTATTCCACACACAGGAATAGAGAACAAGATGTCGCCTAAGCAGCCACCACTGGATGAGGAGCAACTAAAACAGATTCTTAATCGCCTTGCTGACGCCGAACAAAGAAAAGCAGATCTCACAACTAGGATGGGACAAATCATTGTTGCTGGAGGTATTGACCGACCAATGGTTGATGCCTACAACCCAGCGGAGAACGAGATACAGAATTGGTTGGCACCAGCGGTTCCCGCTGAAGCATTTGAGCTGAAGCCCCACTTCCTTAGCCTGCCACCGAAGTTCAATGGATATATCAACAAAGAACCGTACACTTTCCTTCGAGACTTCGAGCCGGTTTGCAACAATCTTAGCCATCCCAGTATTGGCCAAGATTACATTAGATTGAAGGCCGCCCCATTTGCCTTAGGAGATAAGGCAGCACATTAGATGAAGAACCTAGGGGTGATATGTACTACCTGGATGCAGTTCAAGGACCTCTTTCTGAAAAAGTTCTACCCTCTCAGTAGAACTAACCAAATGTGAATGAATATCGTAGCTTCTCCCAAGGACCCAGTGAACCTTTCCATGATGCCTGGGATAGGTTCAATGACTAATATCGCTAGCTTCTCCCAAGGACCCAGTGAACCTTTCCATGATGCCTGGGATAGGTTCAATGACTTAGTACTGAAATGCCCCTGCCATGGCATTTCTAAGGCGATCTTAGTCCAGACCTTGTTCTGTGGTCTAACCCCGGAGATGCAAGGGTTAGTAAGTGCCGCCTGTGGAAGAAGCTATCTGAACAAAATGAGAATGCTGTATGGAAGATCCTGGAGCAGATGGCGGAAACCAACATGTCGCAAGCCACCAGGGCTTATCAGTTATCTCCCTCAATATTATCCAACGAGACAACCTGAAGGACTGTAGCAGATCTGACCGAGAACCACATCCCCAGCATGGGGATGATTGCCGACAAGCTAACCATGGTCGAGCAGATCCACAAGAGGGTCGCGGACCTTGAGTCTCTTTCACGTCTTCCGAAGCAAGTGGAGGAACTTTATGAGAAGGTAGCTAAGATAAAGCTACCTGTCCCTTCTGCACCACCTGTACCTATACATCGAGTCCATCTTGTACAGGAACAGGCATTGGGGCCTCAGAGTGGCTGGGATCAGACTTACACCCAGCAGGACCAACATGCACCCCCACAAGTGGAGACCGGATACGAGGAGCCTCCGCAAGTGTACGAGATCAACGGGCTTTGGTATAGTCGTGACCTGATTGTCAAATAGGAAGAAATGGGGAAGGGTCAGCCTCACCGATCATCCCCAGCCTACCAAGAAACCAGGTACATCCCCGCACCGCGCTTTCAGTCCAGGCCAGAACAAGGGTACCAGCCTCAACAGTACCAGCAGCAGCAGCACACATATCAGCAGGGGCCAGCACCGTCCCACCAGCAACAGCAATATCGGCATGGCCAGCAGGGCCAATACAGAATCTCGTCTGCACATCAGCCAGCCCAGCCCACTGAATGGGAGACCCTCACCTGCAATCCAGACCCTGTCTGATAGGGTCCAACAAATGCAGAATGATTATCTGGATATGAGAACCGATATCAATCATGTCTCTCGTACCCAGGACCAACAGATGGCGCCAAAGATCCCAATTCCAGCACAGGTTCAGGCCAACCCGAACAACGTACTCCATGGCCACAACCGACCTCGTGATCAGGTATATTATTCAGATAATTATATATCTGAATATGAGATCCTTTCATACGATAATGTAAATCATATGTCCCTCAGGAGCGGAAGGACCGTGACCATACCTGATCGGGCACGGGCACAGAAGGATGGAACCTCCGAGTCTCTACTTGAGGAGAACATGGAGGAAGAGGAGCACCACCACCACCACCACCATCACCGGCAGAAGAAGAGGACATCGGAGTCCTCGAAGCATCATTCTCTCATCGGCATAGAGTCTGACGAAACTGATGAAGAGCCCGCACCTCCATCTGAGGAGGACCATCCAGAAGAAGCGGAAGACGCATCATCAGTTTCACCCCAGCATGTTTCTTTTAGTCCGACTCAGAGTTCGAGTCTGTTTTAGAGTCCGAGTCGTGTACATAACTCAGTTCCAGCTTTCAATGAAAATATTTTAGTTTCAGAACACGAGTTAGAGTCAATAATCCCTTTCCCCCGAGCTCTTACGGGTGGAAAGAAGAAAATCAAAAAATCCAAAAAGATGACCCTGCGATGGTTGGATTCTTCAACAAATATATCAAGGTCACAATCCCCTTTGACAAATACGTCGAAATGACTCCTGCATTTCAGAAATACCTTAAGGTGAGATGCACACCTACTAGGGTTAGCAGGAAGACCAAAAGCCGTGTTGAGAAACACGTTCTGTCAGTAGAAACAACTTGTGCAATAAAGAACTCGTTTCCAAGGAAACGAAGAGACATGGGTGCACACTGTGTAGTAAGTCATGTTGATGACATTGCGTTTGCATGCACTCTCCTGGACAATGGTTCCTCAATTAACCTAATGCCTACAACCATTTATGAGCGGCTTAATCTCAGACCTCTTAGGAAATCTACAGCCTTCCTGCAGTTCGTTGATAAATCAACCAAGAGGTCCCAAGGAGAATTTAGGAATGTTGTGATCAAAGTCGAGGGGCAAGAATACATGGTGGACTTCACTGTCTTAGATATGGAAACCCCTCGTAATTGGAGAGATTCCCAGATCATCTTATGAAGGCCCTTCCTCAGGACAACAGGGGCCTTGTTCGATTACAAGATCGGGAAAATCCAGTTCCAAACTCCAGACGGAGATGAGGAACTTGAGATGAAGCAAACCAGATGGCAGAGATCGGATTCCGAATCCTGCACCGAGTACTCTTCGTCCGAAGCAGATTGCGATTATGTAGACATAGTTGGGCCATGGAGACAGAACCCAGACACCATAGATGAGTCCCTCCCTTCTGGAGATGATCCACTACGTAAGTCAGTTTGCGAGATCCTCAGAAACGAGTACAACCCAGAACATGCATCCCCTACATCTTCAATGACTTAGAAGCCCAGCTGGGCTTGTCAGTCCTTCCCTCTTTAGGACAATCAGAAGATGAGGATGAAGAGTCGAACGTGGCTTTCGCCGATTTCATGGAGACTTTTGACGATCCGACTCCAGAGCCAAATAATTTGGTGGCAGCTATTACAGAGGAAGATCTAGCCACTTCCAACACTCAGCCAGATTCGATTGAGCCGGACTTCTTAGACGATCACATTATTCCTTAGCTCAAACCTTTACCCTCAACATTAAAATACGCCTTTCTTGCGGGTCAGGCCAAGAAATATCCGGTCATCATCAGTTCGTGATTAACCGAGGAGCAGGAATCTCGCTTGCTAGAGATCCTGGAGAAAAACCACAAGGCGATAGGTTGGAGCATTTCCGATCTCCATGCGATAAATCTCGCTCTGTGTTCGCACCATATCTACTTGGAAAAGGAAGCCAAACCCTCTCGTGAATTCCAATGTCGGTTGAATCCAAATTTACGAGAGGTCGTGAAGAAGGAGATAGAGAAATGGTGCAACGCGGGTTTTATTTATCCCATCTCCGACTCTAAGTGGGTGGCCCAGATACATGTGGTCCCAAAGAAGTCGGGAATTCAGACGACCACCAATGAGGACGGAGAGGAGATCGTGACGCGAGTGCCCACGTCGTGGCACGTCTGTGTAGATTACAGACGCCTGAATGTCGCGACGAAGAAGGATCATTTCCCCCTGCCGTTCATTGATCAGATCTTAGAGAGACTGGCGGGGAAAGAGTTCTTCTGCTTCTTAGATGGGTTCTCGAGCTACAACCAAGTAGCCATAGCTCCGGAGGACCAGGAAAAGACCACATTCACATGCCCCTTTGGTACCTATGCTTTCAGGCGCATGCCCTTCGGGTTATGCAATGCTCCAGGTACTTTCCAAAGGTGCATGATTGCTGTATTCGCCGAAATGGTCAGTGAATTCCTGGAAGTCTTCATGGATGACTTCTCGGTCCACGGTGATTCCTTCGATTCCTGTCTTAGGAATCTGGACCGAGTCCTCAAAAGATGTTGTGAGGTTAATCTGGTGCTGTCCTAGGAGAAAAGTCACTTCATGGTGACGGAGGGCATAGTGTTGGGGCATGTCATCTCCAAGAGAGGAATTGAGGTTGACCCTGCCAAGGTGGATGTGATCAGGCGACTCCAGCCACCAACAAACATCAAGCAGTTGCGGTCATTCCTCGGGCATGTCGGATTTTATCGGAGATTCATTAAGGATTTTTCTAAGATTGTCCGACCGCTAACTGAGCTTTTAGTCAAAGACATGGAGTTTATTGTTTATCACAAATGTCTTGAGGCCTTTAAGTTATTACAAGGAATGATCATGGACGCACCCATCCTACAAGCCCCAGATTGGTCTCTACCTTTTGAGATCATGACGGATGCCTCAAACCATGCTGTTGGGGCTGTATTAGGACAGAGAAGAGATGGCATCCCATTTGCAGTTCACTATGCAAGCAAAGTGCTTGACCCCGCTCAGCGTAACTATACAGTTACGGAAAAGGAAATTCTTGCAGTAGTGTTTGCCTTGGACAAGTTCAGATCTCATTTAATTGGATCCAAGGTAATCGTGTTCACTGACCACACGGCTCTACTATATTTGATGGAGAAGAAGGACGCGAAGGCGCGTCTTCTTCAGTGGATTTTGCTTATCTAGGAGTTTGATTTGGACATCCGTGATAAACCTGGAAAGAAGAATATAGTAGCCGATCATCTCTCTCGTCTCGAAGATCTTAGTACTTCCGAGGATTCACCAATTCGAGACTCCTTCCCTGACGAGTCGATTTTTGTTGTCGACTCACTCCCATGGTACGCCAATATCGTGAATTATCTTGTCTCCAAGAAAGTTCCCAAAGATTGGACCAAGAGCCAAATTGACCAACTGAAGTCGGACGCTAGACACTACCATTGGGAGGATCCGATCCTTTTCTTCGAAGGACCGGATTGTGTCTGGAGACGGTGTATTCCTCAGGAGGAATAACAGAGTGTCCTTTCTTTATGCTATAGCTTTGAGACAGGAGGACACCACTCCGAGAAGTGGACCGCATGGAAGGTACTTCAGTGTGGTTTTTACTGGCCGACTGTATTTCGCGATGCCATCACCTTTACGAAGTCGTGCCCAGTATGCCAGAGAATGGGAGGAACCGTTGGTCCCAAAGACGAGATGCCAATGCAACCTGTCATCATTTGTGATGTCTTTGACGCCTGGGGCATCGACTTCATGGGCCCATTCCCTGTTAGCCGCGGGTTTGAATACATCCTTCTTGTGGTAGATTATTTATCCCGGTGGGTGGAGGCTATCCCAACCCGAGCTGCAGACAGCAGAACTGTCTGTAAATTCATCAGAGATAATATCATCTCTAGGTTTGGGATTCCCAAAATGATGATATCAGATGGGGGTAGCCACTTTGTGAACCGGGAGGTGAAGAAACTCCTGAAGGACTACGACATCGAGCACCATGTCGCTAGCCCTTACCACCCACAGACTAATGGTATGGCTGGGGTATCGAATCGGTAGGTAAAGACCATATTACAAAATCTTGTCCGCCCAGACAGGAAGGACTGGTCTCAGATCTTGGATCAGGTCCTATGGGCATATAGGACAGCTTACAAGACACCGCTAGGAACCTCCCCTTTCCGAATGGTATTCGGAAAGCCGTTACATTTGCCCGCAGAACTAGTGCATAAATCATAATGGGCAATTAAGAAGGTCAACTGGAACACACACCATGTGCAGAAGCAGAGAGAGATGGATCTCAATGAGCTTGTGGAAGTCAGAAATCGTGCATATGACAACAGTTTGGTGTACAAGGACAACGTAAAGCGTTGGCATGATAGATATATCAGACGAAAGACCTTTGTTCCTGGACAGAAGGTATGGTTGTTTAATGCAAGGCTGAAGACCTTCCAAGGAAAATTGAAATCCAAGTGGATGGGACCATTCATTGTCCGAGCGGTGCATGATAGTGGATGTGTCGAGATCTCAGATCTCGCAGATGACGCACCGACATCCCTTGTGAATGGACAACTGCTAAAACATTTCGTCGAATCCAATGAGCAATTAGTCCATGTTTAGGAGATTGTGTTTATGCGTGAGACAGATTCAACAAATACACCTCGAGCCGCGCAGAAGACCTTGCAACAGTGAGCTCCAGCCATCAGCAGCATCTTGAAAGATTCAGACCGACTCACTTCTATATACCATTATTTCTGTACATTCTGTCCTCTCCCTCCCGAGACTTTAGTAACTCATCCCAGCATCATCTATCTCTATCTTGGACTATACTTAGGATGATCAGATCGTAAGTATAGGGGGAATGAGCCACTTAAGTCTGTTCTCTGTAAATCCTCTAGATCACATCGGTTCTCATACTCATTCCTGTCTTATACTCAGGCTAACCAAAGCCTATGTATAGGGGGAACCGATGCCCACCTTGTATATACTCATCCATTTCCCCTCTTGCCCTCGTCTGCCCCATTTTTTATCTTCTTCTACACTTAAGCTGCCAGAGCTTAAGTATAGGGGGGCGGGGCGACTTCTATACATTTTTGTAATTTTAGCTCTCCTACGCTTAGTCTGAGCTATGTCTTTTTCGACGCTTTTCGTGCTCTGAGGACATAGCACACGCTAAGTATAGGGGGGCGTGTATATATTACATATATACTTTACCCATAGCTCGTACTTTCGCGTATTTTTGTATATATTATGCAATAATTACGGGGTGGGTAAAAATTAAAAAAAATTACTTGTATAATTTTGTACTATATGTATAATACTTGTATAAAAAGTTGTAAAATTCTTGTAAAACATACTTTTGTAAAATTGTTGTAAAATAGGAGGTGTACCAAAAAAAACTGTATACTATGTATATTATGTACAAATTGTGAAATTAAAAAGTGTTGTAAATAATAAAAATTGTTGTTTACTAGAAAATAAAAACAAAAATGTTGAAAATAAAGGCTTCTTATTTACTCTTGCATATCATCCTTGCATTTCAAAAAAAATCTTGTATTTCATTCATAGCATGTCATCTACACCTCATCTGCATATCTTGCATATGCAAGGTGAAAAGCTAGTGGGTTCTGAACCAAGTTATGAGTAGATATTGAGGATGGACTTGATTTGACCTTAATCTACCTAATTTCAGAGGAATCTTATAGGAACTGGAGTTTAGATTTTTCAGGTCAAGTGACTTAATTCTTTGAGTCCGCAAGACTATGTTCACATGTCATCTTGATTAGTCTAAGTAGAATATCTCGTGCACACGCATGATTCTTTTAGACAATGACCTAACTTGGACAAGCACAATGCACGTTGCTCTTCATTGACGAGGTGGTGAGGAGGTAGAATCCTTTAGCTTGGAGTAGCACACGGGAGGAAACATCCGTCCTCCTCTAGGGAGGGTAGTGCATCTCAACCTAGTCTGGTGGTGTTGAAGTCTAAGGACAGGACGCTGTGGGTTGCAATAATGCTTCAAAAGAGGGACAGTCTACTGGCTCAAGAGGAAAAACTCCTGATGTACATGCTGCACCTTGTATAAAGTTCCAAAAAAAGAAAAAAAAGCAAGAACTCCAAAAAAATAGACAGGCCAAAAAAATATTGCCTGTCGGAGTATGTATATTAGTAAGAAGTCTGCAGCTGGATGACTTGGCTACACTGGTCAGGCATCCCGGGATAGGTAGCTACACTGGCTATCGTCCATTCTTTCTCCACCCCTCCTCTTGAGTTGGTTGCACTTGAACATAGAAGGGAATACCCCGCTCCTCGAGGAAAGAGTTATTGGACCGGGTTATTTAGTTACCTTGTTAGAGGAGGCTGGTTCCGAGCCATTTCTGATGTGGAGAGTTACATTACACTTACACAGTACAAGTAAGAATAATAGTCATCAGGAATTTGCGTTTGAGGATTTGTTCTGACCTGACTATTGAGGCGTCTCGAATAGAAGACTTGTGGAACTTGAAGTCTATTAGGTCTTAAGTTCAGGTCCAAATAAGGTTCCGCCACACAATTAATCCAAAGGTCGAGTCAAGCTCCATTTTTAACTTTTGTTCATGACCTTGGTATAGAACCCAAAATCATTTCACACTTGCATTTCATTTAGTTGCTAGGGGACGAGCAAGGTTTAAGTATAGGGGGTTGATGAATCTATGATTCATCGCTCTAAAAGTTAAAAATAGAGCCTTGTTCCCGAGTAAATAGAGGCATATTTCCCTTTATAATGCATAAATCGCATTCATTCATGCGTACATAAAACATGCATTTTAGCACTCCAATTGCATTAAATAAGAAGCCAACATCATTTGTAAAATGTCCACTCATAAAAATAAGCTCTCCCTTATACTATGTACACCTTAGTTAATAATATAAGGAAAAGAGCCAGGAATCCCCTTCGTAAAAGCACCAATAAAACACTGAAGCCCTTGGACCATAAAACGCCCATAGATCCCTCATACCAACTCCAAAATAGGTCTACTCACCTTTAGAATAATACATAATCAAAGACCTTTAAAAAGAGACTGATTTCATCTGATTTGGAGCTCGTATGAAAAAGTTGGGTTTTTGGGCCTCTTTGTATACTACATATATGTATATTTGTATCCTTGTATTTTTGTATCATATTTGACCTCATCTCCGTCTTTGGTCAATATGAAACTTGTAGATCTCATCAAGATCTACAACTTTCCTGTTTTGAGTTTTTCCAAATTCGGCCTCCTTCTCTCCCTAAATTAATTTCTTATTTCGGCCAATGACAACTGGCCACGTGGCTCCCTCTGGTTGCGCCACGCGGCCCGCTCCCCTAGCCCAAGCCTCCTGCGCCTCTAGCCGTTGGATTTCTCTCTAGATCTCATGGCCAGCAGCGCTCCACGTACACCCTTATCCACCACCGTTTGATCCGATCCCACCTTTGATCTGCACCGTCCACTAGCGCCTTAATTCCAACCATTCGATCTAAGCCCTTGACCTCATCTCAACCGCCCGTTCACACCTATCCTACAGAGCGCCACACGTCACATCTTGAGCCCATCGATCGTGCTCTTAGCCCTCCCATCTAAGCCGTTAGCTTCCCAATGATCTCAACTGACCGATCGATCTCTGATCTGGACCATCCGCTGGTGCCTCACCTTCGACGTGCCACGTGGCGCAATCGCACACCTCCGATCACCTTGCCCCAAATCTAATCCTACCCGCTCCCATCCGCCTTCTTCTTCGCCGTTGGATCACGAAATCCAGCGGTGGGGACTTCGTCTACTACCTCTGGCAGCTCTCTCTCCCACGATCTCCGCCTTGCGGGAGGGGTTGCCCCTTCCTATTCTTGGTTGCACTCCAGCCACCCTCTCCGACCACCATCGCCTCCACGATCATTCCCATTCACCCCTTATCCTCTCCAGCTACCCCACTCACCACGTCGTCCACTAGAGTCACTCCATGACTCCCATGAACCTCGCCTCTTCACCAGCACTGCCTCCTTCTCCATCCTATAAATTCTCCACCTCCAGCCATCGTCACGACCATCCGCCAACCCCGAGAGGTTCATCGAGCTCAGCTAGACTAATTGGTGACATCAATCGTGAGTAACTTCGAGCGAAGACCAGGTTCTTCTCTGGAGAGATCCTCGGCGCCACCGCCGTGTCGCAGCCCTCCTCTGAGCAGCTGCTTGAGCTCAGGGTCTTACCGCCCCTTCAAGCGACGACCTGGATCTCGACTTCGAGCTCCAAACCCCAGGTAATTCCCTCCATCTTCCTCCGATCTTCGTTTGATTTTTCTTTTGATTTTCTCCGACTTTATTCACGCTCCACCCGCATCTTCTCGCTCCGCTCTCACCTCGCCGAGCTCCGCGACAGAGCTCTCATCCTCGCGATACACTTCACAGCCTCCGACGATTCAACCCATCTTTCATCAGCTCCAGCTCCGCCACCTGGGCGGAGCACCATCGCCAGACCACTTTCACTCCGACTAGTCCTCGCCACTCACATCCCCACATCTCCACGAGTGCACCACTTGCTTCGGCTACACTCCTAACACCTGCAGGTACCTGCTGTTCATTGATCGGAAGTTCACCGGAGCTCCTTTTGAGCTTCGCCGCCACGGAGCTCCGACGCCCCTCTCCAGCTCCTGGGACCACGGGACCCTCGCCGCACCACCGCGCTTCTTCTGGGGTATCTCCGAGTCCCCGGAGAGCTTCACCGACACCTAGAGGGATGGGCGGAGCCAAGGCCTCCTCGCCGGAGCCCCGCCAACTCCTCTGCAGGTGGCGGAGGCCCGTTGAAGAAGAAGCCCCAGTGGCCGTTCGATCATCTCGATCGGACGGTTCCTAGTCAGCCACGTCGCCAGTGTTGTTGAGTAACTTGTCCTCTAGCGGTTGTGACACTTGTCATATTTTTGTGGTATCAGTAGATTTTCAAATTGATTAATTGGTTGATTTCTGTGTTATTTTGCCCAGTTGGACCTTTTAATTGATAATTAATTCTCTGTAGCTCCAAAAATTCTCAAAAAATCACAGTAGCTCTAGAATAGTTAACTTAACCTTGCATAAAAATTTCAAGTCATTTGCACGCATATCGGGAACTAAATAAATTAATTGGTGATTTCCTTAGTTTATTTTTAATAGGTCCATTTCACATTAAAATTAAGGTTTGACAATTTTCCTAGATTTCTCATCATTTGATCTATCTAGGATAATTTTATTTCCCTAAATTTTTGTGATTTGATATTTATTAAAATTAAATTAGTGAAAATTACCCTTCATTCATTTTAAATTCACAATAAATTCATTTAGTGTCGAAAAATTCCAAAAAACTTAATGTAGCCCAATTTCACCATAGTTGATTTAACTTTAAATTAGCCTGATTTTTGCATGTGTCCTGCATAGAAATTAGAAAAAGACCAAAAATATATTCCCCGAAAATCTCACACTTAGAATTTGCTTCAAATTCATCTTAGGAGACAGATGCCTCCCTGAGTTCGACCATGGACTTCAACAAGTAAAAAGAAATCTACCGCTTGAAATTAACTCAAATCTAATTAAAGTGGTTTTTGATATTCGCTCTCGTTATCCGACTGCAACGAACACTTCTAATTAATTTGGACATTAATCTCACCGAGTTAACCAAGGGTGTGGGAGCGTCTATCAGTCGATTTGATCGATGGAAGGTGGCGATTGTTGAGGGCTTTTAAACCTACGGCTACGGCGAGTGAAATGCAACAAAAATTAGAGGGGAAGGTGGCTTCCTCAACGGTCAAGACCGGAGGGAAGTTACCTCGACCGCCGGAGTTGGAGGAGATTGTGGAGACACCTCCAACCTCCTTCGCCTTGGCTGATGACCCGAAGATGGAGCTGTCACCTCCAGGTCTTCGTGGAGCATGCTGTTGGACATGTGAGCCCACGACGAGCCATTATGCAATAAATGTTATTGCAAATATCATTCCCTGATCTGAAATGAAGAATAAATAATTTGCATAATAGGTCCCTCTGTACAATTAGGGTTATGTACCATGGCTGTCTTAATGATCATACAGCTGTTGATTCAATTATTGAATCATAGAGGCTGATGCTTGGATGAATATCTAAAGAGTTAGATTGAGGACTCATCAAGCACCGTCAAATGATTGTTAAGATGTGATCTCCAGCATGAGTAGGAGATGGCAATCCTTTTCTCACATAGGCTGATATCTGACCGACCTCTTGATGTAGGTCCTCTGCATAGGAATAGAGATTCGGAGGTGTCAGATTAGTTAGGTCAATGGGTTGACTTAACGAGATCGAGATAACCTAAGTCCTATGTTGAATGCTGTCACAGCATAGGCACGCATCCTCTGACCGGAGACAGATGTATTGCTATATGTCTGAGTATGTACATTTGGCAGACCGATAGGTTGATGGCCTAACCAAGGTCTATATACCGGCGCGCTGGTGTGCATATAAGGGCATATGAGTAATACGATCTCTCAAAGGGATCATACAGGTTCACTACTGAACCGGAAGACATGAGCTCACTCATGAGATATTGGGAAGAATCAAATTCCGTGCACGGTCGTCTCGCTTTGGAAGCTTGACTGAATTTGTAGGTTTGATATATACTTTTGGAAAGTATATGATCAAGACCTAGGTATGATATATGCTTTTGGAAAGTATATGATCGAATACCAAATCCCTATGACCAAATGAGAAACTTGGTGATCAAACCCTGAAGAAGACAGTGTAAAATAGATCTTGATCTTCGGGTTGACCATGGGTCTTCCAGTGTGGAGGATGTACATGCATTGGGAATACCTGAGGGTGATGTGATCATAAACGATTGTATATCCATGACGCTTCCATTCCGAGGGAGTGATGAAACAGGTCTGGATTTTAGTGACTCCTTCCAGTAGAGAAGCAATCTGATCTTAGTCCAAGTGTTGGACATTGATCTGAATGAGATTCAGATTCAATGAGAAGATTGGATTTGCGGTCTTGATTTAATCAAGCATCTGTGGGAGGTTCGTAAGATCTGGATTTGAGATAAGATCTCAATATCCAAGTCACTATACGTGGAATAATACAATCGCCCTGTCCTTATCTCCAAGTATCTGCGGAGAAAGCACATTATTCTTGAAAGGGTTCAAGAATAATTCTTTTGATGAAATATCCAAGCAAGGACTTGATGATTAAATGAGATTTAATTATCAAGCTTAAATATGAATATGATTCATATTGTGAAAATGATTATCTAAGATAATTAAATGGGATTTAATTATCAAGGATTAAGAGAATGTGGATAACACTATCCATGATATATGTGTATTATAAATATGATTTATAATATACATATATAAGAGAGAGAATCTATGTAAATAGCATTTGTTAATTAATTGTGTGGATTGGATTCACATTAATTAATTAATTGGAAATGTAATTTACAAATTAGTTTGGGTTGTGAATATGATTCACATAATGATCAATGGCATGATTGAAATATTCACAAATTAATTTGGAATTAATTTGGTGGATATTATTGCAATAATAGTTATTGCAATTTATTAAGAAATAATAAGATAAAATAAAAGGAGACAAAATAACACCCTATAATTTAGGGTGGTTGGTTGACTCCCTTTTTGTTGTCTCATTATCTCTTAATTAGTTAAATTAAATTATGTTGATAATGTTGCAAGATATTTTAATTTAAATTAATGTTGTTGGTTTTAACCAACAACAATCATAGCCATTGATTTAGCATGGACCAAGCATAGCCTTTGGATCCATGTATCCCATGGATTGAGATCCATTGGATCCTAAACTAATATAAATAGAGGGCTAGGGTAGCCTTCCAAGGTACAACATAATCAAGAGTTGTAAATGGTTGCAACTCTCTCTCTCTCTCTCATATTCTCACCCTCTCTCTTTCTCTCCTCCAAAAAGATGGCCGTCCATCTTGTGTTGAGAAAGGAGAGACTCTCGGCTTCTTCTTCGACGACTCGAGGATCTCCTTCTTCTTTGGAGTTTCTTACTCTAAAGGAAGACGACGGATTTCGTTTGACGAAATCGGGGGAGCCATCGCTTGGATCTTCATCGAGGATTGCGGGAAGGATCGTGACTCATCATCGCGCCCGCAAGTGCGTTCTTCGTGGATCGGACTTAATACAGGAGGATCTCTACTTTGGGATCTCATGATCACAACCACGCTCCAAGAGGTATTCCTTATACTTGGTGGTTTGATGAAACGATCCGTGAAGTGTTCCCGTGATCATGTGGTTTCATCTTGAAAGTTAAAATTTTAATTTCCGCTGCATCTAGCATCTAGTACGACTAGTTGCTCCGATTGCATACGATGCGATCGACACGCTTCCGTGATGCGCTTGAGGATACTCAATATCCTTCAAGTGGTATCAGAGCCATAGGTCGAATATGGTTTTGGATATGATCCATAGACCTTAGACGATTTGGTTTTTGAAAGGGTTGCGAAATTTTTACTGCATTTCAATTTTCGCACCTCTGTCTAATTGAATTTTTCGGCACTGTTTAAAATGTTTAAACACGAAATTTTCAATTTTATTTTGTTCCCCATTAAACAAGGAGACCATAGGACTTGAGTTTACTAAATTTGGACTTCATTTGCTCAAGATATGGTCTTTTGAATATGCCTATATTCACTGTTGCGGGAACTGCGGATTTGATCGTGATTAATGAGATAATTACGGTTTTAATCCTCCTTGAAATGCGTGAATTATCACTTGGGTTCTTTAATAAATTAAATAGGCAATCTTTGGAAACTGAGTTTGCATTTTTTGGATTTAAATTGATCAAGATATGTTAATTTTAGTGATTGGGGGTCACTGCTGGAAATTGACATTTTTGATCTTGAACCTTGTGATATGTCATTCAATTATCATGGTGAAAATTAATTGTTAATTTTCTGGAATAATTAGTGATAAATATTTGTGAAATATTTAAAGAGATAATTATTTCATTGAATGACACTTGCCTAAACCACAATGATGAGATATTAGATCTTGATCATTGGTTCATCAACAAACATTGATTTCATGAAAAACATAGTTTATCCTACAATAGTTGTAGGACAACTTTTACATGAAAAACCCTTTTGCTTGAATAGGATTGGGGATTTGTCTAGCAAATCTCCTTATAATCAAAAATGTTTTGATTTATATTATATGGTATATTTTCGGTTGAACAACCGATGAACATCTCAAAGTACATGATGGTCTATCTGGTATTATCCTTTCCCGAGGCGGATGTGGTGCCTAGTCGGAGAGCATTGGGGTAGCGGGTTGCAACGTATGTGGTCCGTCCCACTCTCGTCGGTACTGGCCATGACAGCGGGTAGGGACTGTATAATACCGGAGACAGACAATGTGTATTTTTCTAATTATTAAAATTCGAATAATACGTACTTTGAGTATATACCTACTATTCAAGTAAAAGACATGTTTGTTGATTGATGATTGGATTGATGATTAATTTAATGTGATTAAATTAATTATATCCAATAAACACTCTATTATGAATAGATGTGTATTTCCCTTGGAAGAATTAATTATGTGAATATGATTCACGATAATTAATTACAATTTGAATATGAGGTGGAGGATCACATAAGTGACATCCATGGTCTCCCGTCAAGGCGAAGGGTTCCGTCGCCAGGGATTGTATGTAGGAGACGCCTGTCCGAAGTGACAGATCCTATATGCAAGCGCATCTGGATCGGGCTCTTTGCTTCTCGAAAGAGTAAGGCCGTATGTGTAGTGACCCCAATATCGAGTCCTCATATTATTGGGGCGATATTGGATTGCGCATAGCGAGTTCTAATCCTGTTGACGGTTGGTTCAATTAGCAACGGGTCAACATCATCTTAGGGGTGGTGGGCCTGGGTGTTAAAGATCGAATTGGGAATGCAAGTTGGACTTGCAAGGCGGAATGAGTTCCCGCTTCTTTTTATTGGAGTCATAAGTTCTCATATTATTGGGATGCGACAAAGATAGGAAAGGAGATCTCAGATCTTGCTAGAGATATAATGGTAAGAATATCTCTTACATTGAAAGTAATTAAGGGAATGAACTTTCAGTGTTGACAAGGCAAGACAACTTGATATAAAAATTCCTAAATCAAAGTAAAACATGTATATATAATATATATACACTTATGCAAATTTCTTATTTCAGATAATCCTTCATTAAACCCACTCAATGTTATACTCAATGATAACCAGTAAAAAAAATATCTTGGATTGGACTCATGATCCAGATATTGTACTTGCAATTGGACACATAATGTATGTGTTTGCAATGTGTAAGTTTCCTCAACATAATGAGGAATGACAATTAAATAAGACAATAAGACATCACCTTAGGGTTTGTATGTCTCTATGTTCTTGATCTTTCATCGAGTGTACTTTAGAAGTCACATATCGATGGTGATCGTAATTGTCAAATAATCCTTATAAAAAAATAAAAGAAGATATTTTGGCATACATATGTGCTCTAGACATTTAATCATGAATGACATGGTTCTCTGTATTATGCAGAATGGTGGCTCGAAAGAGATGATGTATTCAAAATGTTTGAATACCTACCTGAACCTAAGTCTAAGAGTTAAGATGTATGTAGATATGATGAGTGTCATCATTCTACTGTCTATACTCTGGTCATTCGTGAAGCTTCATAATATTCATATTGTATGAATTTAATGAAGCATGTATAAATGTTGAAATGCTCTTGTATTGAAATCTTTGAATTCAACATAAGAGATTCTTTGTCTTGAACAATGGTTGTTTATAGATGGAGAGAGCGCAGTGGAAGCATGGGTCGGACCCGAGTGAGAAGGAAAGTCAAAGAGTTGATCGTACTTCTGTGACTTCCGTATGACATCCAAAGAGTTGGATGAATGCCAATACTGTAATAAGTTGATGTGTTGATAGTATGACTATCAAATCTGTCTAAAATCCTTAGTGAAGGACTCAGATAGAGCATCAGAATAATCTACATATAATCGTTGACTCTGACTTTCTTATTTCATAAGATAAAGTCTGACAATTGTATCCCAATCTTCTAATGACATTTGCAATTGGTTGCATATATATATTAGAAGATTAGAAATTTGATCTTAAGGTATAATAGTCATCTGCATGGATATTGCTGTAATCGTTGCAGCAATCTCTGTTGGATAGATAGACTTCATATTCTCAGTGGGAGAGCCCTTAGTCTTAGAGAATGTCTCTATGACCTAGATATTAGAATACCCTCATTGTTTGTTTCTAAATGTTGGAAATAAACATGAATTCTGAGATAGAACTATCATAAAGAGTTATGATGGAAATATTTCAGATAGTAATCTAGCATCTAGTGGACTCCACAAAATTAGAAAATTAATGAATGGTTCATTAAGATTTCTAATACTGAAAATCAAACCTTATAAGATCAATAGGAGGATGAAGATCATTTGACAATGATCTGGCATCAAGCCTTTGATGTTTGTCTGTTGATTTGATCAATAGACTAGTAAGATATGAAACTTTAGAATGTCTAAAATTTCAAATCTTACATACTTGTGAATATTGTATTCAAAGTAAAATGTCCAATACACCCTTCTCTGAGAATGGTGTTAGATGTCGAGGTATTCAAGATCTCATACATATTGATGTATGTAGATCATCTATATCATAGTAAACATTATGGATATGTAATATCTATTGATGATTACGTATGATATGAGATTTCTTCTCTTCACCTGAGAAACCTTTGAAATGTTCAAAGATTTCACAATTTTGGTTTAGAACCAAAGTTTGAAGAAAGATGAAATGAATTTGATCTAACCTAGGTAGCTTGTACCTATTAGATAAAATTCAAAGAATACCTTATGGAGATATGAATATCATTTCTATCTCACTCCTCCTGATAAACCTGAACTCAATAGAGTTGTAGGGAGATACAATTGGATCATGTGTGACATGATTTGATCAATGATGAATTTTAGCATAATTATCCTCTTAGTTTCCTGGTATATATGTGTAGTAGAGACTACAATATATATCCTAATAAGGTTCCATGGATCTAAGCTGGAATCTAGCACTTGAAAGTGCTACTTCATTAGGAAAATAAAGTATGGTATTGGATACCTACTTTATGACCTTGAGATTCTTAAAAGATCTCATCTCTGAGAATGTAATTCTTGGAGGATTGAGACTCTTGAGAATCAAGATGAAAATGAAGTAAAGGAACTCATTTAATCTTGAAAAGATAATGAGGCTCCTGAAATCGGAAAGTAAAAGGACAATTAAAGATGAAACATTAATACCTCTTCAAATGAGTTTGAGGATGTATTCCATGTGTCAGCCAAGTCTGACAATGATCGGACTTCATGTGATGAAGCTCCTAAAGATCATGACATGGAAAGATGGATATTAGCAATAAAGTCTAAAGTAGACTTCATATACAATTGTTGTATATGGACCCTCGAGGATCCACCTGTAAGGGTTAGACCCATAAAGGTGTAAATGGATCTTCAAGAGAAGAGGGAACCTGATGAGAAGGTAGAGACCTTCAAAGCTCGGTTCGTAGTCATAAGCTACACATCAGAAGAGAAGACATTGCTTGCAATGAGACTTGCTCTTCAGTGACCATGCTTAAAATCATCAGAATGTTGCTAACCTTAGCTACACAACTTGACTATTGCATCTTCAAGATGTAAGTCAAGATTGCATTCCTCTAAGAATACCTCTCTGAGGATATTCACATGAAGTAGCCCCAGGACTTCATGGTTGAGGAAAGCAAGGTGTGCAAGCTAAAGAAACTCCATCTATGGACTCAAATAAGTTTCTTGAAGTTGGAACATAAGATTTGATGAAATTATAAATGTTATGATTTCAAATAAAATCTTGATGTACCATGTGAAGCTTAGTGGGAGTGCCATTGTGTTCATCGTGCTAAATGTAGATAATATCTTAATCATTTGGAATGATATAAGGATGATAATAAGCGTTTTATGATCTGGCTATTCCATACCTTGAGATATGATCTCAAGAATACCTCTTAGATCTTAGTTCTGAAGTTGTTCAGAATCAAAGAAAAGAGGGTATTGGGACTGTCACATTTGTAGTACACCTTGGACATATTCCATTATTGGAAATTCCAAGAAAGGCTTCATTCCCTTGAGATTTGGTACTGACCTATCTAAAGGGATAGCACCTCAAAGAGTTGAAGAAGTGAATGCTAGAACTGCTTGCACTTGTGCATCAGTTACGAGAAGCTAAGTGTATGCTAAATGTGTATAAAAGCCAGATGTCTGCCATGCAGTGGGAGTAGTAAACTGTTACTAATCCTACTATGGAGAAAGAACACTTGATTGCAGTAATAACGATATCTTCAAAGATGACAAGGCTTTAGAGATGGTGGTCTCTAAGTCATATCTTCAAGAGCGTAAGACTTTATAGATAGAGATCTAAAAGGTCTTAACTGTGGATACCTTGAGAGATAGTGATCTCCCGGAATAAGGGTATTCTGATAAGGATTATGGAAATACTGGTTATAATAGTTATTGAGCAATAGTGTCAAGGACACTATAACTGCTTTGACTAGATTGAGTATTGGTTGCATTAGATGCAACATTGGCATTGGATGCGAGCACTGTTACCTAGGGATATGCAAGTGCCGTAAAAGGACTTGGCATAGTCTTTTGGGAACAGAGTGACTGATCAGCTTACCTAGCTATTTCTAAATAGCCTATGATTGTCACATGAGTGTGGTTTTATATGATTAGCCCATTAATGGCTCTTTGGGCTAGTGGGAGATTGTTGGACATGTGAGCCCACGACGAGCCATTATGCAATAAATGTTATTGCAAATATCATTCCCTGATCTGAAATAAAGAATAAATAATTTGCATAATAGGTCCCTCTGTACAATTAGGGTTATGTACCATGGCTGTCTTAATGATCATACAGCTGTTGATTCAATTATTGAATCATAGAGGCTGATGCTTGGATGAATATCTAAAGAGTTAGATTGAGGACTCATCAAGCACCGTCAAATGATTGTTAAGATGTGATCTCCAGCCTGAGTAGGTGATGGCAATCCTTTTCTCACATAGGCTGATATCTGACCGACCTCTTGATGCAGGTCCTCTGCATAGGAATAGAGATTCGGAGGTGTCAGATTAGTTAGGTCAATGGGTTGACTTAACGAGATCGAGATAACCTAAGTCCTATGTTGAATGCTGTCACAGCATAGGCACGCATCCTCTGACCGGAGGCAGATGTATTGCTATATGTCTGAGTATGTACATTTGGCAGACCGATAGGTTGATGGCCTAACCAAGGTCTATATACCGGCGCGCTGGTGTGCATATAAGGGCATATGAGTAATACGATCTCTCAAAGGGATCATACAGGTTCACTACTGAACCGGAAGACATGAGCTCACTCATGAGATATTGGGAAGAATCAAATTCCGTGCACGGTCGTCTCGCTTTGGAAGCTTGACTGAATTTGTAGGTTTGATATATACTTTTGGAAAGTATATGATCAAGACCTAGGTATGATATATGCTTTTGGAAAGTATATGATCGAATACCAAATCCCTATGACCAAATGAGAAACTTGGTGATCAAACCCTGAAGAAGACAGTGTAAAATAGATCTTGATCTTCGGGTTGACCATGGGTCTTCCAGTGTGCAGGATGTACAGGTATTGGGAATACCTGAGGGTGATGTGATCATAAACGATTGTATATCCATGACGCTTCCATTCTGAGGGAGTGATGAAACAGGTCTGGATTTTAGTGACTCCTTCCAGTAGAGAAGCAATCTGATCTTAGTCCAAGTGTTGGACATTGATCTGAATGAGATTCAGATTCAATGAGAAGATTGGATTTGCGGTCTTGATTTAATCAAGCATCTGTGGGAGGTTCGTAAGATCTGGATTTGAGATAAGATCTCAATATCCAAGTCACTATACGTGGAATAATACAATCGCCCTGTCCTTATCTCCAAGTATCTGCGGAGAAAGCACATTATTCTTGAAAGGGTTCAAGAATAATTCTTTTGATGAAATATCCAAGAAAGGACTTGATGATTAAATGAGATTTAATTATCAAGCTTAAATATGAATATGATTCATATTGTGAAAATGATTATCTAAGATAATTAAATGGGATTTAATTATCAAGGATTAAGAGAATGTGGATAACACTATCCATGATATATGTGTATTATAAATATGATTTATAATATACATATATAAGAGAGAGAATCTATGTAAATAGCATTTGTTAATTAATTGTGTGGATTGGATTCACATTAATTAATTAATTGGAAATGTAATTTACAAATTAGTTTGGGTTGTGAATATGATTCACATAATGATCAATGGCATGATTGAAATATTCACAAATTAATTTGGAATTAATTTGGTGGATATTATTGCAATAATAGTTATTGCAAATTATTAAGAAATAATAAGATAAAATAAAAGGAGACAAAATAACACCCTATAATTTAGGGTGGTTGGTTGACTCCCTTTTTGTTGTCACATTATCTCTTAATTAGTTAAATTAAATTATGTTGATAATGTTGCAAGATATTTTAATTTAAATTAATGTTGTTGGTTTTAACCAACAACAATCATAGCCATTGATTTAGCATGGACCAAGCATAGCCTTTGGATCCATGTATCCCATGGATTGAGATCCATTGGATCCTAAACTAATATAAATAGAGGGCTAGGGTAGCCTTCCAAGGTACAACATAATCAAGAGTTGTAAATGGTTGCAACTCTCTCTCTCTCTCATATTCTCACCCTCTCTCTTTCTCTCCTCCAAAAAGATGGCCGTCCATCTTGTGTTGAGAAAGGAGAGACTCTCGGCTTCTTCTTCGACGACTCGAGGATCTCCTTCTTCTTTGGAGTTTCTTACTCTAAAGGAAGACGACGGATTTCGTTTGACGAAATCGGGGGAGCCATCGCTTGGATCTTCATCGAGGATTGCGGGAAGGATCGTGACTCATCATCGCGCCCGCAAGTGCGTTCTTCGTGGATCGGACTTAATACAGGAGGATCTCTACTTTGGGATCTCACGATCACAACCACGCTCCAAGAGGTATTCCTTATACTTGGTGGTTTGATGAAACGATCCGAGAAGTGTTCTCGTGATCATGTGGTTTCATCTTGAAAGTTAAAATTTTAATTTCCGCTGCATCTAGCATCTAGTACGACTAGTTGCTCCGATTGCATACGATGCGATCGACACGCTTCCGTGATGCGCTTGAGGATACTCAATATCCTTCACATGCAAGGGGCGAGGAGGGGTGGACCGAAGGGACTCGAATTCAAATCGCAAGTCAGGGAATGCATATATGTCGTTTGACCCGAAGGGAATGCAAAATCATATATGCATGTAAAACTGTAAAATATGCCTATAAAGATATGCTTTTAAATTTTTTTTAGAGAAAAGAGGGTGCCGTTCCGATCTGAGACTCAGCGCGCCCATATGCACATAGATATTTTTTTGAAGACATACTTTTCAATTAAAGGGGTTAATTGATTAATCGATTATTGTCCATAGATATGTGCACATGCCACATATATTAACTTGTCATATATGTTAAAGCACCATACATATCTTCAAAAATTCTTATGTTTCATAGACATAATTACTGTTGAACATGGACATGTAATTAAGATATATAGTGTAAAAATAGATGGATACACCATCACCTCTGTAGTGAACAAAGATGTATGCCTCATTTGTGTTATGCCATCTCTCAGGCTGGTCTGATGAATGCATAATAACTTCATATATACATATCTTAATAAATATAATTCGCATACTTATGGTAGATTCTGTTTTCTATATCTATTCTATAAGTTTATATATGATCTAAAACTCTAAATATATGGTTGTATAATGTGTACATCTAATGACGACAAAGGTGGGACAATCTAAACATGTTTCCATTATAATGACATCGAGTAGGAAACACAAACATCAAATGTTACAACAATTGCCATTCGAGTTTTAGAGTTAGATATTCTGAACAGATGTTGGAAGACAACTACATCAGTATAGCAGATGCGGGGAGAGGAAACAACAAGCACGTTGAATTATGAATAGATAAAGGGAGCTCTTTAGCATTAAGATGTGCTCAACATGGCAACTTTGCAAAAATAAATAACTTGAGTTTTGCCCCTACGACGGTATCTGGAGACAAGATATAGAAGCAACAATCGTCAAGTTTACCATGTCGGCTATGCAGATAGATAAGGTAATTGGAGTTTTTTCTAATGAGATGATACCTTTAGGTATTACATAGAAGTAATAAACGTTAGCAAGAAATACACATATAGAGTAGCACAAACAATTTAGAAGTCCGCAAGGTGTGGTCTACCAACGAAGATGTATATCTGCTGCAAATATGTCCTAAAAATTTTCGAAACAAATAGTTGACGCCTCTCCTTCCCTCAAAGGATAATAATTATTATAAAGAAAGAATTTCACATAAAATTGATCACCTATTTCCTGATTGCTACATACTTAGCAAGCAGTGGCAGCAAGAAGCTCTTCATATTGATCAGTGATATGTTCCCGTGGCATCATTAAAGCCATCTTCCTTTTGTTCCTTTTCATAAACGCGGCCTCGAGTACTGACCACGAAAGCTTCAGGCTTCTGAGGAGGATCGAGAGGTCAGGGAAATTGTTACCGCCACAACGACGATGGGGTTTTGCCTACGACGGACTCAAGCTTCGCTGCCAGTGACCACACGCTCACCAACGGAGCAAGGAGGGGAAGGAGAGAGAGAGAGAGAGAGGGAGATGGGGATAATGGAAGAGGAAATCGAGGGCATGCTTGCCATTGTTACTGATGTTGCCTTATATATATTTCTTGTAGAGAAATAGCAGTTCGAGTCATCGAGATGTGTTTGCTTAGATTTATTTAAAATTTTCTAAGCTTGATCAATTCAAGTGACGATAATCCATATTTACAATTGGCCCAACTCCAGATCTATGTAAATGGGTCCCAATTTTACGAATATTAGCGTTTAAAACAGCCGTAATTAACTTCTATCGAGAGAACGGCTGTTGGACATTGGAAATTACAGATGGACAATAGAAAGCAGGGGGTGGACATCTGTTGTCCTCTTCCGGGAGATAAAAATGGAATGACATCACGGTAGAGGATAAAAATTGGCAAGGGCAAAATCGGAATTAACGTAACAAAAATTAATAGGTGGTCGGTGGAAGTGCTCCTACTTATATATATTTTAACATATCTATATGTTAAAATATATAGATATTATACCTACAAAGGGTATATTAGTAAACTTGTAAAAATATATCTCGTAAAATAATTAAAATTCATAATAAAATACTACATAAAATAATAAATATTTTTTTATTTAAGAATGCTAAGATGATGGATTTAATGCTATTTACACGCATTTGCTAGGGTTTTTGAAGCCAAAATGATAGAATAAAGATGATGAAATGTGGCTTCATCAACAGGGCGATTGTATTGTTCCACGTATAGTGACTTGGATATTGAGAACACATCTCAAATCCAGATCTTGGGCCTCCCATAGACGCTTGATTAAATCAAGACCGCAAATCTAATCTTCTCATTGCATCTGAATCACATTCATATCAATGTCCAACATTTGGACCAAGATCAGATTACTTCTCTACTAAGAGGAGTCACTAAAATCCAGACCTGTTTCATCACTCCCTAGGAATGGAAGCGTCATGGTTATACAATTGTTTATGATCACATCACCCTCAGGTATTCCCAATACTTGTACATCCTGCATACTGGAAGACTCGGAATAAACCCGAAGTATTGGATCAACTTTATGTTGTCTACTTCATTGTTTTATCAGTAAGTTTCTCATTCGATCATTGGGAGTCGGTATCGATCATATACTTTCGAAAAGCATATATCATACCTAGGTATTGATCATATACTTTCCAAAAGTATATATCAAACCTACAAATTCAGTCAAGCTTCCAAAGCGAGACAACCGTGCACACGGAATTTGATTCTTCCCAATATCTTATGAGTGAGTTCATGTCTTCTACTTCCGTAACTGAACATGTATGATCCCTTTAAAAGATTGTATTACTCATATGCCCTAATATGCACACCAACATGCCAGTGTATAGACCTTGGTTAGGTCATCAACCTATTGGTCTGCCAAATGTACGTACTCAAACATATAGTAACACATCTGTCTCCGGTCAGAGGATGCATGCCCGTATCGTGACAGCATACGATATAGGACTTTGGTTATCTCGATCTCATTAAGTCAACTCTTTGACCTAACTAATCTGACACCTATGAATCTCTATTCCTATGTAGAGGACCTGCCTTAAGAGGTCGGTCAGATATCAGCCTTTAGAGATAAGGATTGCCATCTCCTACTCAGGCTGAAGATCATCTCTTAATGATCATTTGACGGTGCTTGATGAGTCCTCAATATAACTCTTTAGATATTCATCCAAGCACCAGCCTCTATGATTCAATAGTTGAATCAACAGTTGTATCATCATCAAGATGGCCATGGTACAAAACCCTAATTGTACTAAGGGACCTATTATGCAAATTATTTATTCTTCATTTCAGATCAGGGAATGATATTTGTAATAACATTTATTGCATAATGGCTTGTCGTGGGGCTCGCATGTCCAACACTGTGGAGTTGCCATCTAAGGACATCTGTAACTCCTGGAGCATCTCCTCCGTCGACGGTTGGCGATTCTTTTGGATCTCCAATGGGCCTACACGTGCTCCACAACTATCTCCCACACTTGTTGAACATCTAGGAAGAGACCAGAACACATGGGCATCAAGTTCATGGCTTGGGGAAGACTCTGGACTTCCTAGAGGAAGCTGGCAATGACCCCATGCCAGAAGCAGATCTTGACAAGTCTGCTCCGATGAAGCTCTTACCATTAAGGAGTACATGCAATTGTTAGTTGGAAGTAGCCGAAGCGTGCAGATGTGGTGAATGCGGGCGACGTGAGGTTAAGCAGGAACCTTTGCAGGCGGAGAAGGTGGAGGCTCGTCGGATTCCTCCACCATAAATGGTGGAGAAAATCGGTGACATGGCTTGAGGTTCTGATGGAGAGAAGACATAATTTAAGGGTCTGACAAAGATGTATGAGGTAAAGCAGAGATGATTGGGTGATTAATTACGAAGAACGAGCATGTGGGTGGCTAACTAATTATGAGAATAACCAAAGAAAAGAGGAGAAAGCTTAGCTGGCGATAGAGAAGGAGGAGGTTGGTCTGAGAAGAGCTCTAAGAAGAGTTTGGGTCTTTGCTGGACTCCGACGACCATTTGGAGCAACTAGCCGACGTGTTATGGCCGGAACAGGGCCTACCGTGGCCAAGGGTCATTACTGGGGTCGATGTTCGTCTTTGTGACCTCGATTGGCCCCATGTCTGTCATAGAGGGGAGGAGAGGTGTTGGGCATCCACCTGCATAAAGATGGACGTGGTGGACGTCGGCTAGAGGCGACATATTTGAAGGGGAAAGGTCTGAAGTGTAGATGGAGGAGGTCACGGTTGGCGGTTGGCATATGGAGAGAGAGAGAGAGGGGCATGGTTAGACAGGTTGCCTGCAAGGATCTCGGAGGTTAGGGCTAGGACTTGGCATGCTTGGAGAGTGGTGAAGGTGGCCATTATGGTCGACATGGAGAATGTGGGAGAGAGAGAGAGAGGGGGTGGCTAGAGGTAGGAGATGGAGAATCGACCATTGGATCTTCCAATCCATCGGTCAGGATGATGGCACGATGGAGCGGTCCTGATCACTTGATCAGGTTGCATATGTGGATGTGAATGAGGCATAGATAGTCGTTGGATCTAGTGGTACAATGGTTGTGGAGCGGGTGGGGGCCGGCGTTCCAGATGAGATCTGGAGGCTCGATCGAAGGGTGGAGATGAAACACGTACCTGCGGCTGAGATGGAGATGCATAGGAGGAGAACGGAATGCTTGTAAGGAAGGCAAGTGGCGTGATGGGAGCTGACCGCATGGCTCAACCAGAAAGAGCCACATGGCCCAATGAGATTTATTAAAAAGTGAAAATAAATAAAATAAAAAAGCAATAGAAGGAGGACGAATTTGGAAAAAACTCAAACATGAAATTTTTTGATCTTAATGAGAGCTAGAAGTGCCATGTTAACCAAAAATCCAAAATAAGTCTAACAAGAGAGGAATTTATTTGGGAGTATTTTGAAGTATAAAACACTGTATCTTTATGATTTTGTAATTTTTTGCATTTTTAATGTATTTTAAGACCACGATATATAAAACATTTACTATGGTTTTCATTGACACCTTTTGAAGCAAGGGGATTAATAAATGGAAATTAACGTGATGAAACCGAGGTTCATCATCCTCCTATACTTAAACTATGCTTGTCCTCGAGCATCTAGAGAATGAATGAGTTGAATTAACCCCTGATCATGCTTGTAAGTACAAGTCCTGATCGTTCAAGAACTCCCAATTTTAGAGATCCAAAATTTCAAAGCTGAACCGAGCTCTAATCAAGAGGCATCCAATTTCTCTAATTATGATTCTCTCTTTGTATACACATAATAAGGATTTGAAATTAAGTGTTGACCATAGTTACAAGAGCAGAGTTGCAACATCATCCGAGGTTCCTGTCCAAGTGACTCTCCTTATAACTCAATACTCAACACTAGGGAATAAGTCAAATACTACATCCAGTACACCATCTCTATAGTTTTCAAACTCAAAACGTAGATGGAAGGCTAGTTGATGGACAACATAGGACAATGTCATTTCTTCTCTCCCGCTCATTGGAACAAGGATCCTCTAGAGTGCCTTATTAACTTAAGACATATTTTTGTTGTTGATCAGTGTGTCCGTCAAGGAAGTTGGAGTCGTTGTAATTTTTTTCCTTGGAGTACCCTAGGATGTGCCTTTTTTGAGTATCTAATATACTTTCTATATCCAGACTTGTAGCATTTATGATCCAGGGCCCTTTTTTGCTGCTAGCCCGACACTTAGTCGTACTAGCGGTGGTCAAGTGGAAACTTTTTAAATGGTTGGGAGCGCTCGTCTTTGGTGGGAGCTCTTTGATATTTAACTTTGAAGGGGAGAGAGCTTTTCTTTCAATATTTATATCTTTCTTTGCTTTTGAATTTTGTCTAGCTCCACTGCTTTTATAAAGAGTTGGCATACACTGATCAACAATTGTTTTATAATTTAGCACACCCTGACACATAGGTAAATGTCAAGAGATAGTACAAGAACCATGTTCTCATACTTGCTAAAGGTGTTGACACTCAAGTTTCATGAAGCCTTCAATGATTTTGTCCCATCCTCGAGCATCATAAAATCAAGTCCAAACTCAATCCCCTCATCCCAGTTCCTCATGTGAAATTTCAACTCTTCTCAATATAACTGCAATCGTGTATGTGAGGTGTTGATCATATTCTTAAGGTAGAGACTAAGCAAGCAATATAGCCACAAATCTTTCAAATTATGGAAATGTGGATAATTAAGTCAAAAGACTATAATTATTAATGCTGGTTAAGTTAAAATCTAAAGACCTCATAAACAAAGTGTTCTTGAACTTCACTACTCTAGTATGAATGTGGAAGTGTCAGGGATTTAACCAACTCTTTCATCAAATTATACAATATACATATTATACAAGTGTAGTCACATATCCATGGAGAATGTGACTACTGTAGTGAAGTGAATGTGAACCAAGTTTATGAGAGGGAGAAAAGAGAATGGACTATGACCAGTGTAGTCACATAACCATGGAGCTTGACCCGTGTAGACATGTCTCCAGCTACATGCTTCCATGGTATGAGATTTTGAAGCGTATGCCTTTCTTATTCATACTTCGGCAGGCATTTTATTTTCAATCATGCCTGTCCTCTTTTTTGGAGTTCTCTCTTTTTTGCTTTTTTCTTCTTTTCTTTTTTTCAACTATATATAAGGTGCAACATGTACATCAGGAGCCTTTCTTATTGAACCAATAGACTATACCTCTTTTGAAGTATTATTGCAACCCATAACTTCCCATCGTTAGACGTCAAGGCTACTAAACTTGGTTGAGATGCACTACCCTCCCTAGCAGAGGACATATGTTTCCTCCCGTGTGCTACTCCAAGCTAAAGGAATCTATCTCCTCACCACCTCATCAATGAAGAGCTATGTACTTGGTACTTGTCCAAGTTAGGTCATTGTATAAATAAATAATGTGTGTGTATGAACTATTCCACTTAGAACAATCAATATAACATGTGAACAAAGACTTTTGGACTTAAAGAATTAAGTTACTTGACCTGAAAAATTTTAACTCCAATTCCTTTAAGGTCCCTCTGAAATTAGGTAGATTAATGTCAAATCAAATCCATCCTCAACTTATATTCATAACTCGATTTAGAACCCGCTAACTTTTCACTTTGCATATGCTAATTATGCAGATGAGATGCATATAACATTCTATATAGATGAATGAAGTGCAAGACATAATTTATTTTGAGATACAAGAATGATATGCAAGAGTAAATAAGAGTCCTATTTTTATGTTTTTTTGTTTTTTTGGTATCCTCCTATTTTACAACAAATTTTTACAAAAGTTTTTTTACAAGAATTACAACTTTTCCAAATTATACAATATACATGTTATACGAGTATACATGTATTTTACAATTTTTTCAATTTTTTTCCAATTTTTGCCCACCCTGAAATTATTTGATAATATATACGATACTACGTGAAAGTACGAGCTTTGGGTAAAGTATATATATAATATACACATGCCCTCTGTACTTAGCGTGTGCTATGTCCTCATAGCACGAGAAATGAGGAAAAATACATAGCTCGTTTTAAGCATAGGAGAGATAAAATAACATAAGTATATAAGTCAATCTGCCTCCCTATACTTAGGCTCTGGCAGCCTAAGTATAGAAGAAGATCAAAAATGGGACGGGTGAGGGCTAGAGGGAAAATGAATGAGTATATATACATGATGTGCATCGACACCCCGTATACTTAGGCTTTGGTCAACCTAACTCTATGACAAAAGTGAGTGTGAGAATCGATGAGATCTAGAGAATATAAAGAGAATGGTGAAGAGACTCGGATCACTATCCATCTTATACTTAGGATTTGGTCATCCTATGTGTAGACATAAAATGAAACAATGTGGAGCCGGGCGAGTGATTCGAGTAACTAGGGAGGGAGGGAAAAAATATATACAAGAAGGAGTAAAAATATGCAAGGATCAAGAAAGTTTGTGATGAACCATCTTACGGGAGCAAAGTGGATGGAAATATATATTTGTATCACTGTTAATATCATCCTCAGATGAGTAATAGTTTGGTGAAGGTATCGCCCAACAAATGTTGACACACGATTGCTTGCTCAGATATGGTTTAAGAACAACCAAACTAAGCTCACACATATAAACCACCTCATCCGGACCTAATGAGCATTCCTCCGAAAATTCGTTCTCCGGTATGTTGAAGGAAACTTTCATAGTCAGTTTTCTAGAACCTGAATCATTGAGAGGGAGAGGAGAGTGACGTGCCTTGAGGGGTTAAGGGGAACACCTTAATGAGTCAATTCTCGACTTCTTCTCACCAGATAACTGACTAGAGGAAGGAGTAACTATGTTTTGGGTGGGGTCAATTCAGTCCTGGTTGTCTGCTTTGAAGGTCTGGGATGTGTTGTAGTGCTGACTATGGATTCCTCTTCAGACGATTCACCATATAGATTGTAAACTTCCATAAAGGGTCAGTACACATCTCAGGGAGGTGCTAGTGATCTCAGCATGCTTGGCATTAGGAGTGGTGCACGCAACGGGACTCAATGATGTCTGGGGAGTTTCTGATCCAATGGTCATCTCGACAACCAATATCTCAGGTGTAACAGAGAGATGGGACTCATCTACCTCTCAATGATCATAACTGTCAAAACCTCTGTTGGTTACCTTAGAGTAGAGCATTTCGAAGAATGGATGCGTTCGAAGTGCTCCCAATGCTACGAAATTGATCTCCCCATTCTCACAATCTACAGCCGCTTTAGCCGAGGCTAAGAACAGCTTCCCAAGAATAATAGAAGACTGGGTAAACTCTCCTCTGTGCTCAATATCAGTGACCATGAAGTCTACCTATAGTAGAGCACCTTAGAAAGAAATGATGACTAAAATGGTTTCTCTCGGTCATTTTATAGATCGATCAACCAACTAAACAATTGCTCTAGACTTTGTGATTGAATTGAGTTTGAGTTTGTCAAACACAGAGGGCAGGAGGATATTTCTTGGTGAGTCATCATCGATTCTTGCATGGGTAAAGGTAATGTCTTTGATTTCACATTCAACCCTAGGCCATCGCATCATTCTTCGACTCTTGGTCTTTCTCCCCGTCACTAAGGAGGTGTCCATAGACACTATGTATCTTTCAGTCTTTGTCCTCTTATTGCCCTACCTTTTAGGCATAAATTTATTCTCACAAATCCTTTGAGACTGGTGAAGTGATCAATGGCCTTTAATAAGGGAAGGTTAAAAATCAATTCTTCATCGAGTTCTTCCCTTAGGGTAGATCCAATTTTTTTAGGTCCTTTTCATTTTCTATTTTATGATTTTTTTTAATTTTTCATTGTTTTTAATCTTTTTGGGATTTTTATTTTTATTATTTTG
Organism: Ottelia alismoides; assembly: GCA_037367405.1. Lineage (NCBI taxonomy): Eukaryota > Viridiplantae > Streptophyta > Magnoliopsida > Alismatales > Hydrocharitaceae > Ottelia > Ottelia alismoides. Next base: position 2,134,723 of record JAZKJV010000225.1, read on the forward strand.
AATAGGTGATGGAAGGGAAGGTAAGTGGTTAGTAGAAGAGGGAGATAGAAAGGACTCCGACTGCATAGAGTGTGTGTGTTTTCTTGTGTCCTCATAATTTCCAACATTGAATCCGCGTATTCCATGCTTTACTTCCATACCTGAGCTAGAATAAATCGAATTGATTCTGTCATTGACATTTATATGTTTATCTTCAATAAATTCGTATCTCTTCACAACCCTAGAAATGTTATCTTCGAAAGAGTCCTCATAGCAAATCATTGAAGTAGTTTGTCTTCGCAGAGGATACTGGTGAGATCTTGAAGTCTCATACTCAACATGCCTAGACTCTGGCATGACATTTTGGGTCGAGTATCGACCATCTGAATGCAAATATTGGTCGGAGCCTCGAATAATAGAGTCAATGGATGGGGGGATTGTAAGTCTACCTCATGAGTCCAAGACCTTGAATATGTAGGCTCTCCGAATGAAGGTTGATCAAGGTGGGATTAATTTCAAGGTTAGTCAAGTCAAGAAGATCATATGATGCATGCCTCTCCTTTTAGTTTTTTCGATTGACCATGTTTTGACCTAAGGTCAAGTCGAGATGTGTATATGTGAATTGATGTCCGGTCCCAACTTGAGATGAGAATAAGGTCTATGGGGGCACATAATTCTGCCAATCTCATCAATGTCTTTCTCTTTAAATGATTCATTGATTCCAGAAATCAACTTACTATAAGGTGAATTAGCCCAAGTTGGAAGTGTGTCTGGGGTGTAAGAAGGAGTGGTAGGTGAGACATACGAAGAAGTGGGGAATTCAGTAAAAGTTCTGACTTCACAATCTAGATGGGAGTATGAGGAGGAATAAGAAGGTGAAGATGATCAGATTATGGTCGAAGATGAGTGACCTGGGAGGTCTGGGTATGGGGACCAATATCCTGACATCTTGAAGATAAGTGGATGAATGTAATTGGATCGAGGTAGAAAATGTGCAAGTACACAAAACAACACACAAGGACAAACACAAAACAAATGCAAGAGCAAACACCAAATTCACCAACTCAATATGTGCAGGCCGTAAAGGTTTGGCCGAATTATCTTATCGGTTTTAGTTGGTGATAAATGTAAGTCTTGACAGATTAACGAGTTGTTAGGTGCATGTACTTCCCTACAGACTGTCCCGATTCTTACGAATAGTTGCACCCACTTTCAGTTAGTATAGAAGTGAGTGTGGACCGTATAAATACGACTACCCATTTCTTAAGAACAAAGCCTTATAAGGTCTCATCTAAACCTCCCACTCTACTGAGGAAATTAGGACCATTTAGCGGCTACCTGTAGATCCTCACTAAAAAGTGGCTAATCATTTTTTTGAACCAGTAGTTGATATGAAAATCGTAGCATTGACTCTATCCTAAGGCCGTCATTCTCTCACTTGCAAGTAAATCATACAATGACAGGGTTGCTCTCCCGAAGACAATGGTTAGTTTTAGTCAATTTTTGGGTCAGTTCTATTAGCAATCACAATTTTAAGTTAAATTACCACTGAATTAAATCCACTACACAAGGCATGCCTAACTATAAGTACCATTTTCCTTTTTATCCTATGTTTAAAACCAAGGGGAAGGGAGTTGAGAAAAGCCAATGAAATGAAAAATAATGATGCATGCCCAGTTCAGAAGACTTAAAGTTGTCCTCATGCTCTACATGCGAGACGCAAGTAGAAATGAATTTTCTATGATATATGAAATGCACACTAGAAAATCATTACTAAACAGGCAGTTCTAATAGTGGGTGATGAACAAATTAATTTTTACTAATAGATCTACTGTTTAAGTGTGTCTCTTAAAGTGTTATGTGTGATCCTATAGAGTACTAGTACAAGCAAAAAAATAATATAAGGAAATGCTCTGAGAGCCGTGAGTGCAGGTCCTATTCTATGTCAAGCAAACCACACGACCATGAAGGGTCCATTGTCAAGGATCCAGTTACACACGAGAGATTCCAAATAGAGTCTGCTGTAAATATGTAATTATGACAAATTAATTAAAATAAAAATCTCTCTTCAAAACTCTTCTTCGCATCTCAACAGCTGGTTCGCTCCACGAATCACCGACCTCTGTAGCACTTCGAGATGCGTTGACTTCAAGAAAGTCGCTCCAAGTCCACCAGACCCTCCCACAAAAAGATTGAATTTTATGTCAAAGAGACAGAAAGAGAAAAAATAAGTAGAGAAATAATTAAAAAAATTGAATAATACAAGTGGGTTTGGGGGTCAGACTCCCTAATGAATGGAAAACCTAAATCTATTCACAAATCCAAGATTAACCCTCTCAATAGTGTCAAATTAACATTCAAGTTTTGTTGACATGATTGGAAACTAGATAAATAAGAAGGGCACCACTGTAATTTTCCCAGACCTCACGTGACTAGAGAACGTGAGGCTGGGCTCAGAAGAAGGCTCAAGCTCGGTACGAGGCTCGAGAGGCTGGCTGGAGGCTCAGGCCACGTGTCATCACATGGTGCTCTGGCTTAGCTCGAGCACACCAAACCTCCAAGCTTTAGAGGTATCAACGTGGCTGATTGAGGACTATTGGATGGGCATTGGGGAGATGCCATCCAACGATATTTGTAACTCCTAGAGCGTCTCCATTGATGGCTTGCGGTGCTTTTGGATATTCGGTGGGCCTGCACGAGCTCCATCACCGTCTCCCGTGCTCGTTGAAGATCCAAGAAGAGTCATGGATGCAAGACGATCAAGTTCATGGCACAGGGAAGACTCTGTACAACCTGGAGGAAGCTGGTGACGACCGCACGCGGAGGCAGAGCTTGATAAATTAGCTCCAATGAAGCTCCTACCATTGAATGATTACTTGTAGTTGTTAGTTGGAAATATCCAAAGCAAGCAGGTGTGGTGAATGCAGGCGAAGTGAGGTGATGGGAGCCTTAACGAGAAGAGAAGGTGGAGGCTCGTTGGATTCCTTCCCTGTGAACGATGGAGAAAATGGGTGACAAGGCTTGAGGTTTTGATAGAGAGAAGACATGGATTAATGGTCTGACAAGAGTGAGGTAAGGCGGAGAAGATGGGGTGATCAATTGCGAGAGAACGAGCATGTGAACACCTAATTAATTATGACATTCACCAAAGAAAAGAGGAGAAAGCTTACCTGGTGATTGAGGCGGAGGAGGGTGGTCTGAGCTAAGCTCCAAGAAGATCTCCGATCTTTGCTGGACTCCATCAACCATTTGGAGTAGCTCGCTGGCATGTTACAGACAGAACATGGCCTACCATGTGCAAGGGTCATCACTGGAGCCAATGATCATCTTCGCAACCTCGATTGGTCCCCTCTTTGTCACAAAAGACAGGAGAAGCAATGGGACTCAACCTACGTAAAGGTGGAAAAGGTAGACGTCGTACTGAGGAAACGTATTTGAAGGGGAATGGTCTGAAGTGCAATCAATGGAGATCATGGTTGGCATTTGAGATATGAAGTGAGAGAGAGAGAGAGTGAGGGGTGTGGTTAGCCAGGTTTTACATGAGGTTATTGGAGGTTAAGGGTAGGATTTAACGTCCTCAGAGAGTGGTAAAGGTGTCCATTGTGATCAGGAAAAAAGGAAGGGGGTTATGGGTTTGACGTGGATAATGTGGGAGAGAGGGGGTGTTTGGAGGCAAGAGATAATGTATCGATCGTTAGATCTTGTGATCCAATGGTCACGATGATGGCGCGATGGAGCGTTCCTGATCAATTGATCAGGTCGCATCGTGTGGCTTTGAATGAGGCGTAGATGGATGTCGGATCTAGTGATCCAATGGTCATGGGGCGGGTGGGGGCAGGTGGGGGCGGGCATTCCAAATGAAATCTCGAGGCCCTATCAAAGGGTGGAGAGGAAACACGGACATGCCGCTAAGACGGAGACACAAAGGAGGAAATCAGACGACCTGGGAGGAAGGTGGGTGGCGCGATGGGAGCGGGCCGCGTGGCTAAACTAGAAAGACTCTCGTGGACAATGAGATCAATTAAAAAGTCAAAATAAAATGAAAATCAAAAATATATAAAAGGAAGACGGATTTGGAAAAACTCAAAACATGAATGTTTTAGATCTTGATTAGATCTACAAGTTTCATGTTGACTAAAAACCCAAAATAAGGCAAACAAGAGAAAAAATATTTTTGGGAGCATTTTAAAGGTATAAAACACTTGTCTTTTTTATTCTGTATTTTCTGTATTTTTAATGTATTCTTAGACCACGATATATACAACATTTACTCTGGTTTTTACTGACACATTTTTAAGCAAGGGTATTAATAAATGGAAATTAGTATGATGAAACCGAGGTTCATCGATCATATAGTTATGTATGTGATTTGTTGTTCATATTCTTAGAAGGTAGATATTAAGGGTGCAATATAGCGCTCCTATTTTCCGAACTTGGGGAAGCATGGATTATTAAAAACCCAAGTTTCTTTAATGAAAATGACAAGGGTAGAACCTAAAGTTAGGTTTTTTTGTTTTTAGAGTGTTTTTTTTATTTTTTTGAGAGTGTTTTTTTAAAGTGACGTAGTGATTGGACTGAATTCATGTGGCTAGTTGCATCTACTTTTAGCCACTAGTGGTGTAATTATGGACCGTAGAATGCTTACCTGTATTACTTTAGGATGGTGCCTTACAAGTTGTACTTTAAACACCCAATCTACTAAGGGAGACTATTTTTCCCTCACTGATAAGTAGCTAGTCATTTTTAAATCTAGTAGTTAGAATATTCACTAAAAGTTTTTTACTTATTATACCCCTTAATATTTGAAGATAGGTATTATAAACACAAAGAAATTTTGTATAATATACATAATATACACAACTTGTATCCAAACCCAATTTTTGATGTGAAAACAATTGAAATATGAGATATGGATAAGCTATATATAATATATACACACACCCCTATATTTAACTTGTGCTATGTCCTCATGACACAAAGTAAACTGAAGACATAGGTCGTACCAAGCATAGTTGAGCATAACGAATAGAAAGTTGAGTCTCCCCCATATACTTAGGATTTGAAAGTCCTAAGCATAACAGAAGAGAAAGAAATGGGGTGGTTGTAGTGAAGAAGGAAAGAATAGAAATGATGTATACACAATGATATCAGTTCCCCTATACTTAGGTGTAGGTCAATCTTAGTGTGGTCAACTAATTACACGTGGGGGATCGAGTAGATTTAAGATGTATGTTCAAGGGGGTAGGTTTTCGACGAACCTTCTTGGAGGAGTGCGGTGGGATATAATATGTTGATGTACGATGGAGTGATGAGGTTGAAGATGTAGAAGTCAAGTAATGATCATAGTCATCCCAAGAAGAACAATAGTCATACACATAGGATCTCTAATTATTGTCAACAAAAGGTAAATGTCCTTTGACAAGCATCATATTGATTGCACTTACCTGATGAACCACTTCAGGACCAAATGAGGATTCTTTAGAAATCACCTGGTTTCTATGGTCAAAGATGACTTTCTTGGTCGGTTTATTTCTATACGAAGCATCAAGAGGAAGGTCAGAGTTCTTCTCCCTACCATGAGTAACCAGTGTAGCGTTTGTGGATTCCTCGTTAGATGAACCACCGTAAAAATCGACCCATTCTTGTAGGGTCGTAACATGTTTCGGGGGATTTAGCTTGTCTATGGTGGTAGTGTTGGTGATGGCTAGGGAAGATGATGTCACCTTCTGATATCCATGAGTACTGGTGACATAAAAGGTTTCTTCAAAAAGAAAAGGTATCTCCTTGTATGGTACAAGTATTTCATAAATTACTACTGACTGAAAATTAGATCACTCAATTAATCGTGATGATCCTCATACATGTGGTCCAATTCCTCATATGCTCATGTACATCACTTCCTCATAACATCTATAGCAGGGTGGGAGGTGTAGTGAGAATCAGAGGTCGGTTAAACAATCGATCTCTTCGGTGTCTCTCACAAGGTTTGTGTTTATGATGTGATTTATAATATGTAAGAGAGAGCAATTTCTAAATAACAACTACAATTTAAATGTTAATGTGGATTGGATTTACATTGGACAATTAGTTGAAAATATAATTTACATTTTATTTTGTGTTGTGAATTTGATTGACAATTTTCCAATGGCAAGATTTAATATTCATAAAATAAGTATAAATTATTTTTGTGAAATAATTTACAACAAATATTGTTGTAAATATTGGATATTTTCATGTGATAATGCAATCTCATATATTAATGAGGAGATTTCCTCATACCATAAAGGAAGGGTGGACCACCACCAACTCCTATTAGGAATGGGTGGTTGTTCCCCCTCTTTATGGAAGAAGGTTAGTCGTCTTCTGTTGTCTCCGTGGATAATTGATTTAATTAAAATTATTTTATATTCATTATTATTCAATAAATTAAATTAAATTATTTTTGTGTTTTTAACAACAAAATCACAGCCATCGAATGAAATGAATCAATCGCATCCATTTATTATGTGTTGTCCATGGATTGAGATCCGTAAACTCCCAAAATATTCTATTAGGAGAGGCAACTCTAGCCTTTCTAAGATGTTGAAAAATAAGATATCTCTCTCTCTAATTATCCATATATGCCCCATCTCTCTCTTCTGTGTAAAGCGATCATCCACTCTAAACCCTAGAGAGATCACTATCGATGTCTCCATGTTGTTGTGTCGCCGCTTCGACTACTAGTAGATCTACATCTCCTTCGGCGCATTACACTTGTGAAGAAGATCTCGGATCTCGTGAGATGAGCTCAATAGATTTGTCTCTTGGATTGTCAACATGGATTGCGATAAGCATGCATTTCATCAACGCGTACGCAAGCATCTCCTCTATCAGATGGTCATGAGATAGGAGGTCTCTTCGTTTAGAGACTCGATTACAACCATGCTTCAAGAGGTAATCTTTATACCTAATGGTGTTTAGATGAAACGATCCAAGAATTGTTCTTGGATCATTTGGTTTCATCATTTTAAAATTTTTAAATTATGTTTCCCTGAGCAACTAGTGTGACTAACTGCTCCCGATCGCATATGATGCGATCCTCACGCTTCCATAATGGGCTTAAAGATTGTCCCATATCCTTCAGAAACATCACATAAGAGTGTATACCCGGTGAGGGATGGCAGAGAGGGTGTGTTTCTCAAAGAATAGGCAGTCAGAGATGGTGGTTTCATATGTCAAATGTAACCTCATATGGAGGACATGGTGGACATGGTCATTAGGGTGTGTGAGAGAGAGAGATGTGGGGAGAATATGAAGGTACCAGTCTTGTGGCTTAAAGCCACATGTGGATACCATCATAAACTAACGACGATTGCATGTTACGCAATTGGTGGAGCATGAGTCAAAGGGGCACGAGGAGGAAGATGATAGGTGGTTGTTGGATCTTGGGATCTAACAATCTCGATGGATTTGTGTGTGAAGTGATGAGATATTCTTGATCATAATATCAAGCAGATCTTGCTGAGGTGGACTCGCATTAAATAGAACTGCCAAGAAACGAATAGTCCACATGGTCAAATTTGAAAATGAATAAGTGAAATAAATATTATCAAATTGAAATAAATAATTAATAATGTAAAAAATAAAAAGTATTCTACATGAAAGATGGGTATTTTATTAAAATAAACAATTTTCACGTAGAACAAAGAATAAAATACATCATATATAAATACTAAATAATTTTTAAATATTTTGAAAGGAAAAAAATATTTTTTTTATTTTTGGTATTTTTAAATAATAAACAATAAAAATATTATATTTAAAATTACACTAGTCACTATTAGGTTATTATATAAAGAGAAAGAAAAAAATAGAACTATAAGTTGGACATGCGATCCCACGATGAGCCATTATGCAATACAAGTTATTGCGATTCACACCTTAATTTGAAATTAAGAATAAATAATTTATATAATAGCCGGGTTACGTACCATTACCACCTTAATAATAATACACATGTTGATTCAAATGTTGAATCATAGAGGTCGGTGTTTGGATGATATCTAAACAGATAGCTTGAGGACTTATCAAGCACTGTCAAATGATTGTTGAGAAAGGATCTCGAACCTGAGAAAAAGATGGCAATCATTCCCTAAAGGTTGATATCTGACCGATCTCTTGATGTATGCCATCTACATAGGAATAGAGATTCAGAGGTGTCAAATAGGTCAAAGAGTTCACTTAACAAGATCAAGATAACCAAGACCTACGTCTCATATTATCACATTATAGGCATAAATCCCATCACTGGAGACATATTTACTACTGTATGTCTAGCCATGTACATTAGGGTTGACGAATAAGTTGATGACTTAACCAAGGTCTATAAACCGGTGAGGTGATGTGCATATAAGGGTATATGAGTAATACGATCTATATAAGGGATCATACATGTTTACTACTGATCTGGAAGACATGAGCTCACTCATCAGACAATGGGACTATATTCCATTGATGGTCATCTTAATTTAGAATCACGATAGAATTTGTAGCTATGATAAATGCTTTTGGAAAGTGTATTATTGATACCAACTCCTAATGATCAAATGAGAAACCTAATGATAAAACCCTGATGGAGATAGTTCAAACATGATCTAAAATATTGGGTTTTTTCTAGGTCATCCAATGTACATGATGTACGGGTATTAGGAATACTTGAGGGTGATATGATAAAAAATGAATGAATAACCATGACACTTCCATTATGAGGGAGTGATGAAACATATGTGTATTTTAGTGATTCCTCTCAATAGATTAGTAAATTATGTTTAGTCCAATTTAACATTGATCTGACTATGATTTGGATGCAATAAGAAGATTTGAATATATTTTAATTTTATCTAACATCTTTTAGATGTTCCCTATATTTGGAATTGAGATATGATCTCAATATCGAAGTCATTATACATGGAAAGTACAATTTCCATGTCCTTATCTCTAAGTTTCTGCGGAGAAAGCAAATTGTTCTTTAAAGGGTTCAAGAATAATTTTATTTTTGATAATATATATCTAAGCATTGGTAAATTGATAACTAAATATGGTTTAGTTATCATGAATGATGTTAATATGATCCATATTATTTGGACACATGATAATGGTCATGTAAGATAACTTAATATGATTTAGTTATCAAGCATATTATTAATGTGGATAACAATATCCATAATAGCTATAAATATTTAAGTGAGATTTATTATGTTGGAGAGATTTAATTGTATAAAGGATTCAGGAATTCAATGTTAACGTGATATGGATTCACATTATAATTAATTGTAAATGCAATTTAAATTTTATATTGGTGGTTGAATTTGATTGACAATTGACAATGGTTTGTTTGCAATGGTCACAAATCATTTTCAAATTATTTTGTGATATTTTTGTTGACAAATAATTATATGAAGGGACTTGGGAGCACGTACCCAGGGGTGTAGTTAAACTACCTACACCCGATCTTTTTAAAAAAAATTAGATTTTTTTAAGTAAACCTTAGTGGAATTTTATTAATATATTTAAAGTAATATGATTTTCATGTTTTGTGCAAAACAAACATTCCTAACATGTTCATCTAGAAGGGGTCAATTTTAGTAATTTTGAGATCGTTAAAATTTGATAGTCGTGATGAAGATGATATGAGTCTCTAATAAGTTGATTTTTGAATGATACCATTGTGATATATAATGTTATGATTCTCACAAGGTTCCATTTAAAAAAGATCAAAAAAATAATGAAAAAAATGAGCCGGGCGTCGGTAATTACGTACACCCTTAGGTGTAGACTCCCTTTTCCCTTATATGAATACATATATAATGTAAAAATATTACATTAGATGGTGATTGGAGATAGAGTTTTCTCTCTCCAATTCATGTTGGATGTCCACCATGGTACTTGTGGAAGGAGGATATCCCCTTCCCCTTTACATGGAAGGTGGCTCTTTAGTCCTACTTCATTCATTGGAATCTATTTATTTAACTGAAATTAAATATATTGTATATTTTTCTCAACTTATTTATTTTCCTTTTAAATAATGAATTATTGTTGCAAAAAATCTTGACCATTGATTTCAATTAGGAGTACATCTCCACCATCTAATATGCTATAAAAGGAAGGCTAGACCTAGATCTTTCTTTAAAAAAATACAACATCAACTCACAAGTTGAAATCTTTCTCTCTCACACTATTGTGCTCGTCAATGGTACTGATTTTAACAGCCCCGTCATTGTTGCAATGCCACTGTGCTACAAGATCGACTACTCATGAATCTCCTCTTTCTTCAATATTCTTGCTCATGAGGAAGGCTACATATTTCGTGAGACAAAATCAGGAGATTCTACGATCTCAATATCAAATCGAATTGTGGGATCTACACATCTCATCCATGCATCTGCATGTGCATCCTTCATTGAATCAGAATTAAGACGTGAAGTCTCTTTATTTAAAGACACACAATTGCAATCACGTATCAAGAGGTAATCCAACTACTCATTTGTGATCTTGATGAAACGATTTCAGAAATGTTCTCATTTCATGGGAGTTCATCTTGTTTAAAATTTTAAAATCTGTTTGCCCCTTGTAACTAGTATGACTAACTTCCCTTGAACATATTCAATCTAATCGACACGCTTCTGTGATGATCTAAGGCCAATACCCTAGCCTTCACTACATATGCAAATATTCAATGATCAGGTCAGTTATTCGCAATAAGTAGCCTTAATTATTTACGAGATGTCAAATTTTAATTCTAATTAATTAATTATAATATTAAATGAATGATTGATAACGTGATTCTGACCTACGGTTAAGATGTCGGCCTAGAGAAAAGGCCGTAGACAGGGAACCACGTTGATCAAACAAAAATACAATAAAATAACAGAGAGAGAAAGAATCAGATAAAGTGGATTTTTCTCCTATTTTGTCGTTCAATAATTATTTTACTAGGTAAGTGTGACTGGGTCGAACTCAAGGAGGCAGAATATTCAAACTTTAGATTTCGAAACAAGAATGAAATTCCAAAAAAATACTCTTTATTCTTGATTTTACAAAGAAAGGAATTAAAAAGAAATATGTCTCAAAGCTAACTCGAGATGGCAACACAAAGAAGGGACGAAAAATAAGGGGAAAATAATAGAAAATTTTCTTGGGTAGTTATTAAGCTACCCTGAAAAAATCACAGAAAAATATGGAAAAATCAAGGTCCAAACAATGCCTACAAGACAGGGGTATAACTACAAAGAAAAGTTTATTGTTTTTTTATGAAAAGGTCCCTGTCGGGACTGAAATGAAAAGAGAACCAAAGGCATTACATTTAGGTCCCTGTGCAGGGACCTAAATGTAATTTCGGGAAATATCTAGAGCCCATCTTAAAATTAGGAACTTCGCTGGGTTTTTGATGCAATTTTTCCATCGTTTCAGATTTGGCGGTCAAGATTAGAATCGGGGACGCGATCTGGACCGTCCGTTAGTGCCACGTGTCAACCAACTATAGTGTCTGGTGTTCATGTTCTTGCAGTCTTGCACACAGCTGACGATGATGTCCCCTTCTCCAAATTATAGTCTGCGAATGGTGTGACGCTTGGGCCTCCGGCGAGGCCAGAGGGGTGACGCCTTCATCCCTTGAGCTCGCCCGTGGTGGATCTCCTCCAAAGGTGGCTGGAAGGCGACGTTCTCCGTCAATGAAAGTAGATGTCCGGCTGACTAAGATCTGATACTGCTCCTGCTTTGATTGTGAATTACATGAAGTTTGGAAGATCCAAAGGTTTTGATGTCGCTCCAGATGAAAGATGGACCGGCAATGAGTAATTTGTGAGCTTCATTTGCGAAGAATTGGCCAAAAATTGCAAGATAAAAATGTTGTTTCTAGAGTTAATGAAGAAAGTTGTGAGAAATAGCGAAGAATGAGACGTGGGTTTATTTGATATCGAAATGAATCTACGGTGTCAATTTGATGAGCATCTAAGAAGGATGATTAAGAGAACCTATATTACACGATTAAATCGCTAAAGGATACACGAAAATAGAGAAACAAAATTGCAAAGAATGGATGCACAAATCTGTGAAAGAGAGGTGTATTACCTCTGATAACAGCTCGACGGTCGATCCTTCCTGGAGCTTGACGCGACGTGGCGCTGCGATGCAAAGCAATTGGTCGTCGAGAGCTTTTCCTTCAACGTTCTTTTTTCCAAGTGGGGTGACGGATGGGCGATGTCACCACCATATTCGGGCGACATGAGGCTTGGAAGAAGGAGGGTGGACACTGGAACTGGGGGGTTCCAGTAAGTTGGAGAGTTATGTTTGAATGCGCCAACTTTAGTGGAATTTATCGGTTATATGGAAAGGATCTAAGGTGGATCTAAGGGTAGGCATGAATGAAGGTAGTTAGGGGAAAAAGATGAAGGGTTAGGATCGAGCGAGTAAGTTAGGAATAGCGTGGGAAAAAATGTTGAATTTCGACCGGTGGAGCAGAATCTGCAACGGCTTCTTGGAGAAGAAGAACCAGCAGCCGACACGTGTCAGCACCTGGTTGGCCAAATGTTTAAATACACTATAAATTATGTAATAAATAGTAAATAACATTATTTTAAATATGTATAAAAACAAAAAATAAAGAGAATTAAATTATCTAAATTATGGAATAATTAATTTTCATAAAAAATATTGTACAAAATATAAATATTATATTAATAAATAGGTATAAATAATACTTAATAAATAAATCTTGGATTTTTAATTCAATAAATATGTAATTTTATATTAATTTTATATTTTTTAAATTATTAGAATAATAAATCATGCCTTCGTGAATTTTTGTGGATTTTAATAATTTATTTTAGATATATTAATAAATACAAATATAAGTCATATAGTTCAATTTCATCTATAAATTAGGGTTTTGGATTTTATTAAAATAATAAATAAAGTCTAAAAAATTTGAAATAAATCATGGTGAAAATACAAGGTCATAAAAAAATTCGAAATTATAAAATTACTAAAACTATAAATAGTGTATTCTAAATAAAATAAAATGCCCAGAAACCACATTGTCTTTATGTCCCAAAACTGACTTTTTGCAAACGGACTCCGATTTTAACGAAAACACCTCCATTAATCAGATAATATTATTTTATGAACTTTAAAGGTAAGTAGAATGAAATTGGAGTTCGTATGAGAAAGTAATGATGTTTGGAAATTGAGAATTTGACAATTTAAAAGATGGATTTCTTGGCATATATAGAAGATAATAGTTTTAGCTTATTTTCATATTTTTATTTATATTTTTAGAACTAATTAGGAGAAGAGTTTGGTGAAAAATATGTACATATCAATTAACTAAAAAATCAATGATGATTTAATATTTATTTGATTAAAGTGTATTTTTTATTATTTTTATGATATTCTTTCCTTATCTCCTCCTACTTGTTTATTTGTAGATCAATCATTGGTCTCAAGGGTTAGGTTAGATAAATATATCTTACAGCTATATTTATATTTTCTAAGTTATATTGTACATATATATATATATATATTTACAATCTTCCTTCTTTTCTTTTCTTTATTTTTATTCTTTTATTTATTTACATGTTTTTGATGCATAAAAGTGCATTTTCATTTATGAATGGAGTTTTTTAAAAAAATGGATTACATGTATTTGTTAAGGCGTTTAAGACAAAATGCGACAGAAATATTAATGAATCATTGATTCATCAACCCCTATACTTAAACTTTGCTAGTCCCTTAGCAAACACTTATTTGAAAAGTGAAAAGAAAGAAAGTTAAACGATGAATTTGTTTTCCTAAACCAATTCATGAGAACAAACAAAGGACAGAGCTCGATCGGGCCTGAAACAAGCATTTTGTCAGAACCTTAACTAGGATTAGGATTTTATTCTCAACAGTCCTCAAGTTCCACAAATCCTTATTTAAGTTCACCTCATTAGCTAGTTCAGACTCACTTGTTTATATCACCGACTCTATCAACACTTATGTCAATTTGTACAATGTGTGAATTGATTCAGCTCTTCTTACTTAAAGAAGCGAAGAAACCGTCCATCCTAGCTATACACTTTCTTTGATTCCTCATCCAGCCACTCTTTCCTCGGGGAGGGTGGTATTCCCATCTGAGGTCAGTTCGTGCTATGTCGACAATCGAATATGGAGAGAAAGTATAAGAATGAGAAAAGAACTGGAGTGCGACCAGTGTAGACGTATTTCCTTGTGAAGCTCAGTCGGTTAGCTAAGTCTCCACTAAGATGTACATGCATTTTTTGTGGAAGCTTTGGTTATTGTGGTCGTATTTGTATTTGGTGGCTTCTTCTTTGATTTGGCTTAGTAATTTGCTTGCAGTGCATTCATATTTTAGTGCCTCGATGGATATAACGTCTTTTATCCTGTCCCTTTTTTTGAGATCTAAGAATGTGTCAGCTAATCCTTCCCTCATCCGAAGCGACAATAACAACTCCAATCTCTCGTCTTTAGACATCAATGCTGTATGGACAATGATAGAAATGCACTACCAAGACGAACTGCCTTTCGCAGCTCCATGCAAATCAAGCTAAGTTCAAAGTGCATGTGTCAAAAATTGGTTCATTGGTGCAGAGTTGTACGGATGACACCAAGTGTTCTACTTAAGCACATATGAGTTGATTTCCCGAATATGGTCTAATGGAACATAAGGATTTAAGTCAAAGACCTGCAAAGTCAAAATTCCAGATCCTAACTAGGCTCCTTACAACGAAAGCTAATAGCCATAATCAAGCTCCATCCTTCAGACTATTCTCAATCCCTAGTTCCAGAAATCAGACTTATTCTGAAAAATGTGAATGCAAATGCAACAATGTTTTTGTGAAGTGCATTGTTTTAATTTTACTCATTTTTATGGATTTCAAGGCTTTGTAATTTTTTATGAATTTTAGAACTAATTTACTTCTTATAGATTTTCTGATTTTTATAAACAACTATATGTACAAGAATTTTACAAGATAAATTACCCATATTTTATTTGTATCAAATAACTAATGTATTTTACAAATTTTATATACAGAGAATTTTACAAAGATTAAATGATTTTTACACATATTTTATTAGATAGAATTTTAAAAAGTACTACACATACTAAATACATATTTTAAATTGAGCATTTTAAATAAAGATTTTAAACATATTTTACTTATTTACAAGGATTTTATAAAAAAAATAAATAAGTATCTATATTTTAAAATTAACCCTCACCCACTTTTTATGGATTTTATAGATATAGAAAATACATAAAAGTACGAGTTATGGACAAAAGTATATACAATATATATGCACCCCCCTATACATAGCTCATTCTCCTCATATCATCAAAAGAGAAAAAGGAGGACATAACTCGTGCTTAGTAAAAGTGGATGAAAAAGTATGATTATGTACTAATTTTCACAAGTATGATTATAGGAATAAATATCTATATATAATGTATTTGGTTTCTATTTTGTGTTTTATATTTTATGGTTTTATATACATAATTTATATAATTATACAATATTTAAATATATATTTACATATTTTTATTTCATTTTTCTGAATTTATTTGTATACTTAAATAAATAAGGGTATGTATAGGTATGGTATACCTATGTATTTTTTACATTATTTCTTTTAATGAGTTGTTAATGTTTCCTATGATTATTATTTAATTGTACTTTGAGGCATATAAAAATACAAGAAAGCTACAAGTACAAAGAATGAATATATATATATGGTATAACAAGGACCCAAAAGACACTTTTGTATCATAAATCCAATTTTAATAACATCACCTTCATTAGATAAATGATTTAATTTAGAGTACAATAAAGGTATGTTTGGTCAAATTTGAGTTGATATAAAGAAGATATGGTTCTGTAATGTTTTTTTTATTTTAGCTTTTTCAACTATATGTCCCAATCACATTGTTCCTTGTTTTTATGTGCAATTAATTTAATCTTTTTCTATGTGTATCTATGTACATGTTTGGTGTTGAAAATATTTTTTTTTGAAATGTATATGAGTGTTCACAAATTAGTGTATGTTTTAGTTATATGCAGTATACAGGTCACGTAGGGTTTCTAGGTGACAGTATTATTTTATATGTATTTATTTGGCCTTATCTTTACCTACTTTGTCCCTTGTCGACCAAGTCAATATTGACATAGTCTTGAGGTTTAGGTAAGTCAATATTTGCAATACTTCCTTTATTTTTATTTTCTTTTCTTTATTCATTTATTTTGTTTTTAAATATAGGTATTTAAGCACTATTTACAGATAAAATTAGGGAGTTAATTTGTACAAGTTAGTTCTGTTTACATGTATTTAATAGTCGTTCTATGAACCTTTAACAACGAATATGATATTCGTTGCTAATTACAAGTACAAAAGATGATTTGGCAATGAATAATATTCACTGTTATTTCTTTAACATCAAAAGATATGGCAACAAATATTCAAATTTTACGTTGCCTTAGGTCAAATTTCTTATAGTGAGTGATGCAAAGGAGGGAAAAAAGAAAAATAAAGAAGGTAGAATGATCAAAATTTTTAATCTTGTATTAATAAAATAGAAGTTCAGAGATCAATTAAGACCGTTTATATTATCAATATGTTTGGAACCTTATCAACATTAGGACTTGCGACTCAAAAACCTTTAGATTCCATGCTCCTTTATCTAGTCCAACTCGACAGTCTGGTCGAAATCTTCCTTTCAGACGTGTACTCTTGTAACCTTGAAAATACTAGTACCATGTGTGTTAATTGTGTTAGTTATTTCTAAATAAGCTACTGAACAGTCTAGAGGTTTTCTCCTATCATAACCTGACCTCGGGGGGATGGATATTTCCTTCTAAGTTCAAGTACATGATAGTATACAACGAATGGGGGATAGGCTAGAAGAAGGAGAAAAGAATTGGAAATGGACTGGTGTAGTCACATTTCATGTGGAGCTCGATCAGCATAACCAAGACTCTATTAAGAATCAGGCCTTTTTTGAAGCTCAAAAATTTTGAGATTTTTGGTACAGACTTATTTTTGGATATTCCTTTATTATGAATTGTTATGCATTCCTTTTTGCAGTAAAAAATATAGAATTTTTAGGTCCGTTCATATTTTGGGGTCTTAGAATAAATTGGGCCAGCGGAGCATTTTTCATCCAAAGCTTTTTTTCAATCCAATGTCCAATTGTTACATGTTTATGCTACCAGAGAAATAGTGCGTAGAAGTACCAGTTTCAGCAGTCTCCAAGAGTGGTTCCTAGGCCACCCTTAATGAAGCGGTCTAGTGTCGTCCTTACTTAGACTTGCAGAGTTTTCAACAACCCCTCTTGTTGAACTAAGTGTTGAGTGAGAGGCTCTAATTCAAACTGTTATCTCAAGAGTCGTTCATATGACATGAAAGGTTCTAATTAGCCATTTTGAGTTGAATCATGAATGCAATCTCATTGAACCTACAGACTTAAGCCAAGGTGACCTAAAGCATCTCAATTCTAGTTCCTAATTGGTTGCTCTATAATTAGGTAGATTAAGGTCTAGACCAAGCTCCAAATACAATGGCACTACCACTAAGCTTCTTGTGCACACATGGTTCATTAGGATACTTAATGAAATCATAACTCTTTATGATTTCATCAAATCTGATGTTCCAGCTACGAGAAGCTTGTTTGCGCCCGTACATGGATTTCTTCGGCTTGCATACTTTTCTTTTCTTAATTATGAAGCCTTAAGACTACTCCTTATTTATATCCACCTCAAGGTATCCATTGAGGAATGTCGTCTTTACGTACATCTGCCAGATGTCGTAGTCAAGGTATGCAACTATAGATATCAACACCCTAATGTATTTAAGGATAGAAGTAGGAGAGAATGTTTCATTGTAGTTGATGCATTCTCTCAGTGTGTAGACCTTGGCCACAAGTCATTCCTTGAATGTCTCTACCTTCCAATCAGGTCCCCTCTTTCTCTTGAAGATCCATTTACACCTAATAGGTTTTAGCCAACTAGGTGGATTCTTTCAACATCACCTTTTCGTAAATGTGCTTTACTCATAATTGAACATGCCATGTCCATGATGAATCTATTGCATCTTTGAGCAACTCCATAATGTTTGTGAGTTCCACGAGGAGTGATATTGGAGACAATTCCTCTCTCTTTGAGGTATTCCTTAAGCTCATCTAAAAGGTACTCACCTCCTCATTCAAATTGGATCTGTTTAATCTTCCTATTGGTTTGTTTCTCAACAAAATCCATGAACTCTTTGAATTTTTCAAAGGTTTCAAAATTATTATGTAATAGGAAGATAAACATGTATCATGAATAGTTATCAATAAACGTCAAATAACATCGATGTCCATTTCGAGACATGATACTGAAGGAACCACATACAGTGGTATGTATTAGTCAAACAATACTTTTTCATCTTGTAACCTTGCTACAAAAAGTCATCCTAGTTGTTTTACCTCAAATACAATGTTCACATGTAGGAAAAGATAGGACTTGTAGAGAATCTAAGGGTCCATCCTTTACCTATCTATTGATCCTATTAATAGAAGCACCATAATCGATGGTCCAAATGCCTTCTCACCCTACGAGAAAATTGGTTTCAATGATGAAAGTAGATTTTGTAGATTTTGGGAATTAACCCTTCTCGGTGATATTCAGGTATTCTAAGTAGTGATGCATCCAATACCCAACTTTTTATAGTGATGACAAACATCTATCTTCTTCGATTCTATCAGTGTAGAAGCATGCGAAGATGAGCCAATAGCTTGACTCTTCTTTTTTTCTTCTGGGCCAGACCCTTTCGAGCCACATGCTTCCGACCACGCTTCCCTTTGACATATGCAACCATTGCACTACCCATGGTATTTTGTTTCTTCATTACATCTTCTGCAGACTTTAATGAATACATTAACCCTACATTAGTTACTCTCATCTTATTCATGTAGTATAATACCACAAAGTTGTTGAAAGACTTGGGCAAAGATAACAACGTGAAGTCAGACTACATATTTGCATCCATTTGGGCGCCAATGGTATTTAGTTCATAGAGATAACTAATCATTTTGATTATGTGCTCTCGAATTGAAGCCCCTTCCTACATCTTACATCGGATAAGTTCTTTCATGATGTTATAACGTTGAGTATGGTTCATGTCATAGAACATCTCTTTTAGATTCAACATTATATACTAGGTCGTGTCCATATCTACATGTTGCTTCTAAAGTACATTGAACAACAACCCATAATATACCACCTAGCCATGGATTAATCTTCATCATATTTTTCATTGTACTTAAGTTTTTCCAATTTTGTAGGGTTTGTGTGCTTATTCTTCGTGAGAACATAGCTAATGTGCCCCACAAAAAGAATAAAGTTCAAAATTATAGATCCAATCCAAATAATTTGTCTCGGTCAACTTGTTAACCTCCAAAATCCTGCAGAGCGGGTTCTTCAATTTCATGTCTGAAATAAAGAATGCACTATATTATAAAATATACATATTATATATTCAAAATTTAGTTCTTTGATTAAGTGCTTGTAATCAAATTAGTTTTGCTTTTACAACTTTAGAACTACATTTCCTTATTAAAATTTCAAAGCAATCGATATACATACCTCTATATCTCTTGTAAGATTTGGGATCTCCATTTTACCTTTGTTACAACACAATAATATGAGAAACTACAACTCGAGCAAAAGAAGCTGGAACTCACGCAGCCTTGCAAGCTCAACGTGTATTTCGTAATTCAATATTTAACACCCAGGACCACCACCTCTAAAGTGATGTTAACCAATTGTTAATTGATTCAATCATCTAGATGAATAGAACTCTCTTTCTGTAATCCAATATTGCCCCAATAATATGAGGAACCAATATTGGGATTACTATGCATACGACCATACTCCTTCGAAAAGTAGTGAATCCTATCCATGTGCGCTTGTATGTATGAGATATCACTTCGGATAGGCATCTTCTGCATTTAATCCATGGTGATGGGACCCTTTACACTGACAGGAGACCTTGGGTGTCATTTATATGATCCTCCATATCTTATTCAAATGTTAATTAGTTACTATGAATCATATTCACATGATCAATTCCTCCAAGGGAATTCCATATTTATTCATAAATAGAGTGTTTATTTAATTAGATTTAATTAGTTTAATCATATTAAATCAATTATAAATACAATGTAACAAAAAATAGGGGTTTCTTGATATTGCTAGAGTTATACCTCTCATAAGTACATATTATTCTTGATTTGAGTAACAAGAATACAACTTGATTTACTCATATTACCTCTCATCGAAATGGACCAAGCCAAGTCAGACAGATAGCGCTAACATGGAGATCTCCCTTAAAGGATGCCATTTAGTTAACCCATAAGCATATACACGCCTAGACACCATCACCATAACAACTCAAGAACAATAATAGTTGGATCAGTATACTTGCGACTTTATCGATCAACGTGGATGATTGGTATTATACAATATAGTAATCACTAAGAAATATCAGTAATCTTAAAAAACTTTTGAGTTCCTAAATTTCTATGCATTTTAAACAAACATGTTCTTGGTTTTGCATGTAAAAGTTGTCCTACGACTACTGTTGTTGGATAATCTAGGGTTTTTGACATGAAAAATCAATTCAATAATTATTGATGTTTAAACAAATATTTTCATAAATATTAAGCATCAAATTAATAAAGTTAAATTTAGAATTTCCTTTATTTAACATTTCATTATAGGAAAATAGTAATAAAAAATTAATTTCTTATAGATCCATAATACATGTAAAAACAATTTTATTACGGGAACTTCTAAATTTTAATTCAAGAATTTTTAGTGCCAATAATAGACATTTGGGAGATATATTTAGACATTATAAATATATTTTATTCTCCAAAAAATCATCCAAACATTGCATAAACATGCACTTTTAAATTAGTGGAAAATAATTTGAAACTTGCATCTTATGAAAAACTATGAGTCCCCACATAACCAATATATAAAACCTTGATCCCTTGATGTGGGAATCACATCCAATATCCGTTATTAAGCCTTTGATACCACTTGAAGGCTAGATTTTAGTCCTTAACGCATCACAGAAGCATGAAGATCGCATCACATGCGATCAAGAGAGAATAGTCATACTAGTTGCTCAAGGCAGCGGAAATTAAAATTTTTAAATAGACAAAACCATATGATTAGAGAACACTTCTCAAATTATTTGATCAAAAACTCGAACAAGTTATAGAAATAGATTTCAATGCTTGATTGCGATCTGTTGTCTCTATAGTAAGAGACATCTTATCTCAGGTCTGATCTGATGAAGGAAACACTTGCGAACACATGAATGCATGATTGCGATACCTTGTGATAATTTCAATAATGCCATAGATAAATTGTGAATCATATTTACACATCTAAAATAAAATGTCAATTGCATATACAATTAATTATCCAATGTGAATCCAATTCACATCAACAATTAATTCATAAATATTAACTACATATAAATCTCTCCAACATATCATAAATTACATTTATAATATTTATTATTATTACACACAATGATATTTGCTTAAATTCATGTCGAAAAGATCCGACTATCATGAGGCCACTTTCTATATAATATTCTTTTTAAAAAATATTATTTAAGAAGTTGTCTCTGACTGTTTTACGTTGGTTGTCAGTTACATCACGCAACCCTCCTCATTTACCTAGGCTTGGGATCGGCCATGACTGAGTTAACTGAAAATTTGATGGAGATAATGGGACCGGCCAGTTGTCTCAGATGTTTGTCGTGGATTGGTAGTTGGAATATTGTCACTTTAACTAAAAAATTGATGGAGATAGTGTATACGATGGAAAGAAGGAAGATTCATATACTATGTCTTCAAGAGACTAAATGGGTTCGAGAAAAAGAAAGGGAGATCTAAAAGACAGGATTTAAACTTTGGCATTCAGGTAAATATAAGGGTAGAAACAGTGTTGGAGTGGTTGTTCATAAGGATTTGAAGTATTGTGTGGTTAAGGTGCAAAGATTCCGGGATCAGATTATTTTGCTAAAATTGGTTCTTGAAGAAGAAATTCTGAATATAATCTCAGTTTATGCACCACAAATTGGTTTAGATGAAAGGACTAAACAAGATTTTTGGGAGGATCTAGATAAGATTTTACAAGGAATCACACAAAGAGAGATGCTTTGCATAGGTGGAGATCTTAATGGACGTGGGGGAAAAGATGCTTTAGTGTATGCTAATTTTCATGAAGGACATGGTTTTGGGGATAGAAAGGAAGAAGGAAAAGTCTTCTAGGATTTTGTAACAACATATGATCTTTTCATAGCAAACGCTCTCTTCAAGAAGAGGGAGGAGCATTTAATTACTTATAAGAGTGGGACAACTAGAACATTGATAGATTACTTTGCGTTGAGGAGAAGAGATCGATTGTGTTGTAAAGACTGCAAAGTAATCCTAGGAGAGAGTTTGACAATCCAACATCACTTGTTAGTCTTGGATGTACAAATAAAAGGGCTGGCAAAGACAAGGAGGTTACTAAGATCACTTGAACTAGATGGTGGAATCTTCCACTAAAGCAATCGAGCTTCAAAGAGAAGGTTTTAGAAGACTTATCTTGGAATTGTAGCGGAAGTGCAAACGAGATCTGGGAGGCAGTAGCATCTTGTATCTGAAAGGTAGCCAAAGAGATGTTAGGAGAGTCAAAGGGAGGAGCTCTGGCTCAAAAGGAAGCTTGGTGGTGGAGTGAAGGGGTGCAAGAGAGGCTAAAAATTGAAAGAGCATGCATTAAGGCTATGTCTAAGGATAAAACAGAGGAAACGATCACAAACAACGAAAGAGCGAAGAAGGAAGGACAGAAGGCTATAAGAGAAGCAAAGTCAAAAGCTTATGAAGTTTTGTATAAAAATCTTGACTCTAAGGAGGGCCAGAAGGATATATTCAGGTTGGCCAAAGCAAG
Organism: Ottelia alismoides; assembly: GCA_037367405.1. Classification (NCBI taxonomy): domain Eukaryota; kingdom Viridiplantae; phylum Streptophyta; class Magnoliopsida; order Alismatales; family Hydrocharitaceae; genus Ottelia; species Ottelia alismoides. The sequence goes on from JAZKJV010000225.1 coordinate 2,157,726, forward strand.
AGAAAGAAAGACCAAAGACCTTTCTCAAGTGAGATGCATTAAGGACGAGGAAAGTTACGTGCTTGTTACTCAGAAGGACATAGAGACTAGATGGGAGAAGTACGTCCATAAACCTTTCATTGGGGAAGGAAATAGAGAGATCACTTTAGGTGATCTGGCTAGTAGTGAAAGTTACATGAATCGTGCTAGCTACAGACGGATTCAAAGAAAGGAAGTAGAGGAGGCATTGAAGGTTATGAGACATGGGAAAGGTGTGGGACCAAATGACATCCATATAGATGTATGGAGAGTTTTAGGTGAGCGCGGTTTGACTTGGCTTACGAATCTATTCAATGTTATTTGGCGAAGCAAGAAAATGCCTAAAGATTGGAGGAAGAGTATCATGGTGCCTCTTTATAAGAATAAAGGAGACATTCAAAATTGTTCTAATTACAAAGGTATAAAGCTAATGAGTCACACTATGAAAATTTGGGAACGTGTGATCGAATGAAGGTTGAGGCAGGTTTCTAACGTAAAAGAAAACCAATTTGGATTCATGCCAGGTTGCTCAACTATTCAAGCCATCCATTTGTTGAGGAGAACAATTGAGATTTATAGAGCTAAAAGGAAGAACTTCCATATGATCTTCATTGATTTGGAGAAGGCTAATGATTCTATCCCACGAGAGATATTGTGGAGAGTTTTGGAGAAGAGACAAGTACATGACCTATACATTAACCTGATAAAGGACATGTATGATAGGGCTTTATCTTGTGTAAGGATCCCGTCTGGGAAGACTGGCTATTTTGACATCAACATTGGTTTACATCAAGGTTCAGCTTTGAGTTCATTTCTTTTTACTTTTATTATGGACGAGTTGACAGTCACATTCAAGATGAGTTAACCCGGTGTATGTTATTTGCTGATGATATTGTGTTGATTGTTGAGACTATAGATGGAATAAATGAGAAGCTTGAGGTTTGGAGACATGAGTTGGAGAGTAAAGGATTTCGTATAAGTAGAGCTAATACATAATATATGGAGTGCTCCTTTGATGGAAGCAATGGTGAAGGAATCGAGGTGATGATTGGTTATGATAACATTCGGAAGAGAGATTCTTTTAGATATCTGGGATCAATTTTGCAACATGATGGGGAAATTGATGGAGATGTTACTAATAGAATAAATGCATGGTGGATAAAGTGGAGAGTAACCTCTGATGTTCTCTGTGATAAGAAAATTCCTTTAAAAATTAAAGGGATGTTTTACAAAGCAGATGTGAGACCTTCTATGCTCTATGGATCTGAATGTTGGCCTGTGAACCATAGACATGTGCAGAGAATGGATGTAGAAGAAATGAAAATGTTTAGGTGGATGTGAGAACACACACGTAAAGATTGGATTCGGAATGATGCAACCAGAAAGAAAGTTGGTGTAGCTCCGATTGAGGACAAGATGCGAGAAAACTGCTTTAGATGGTTTGGTCATTTGCAAAGAAGATCATCTGATGCACCAGTAAGGAGATACGAGTGTTGTGATATTGAGCCGGTAAGGAGAGAGTGAGGACGACCCAAGAAGTGTTGGAAAGAAACTATACGAAGGGATCTTAGTATTATGGATATAAGTTCGAGATTGACCAAAGATAGATCTGAATGGAGGCGAAGAATCTATGTAGCCGACCCTACTTAATTGTGGGAAAAGGCTTTGTTGTTCTTGTTGTTTTGTATTACAAACAATGATATCCACATTAATCATTTCCTTGGCAATGAAATCATATTTAGTTATCTTTGATAAGTTTCCTCATGTGTACAAATAATATGAATCATATCCATATTTTTATGATAATTAAATTTCATTTAGTAATCAATTTCCCAATGCTTAGATATATTATCAACAATAGAATTAGTTTTGAAATCTTTCAAGAATAATGCTCTTTCTTCATGGACACTAGGAGATAAGGATAAGGACATTGTACATTCCGTGTATAGTGACTTGGATTTAGATAGTATCTCAACTACAGATCTCGTTGACCTCGCAAAGATGTTTGATTAAATCAAACTATGAATCTAATCTTCTCATTGCATTGGAATCACATTCATATCAATATCCAACATTTAAGCTAAGATTGGATTATTAATCTACTGAGAGGAGTCACTAAAATCGAAATATCTTTCATCACTCCCTCATAATGGAAGTGTCATGGTTATACAATCATTTATTATCACATCACCCTCGAGTATTCCTAATGCCCGTACATTATGCATATTGGAAGACCTAGAATAAACCAAAATTTTTATATCACATTTAGATTGTCTTTTTTAGAGTTTTATCGTTAAGTTTCTCACTCGGTCATCGGGAGTAGGTATCGATCGTATGCTTTCCAAAAGCATATGTCATAGATTATTATCATGATCCAAAGCAAGACGACCATGCATGGAATTTTAACGGTCCCAATACCTCATGAGTGAGCTCATGTCTTCTGGTTCAATAGTGAACATGTATGTTTGTTGAAACTATCCTCAGTGTTATGTTTGTCTAACAAGTTAAATAAATGGTCAATGAGGTGATTGAGCACAAGAGAGGAATCGAACAATAATTAACCCATATAGATAAATAAAGCAATCAAATGGATGCGAGTCCAAATTTATAACGCTACAACATATGTCTATTGATAAGACGTAGAGTGTAAAAACACAAGGAGCGAAAAGGGGAAGAGAAAAAATAAGTCGTGTGCTTTAGTGTTTTTGTGAATTTTATTGCTTTTTCATTTTTTATGAGTTTGACTAGATTTCATTTTTATGAATTTTTGATGTTTTATAATTGTTATATATATATATATCTAATTTTATTTAATTATTATTTTCTATTTAAATTTTTTGATTCTTATTTTCTTTTTCTTATTTGAATATATAATATGTATATACAACTATATATAATAATATATACAATATAAATAATATATGTAACATGTATGATAAATATATAAAAATTCAATAAATACAAATAAGTATAGTCCTTTTTCTTTTTTTAAAGGACTTAATATATATTTATATGTATTTATATTATTATTATTATTAAGTATATAAGTATTATATTTGTATATATAGTCAATGTAGGGTTTATATTTATAAATATAACTATAAATACTCAAAATTTACAAAATAGAAGATTTTTATTTTTCTTTATTTCTGTGATTTTATGGTTATTTTTTTCTAAGTTCTATGTATTATTAAAATTTGAAATATTCGAAAAATGGGAGTTCATAAATAGGTCGAATTACTTTTAGGTTTAAAAAAATAAAATGAATGCAAAATTTCTTAAAATGATTTTTTTATATGTAGCATTTAATCTAGATAAAAATATACATAAGGAATATATTTTTTTGAAATTTATATATATTTCTTTGTTTATATTATTTGAAGAGTTTTTAATTTTTTTGGATTTTTGTTTTGTATTTTTTATTTTTGTTCGAGAGAGATAAAATATAGTAATAATTACACTCTAATTGTTTGGAACTTTTTAAATTGTTTTTTATTTTTATTTCTAAATATAAAATACATAACTCAAATAAAAGAATAAAAATGCATGTTAATATTAAATAAAAATATGGAAAATATTAGAATAATATCTAGCATTCACATTAATTTTATCATAATGTTGTCCTAGAGCTATTTAACAAAAAATGAAAAGACATATATAAAATACAACAGCCTAGCTATGGTATATTTGTAATAAAATATAAGTACAAGGAGTTTTGTGCAACTTATCCAATTTAAAATACTGAAATGAAATAAACGAACTATGAAGGGTTTCTCTGCAATATGTCCACCTTACGTCGGGCACCACATGAATTGTCCTAGTATTAGACCTAAGTGCAATATTTAAAACGTCTTGAGGGGTCTTTGCAGTTTTCATACAAGTATTGAATCCTAAATATTTACACGATCAAATAGAAAAAAATAAAAAAGGAAGAGGGATACCAATAAATTTACACAAAAGAGGTACGCTATTAGACGGTTCTAATTGCATTAAGTGTTTGATCATGTGATCCTTCTAACGTGTCGGTTTGGCCTTGATTCAACATACATGACTAGATCTGGCAGTTGGGCTCCATCCGACGGTTCTAAGGCACGTTAGAAGAACTCGGAAGAAGGTTGACCCTAGAGAACTTGCATCAGAGAATACTCCATCTTCCGAGGCCCTCCTTCGTCTCTATCCAATCCTTCATCTTGTTATTGCCACCCCACATCTGTAGGATGGCTTAAATGGGTTCAGGCCCATGGGTCGAGGCATGAAGGTCTTAGAACTTGGTTTTTGTTCTTCGTTGGATGTGAGCTTAAAAAGGCTCTTCGGGTTCTCCATCCTACAGCAAAAGATTCTCGGATATGAGGCGAAGATCCTTAGTCTAAAATGAAGTTGGATGTGTGTGTTGTTGAATATGGACTCCAACAAAAGGCGACGGATGATGCGCTGATGGGCCTCGATTCTTGCTAAATCAAGGAGAAAAACAAGTGGATTTTGTACAGAATGCAAAGGGGAAGCATCGTGTTATGTAATGGAGGATGGAACAAGCGATGATTACGGTAAATTTGGGGTTGGAACCCAAGGCTCCCAAAGATTTTGATTTCTAAATTTAAACTAAACTAATGCATAATTGACCAATCTAAGGCTCAAACTAAACTAAGGGAACAAAATACAATAAAAATGGCAAGACTTCTTCTCTTACCTTCATATTCCATGCAGTAGGAAGCTCCCTCGACGTGTACTCCAACAAGGCTGGATCTCTACCTCCGGTCGCTCCTTCACCATGCCAAATGCTTTGCAAGTTTATTGTTGTCATTGACACACTCAAGCGATCAATAACAAGGGGCCATAGACGGTGAAGGGTGACCAAATTTCAAAAGGACATGGGTGTTTTATTTATGCATAAATGAAGGCGACCCTTTGCATCTTTGATTTATCTTGATTTGATGAAGATCTATTGGATCTCAAGCCCAAGCGTGAATTAAGGAGATAAAATCTCCATATTTTTCTTAGTATGCCAAGCTAGAGAAAGAGTGTATTGAGCAGGAAAAATGGTGCAAGATCAGGCTTTGATAATCGCAACCCTCGAGAAGGAGAGTGGGGAGTAGTTGACCCCAGGTCAATGAACGGTGATCTCCTATTAGTCCTACTAGAGGGCTAGAAGGAAATATAGTATAGAAAGAATAAATAAACATAAATAAAATAAGAAATAAATTAATAAAAAAAGTAAAACACGAAAAATGTTGAATGTTTTGTTTGTATTTTTTGGTGATTTTTATTATTTTTATAGGCTAATTTATTATGTGTTTATTTTTGCATGTACAATTATATGTATTTTTACCTATATTTTATATATTGTATATTTATTTTGTATTTTATATTTTATTATATTATACATGTATTTTATATATTTATAACTTATTTAAATACATATTTAGATATTTTTATTACATTTTTCTTATATTATTTCTTAACTTAAAGAATTAGGCATATATATTATATGTATCTTATAAGTGTATTTTACCAACGTATTATGGCATATTATTTATTTTTATGTTTTTTTTGCTTTTATTTTAATTTCTATTTACCTATTTTGAAAAATATTGACAAGTTTATAAAAATATAGGAATGCTAAAAATATAAATAGTAAATATATTGAATATTATATACACGTGTAAGACACAATGAGAGCCCAAAAGCCAACTTTTGCTTCTTAATTCCAAATTGAATGAAACCACCTTCATTAAATAGGTAATGTTATTTTATGAACAATAAAATTGAGTTTTGTCTATTTTGAGTTTGTCTGGAGAAGATACATGTCTAGAAAGTTTTCTTTGCAACTTTTTATTCTATGTCATGCGCACACTGTGCATTATTTTTGAATGAAATAAATGTTGAATTTTTATTTGTATTTTTATGTATAAAGTTCATGTTCATTGTTTATTGATTTGAGGTATAAATAATAAAGAATAAAATAGGACCCAAATGGCCATTATTTATGAAAAAAATTAGGGTTTCTATGTTGTATATTGTACAATCTCTCTACCTTATCTCCCTTACATTATTTTTGTTGATCAAACAATCATGATGATTGGGTCTAGAGGTTAAGAGGAACTCATTGTCTTTGACACTTCTTCTTTTTTCTTTTCTTCCTTTATTATTTTATTTTGGTGTTAAATATAATATTTTATATGGTAATTTTATATCAATTTATTGAAGTTATTTTATGTAAATTATTACTATATACATGCATTTAGCTAGGGATTTAAGGCCGAAATGAAAGAATAAAGGAGATGAAATGGAGATTCATCAATGATCCATTTTAAAGATCGTACTATTCATATGCCCTTTTAATCATGCCATCTCGTCGATGTATAGACCTTGATTAGGTCATCAACCTAACGGTATGCCAGGTGTACATACTCAAACATATGGTAATACACTTGTCTTCGGTGAGAGAATGCATAGCTGTATCGTGAGAGTATACAACGCAGGTCTCGGTTATATCAATCTCATTAAGTCATCTATGAATATAGCCTATCCTGATCCATGTGCGCTTGTACATCGAAGTTAGGACTTCGCAAGACGTCTTCAGCGTACAATCCATGGTGATGAAACCATTTACCTTGATCGGAGATCATGTGAGTCATTTATATGATTCTTCATGTCTCGTTTAAAATTTAAATAATCATTATGAATCGTATTCATTATGATTATTTCTTCCAAGGGAATTCTGATTCTATTTATAATATACTATTTATTCTAATTGGATATATTTTTTTATTCATATTAAATAAATTATCAATTCAATGGAGGCAACAAATAATTTGGGTTTACTCTATATTACTACACTCACAGTGTACAAATTTATTATTCCAATTAGTTGTTTAAAATACGGAGAGACATCTCACGCTGCCTATTCTTGAAACGGATCAAGTTAGGTCAGACAAATAATGCTATCAGGGAACTTCTACTACAGTTCAAGGTGCCAAATAAGTAACTCATTAGCGTATCCATATCCTAGACACCATTACCGAATCAATTCAAGACAACACAATTGGTACACATTTTACTAAGAGGTTTATTCAATTATATGTTCTTGATGACCGACATGATATTATATAAATTCACTCAGAAATCTTAGGCATCTTAAAAATTTTTTAGGATCCTAAACCTAGTCATATCAGGCAAAGATGTTATGGTTTTGCATGTAAAGTTGACCTACAACTACTGTAGGTTAAACTAGAGTTTTTGTCATGAAACAACCATTTAATGGTGATTGATGTTTAATAAAATATTTACATAAGTATTAGTTATCAATTAACCATGGTAAATTCATAAATTCTCTGATTTACATTGATTGATAAACACATTAAGAAAGTAATATTGATGATCCATTCATCATACGACCCGTCCCCACTAAACATGGAATATCTAGGGAAAACATAGTCAGAATCGTGCAAAAAAATTCAAACAGTTTCTGGTTTAATTATATACTCAATTAAGTGTTTATTTCATGTTTCAAGATGGGAAAACAATCACCAAACATTATTTTGTTATGGATCGATGAATACATGCAAAAACAATGTCACTGCCAGGACTTCTCGAATTTTAATTTATGAACCTTTGATGCTAATTGTTGTCTACTGATTTGGAGATATATTTATTTATTATAAATACATTTTATTATCCAAAAAATCGTCAAAATAGTTCATAAGCAGTAGCTTTTAATTTAAGTAAAAAATGTTGCGGAACATGCATCGCACGCACAAACTATGAGTCCCCACGCATACGATATACAAAACTTTTTTCCTTGAGGTTTGGATCAGATAAGTCCTTTGGTAAAGGCTTAAATACCACATAAAAGCTACGTTTTAGGCCATAGTACATCACAGAAGTGTGAATATCGTATCACATGCGATCAAGAGAGACTTGTCATACTAATTGCTCGAGGTAGCAGAAATTAAAATTTTTTATGAAGATGAAACAACATGATATGAGAACTATTATCATATCATATCATCAAATTCATAAATGAGCAATAGAATTACCTCATAAAGCATGTTTGTGATCATGTTTCTCTAACGAAGATATCTGATGTCTCAAGTCCGATCAAATGAAGGATACACTTGCTGACGTCTGGATGAGACATAAGCTTCCCGCAATTTGAGTTGATGATCTGAGCATGGAGTCTCCTAGTTTTGTCTCACAAAATATATAGTCTTCCTCATGAGCAAGATACACTGAAGAAGGTGGAAATCCACGAGTAGTCGATTCGGTAGCACAACGCTGATGCGATGATGACTAAGGCTATCACAAACAATAAGCTGGATGACCACAATATTGTGAGAGAGGGAGAGAAACCTAGCGTATGTATGAGAATAGAGAGAGGAGAGATTTGTTTCTTTCTTATTGTTGTATTTGTTCTAAGAGAAAGAGATAGGTCTAGCCTTTCTTTTATATCAAATTAGATGGTGGAGTTGCACTTCTAATTCAAATTAATGGCCATAATTTTGTTGCATAAATTTGCAACAACGAAAATTTAATTTAAAATAAATAAAATATATTGAATATTCATCAATATAATTTAATTTTATTAAATTAATTAAATATAAGTAGTTGGAAAGAGGACAAGCCTCCTTTCAAAAATAGGGTGGACAACCACCTTGATTTAGGACTAAAGGTGTTCGTCCACTCCTATTTTGGAACGGAGGCTATCTCCATCCAATTAGGTTGAGATCTAATATCTCATCATATATTGTGACGAGTCAAGGTATCGCTGAGGTACTTGATCTATATGATGCCCGAGGTTGGGAAAAGATTAATGAGGGCTTATTAAACATGAGTGTTAAAAACATAGCCAGTGTGGGACATGTTCTCATGTTATCTCCTGACTTTGACCTAAAGTGCCTAAGTGTGATGATATTAATTTAATAAGTTGATCAGTGTGTATGAATCCTTGGTAAAAGAAGTGGAGTTAGCCAAAAAGAAGGTAAGTTCCCTCAAATGCAAAAAATGATGAAAAATGACAAGACAAGCTCATCTCATTACAAAGTTACATCATATGAGCTATTATATTCAAGGTGAGTGCTCCCAACCTTTAAGTGTCTACTTGAACCAAATCATTATGATTTTATGAGTCAGACTAGGACCTCAAAAAGGGCTATGCATCATTAGCACTACAAGTCTTGGTGTAGGTATATTTGATCCATAAAAAGACGCACCCCAATGTACTCCCAGGAAAACAAATACAAATGACACCAATTTGTTTTCTACAGACACACTGACTAGCAAAATAAAAAAATGAGTTGAGTATTGGCACTTGATATAATTTCCAATGAGATGAATGAAAATAAGTACACAATCCTATATCCCATATGATCTAGGCTTCCATCTATATCTTTGAAGTCTAACAAACAAAAGAGACGGTGGATTGAAGAAAGACTAAATTCATTCCCTAGTGTTGAGGGTTATGTCCTTAGGAGAGCTTCGTAGATTGGAATTTTTGGTGATATTGAGAATCTACTATCATGAGTGCGGTCAACACTAAGTGATACTTCTCATATATGTGTATACACACACATTCGGAGTCTGACAATTAGAGGAGTTGAATTCCTTTTGATTAGATACTTGGATCAACTTAGAGTTTTAGGATTCCTTATACCTAGTGTACAAGGGTAAATAAAGCCTTGTATATTCACTTGAACTTATCAAGGATCTCACTAATTAAACTAACTCTCTAACAAATTCTTTATTATCTCGAGGACGAGCTTAGCTTAAGTATAAGGAGTGATAAATCCCAAATTACTATTTTCTTTTATTATCATTATCGTGGGGTAATATCCACTTGTAATTTTATTTTATCATAAATAATCAACATTATTATCTCTCATGCTTGTGTTAATCTCAAAATGCATTGACTAATACTAATTGAATTTAATGTGTTGTATATATTTAACACTATTTAATATATATATATATATATATTATCCTTATTATTGTGTTATTATTTATGTATTTATTCCTCATTAACAATCAAATAAAAATTAGATTAATATTGTATATAAAATTAACATAAAAACAAACTAAAAATACAATAAATAAACAATAGAAAAAACATAGAAAATTGTTTTATATGGTTTTAATCAGTATTGGATTTTTATCTAGGTATATATGACCTCTGATCTCTTTGACTTCCACATGGAAGTTGTAGATCTCATCGAGATCAAAAACTTTATGCTCATCACTTTTTATAAATATCCATCTAACCAATTATTTTCAATTTTAATAAATTTATTTATTTTCTTAAATTCTGAGTGGGAGACGTGGTGCCTTCAGACTGCACCATATGTCTCATTCCTTCTAGCACCACCCGCTCCACATCTGGGTCGATCATTGTCGTCTGAGCCTTTCATTGCCGCTCTTCTCTCCATAACTCGATCGGATCTGAAGATCAGATCAGAGAAATCCGCTAGTGCCTCCCTCGTTACCATTGGATTTGTAAATCCAATGGCCATCCCATCTTCTTCAACTTGTGCCCACCTCTTCCACACGACACATATCCTCGCAGCCTCTCAATTTCTTTTATCACAACCACCTCCGTCAGCAACTTCACCAACTTACATCGCCCAAAGCCTCACCTTGATATCATGATCATCTCCAACTATCTAGAATCTCCCAATTTCATCTTTCCTAGTCAGTGGTGTTGGTGGAAACAACCACCTTTCTTGGCCAAACCTCCGAACTTCCGTCCCCATAAAACCTCAATCTCAACCATCTGCAGCCATATCCACCACTTGTGTGTGGTTTCTCCTAGTATCCTCTTCCTCTAGGTGAGAGTTAGGGTTAGAGTTGAATGCCAACTCAGAGGAAAACTACCGACGAGATCCCTGGCTTCAAAAGCCATCATTCTACCGTTTCCTTGGTTGAGCAAACTTTGACTTTCTACCGGAGAGGTCAAGCAAAGACCGTAGAAATTCCTACTCCGTCCATGCATCATTTTCAACTCCTTTATTCATCACTTCATCATCCAAGTCATCTAATGAAGTTTATTTTATTCAATGTTTACTCATTTATTTCAGATCGTCCTTTTTCTAATCTCTTAATCTGAACATATGGATACCCTCGCATTCATTCCATAGTCCATGTGTGTATCTCCAGTTCTTCAAATCATTTTTCAATCTTCGTATCCATACCTATCCATGTTCCTGGTCTGTTTGAGTGAGAACAAATCAAAATCTCGATACTTCACGACCATAGAGCTTCCATTTTTCCTCAAATCCACTGTATAATAGTCATTATGTCTTCATCTATATGTTTGACTAACATTGCATTGTGATTTCTCTTCATGGTTGGAGATTGAGACACATCATCGGTCTCCATCTACATCGACAGTGGCTCTACATCTATAGAGTGATCCGTTGTGCCATTCATCTTCTGGAGCCCACGAGAATCTCAGTGACGCATTCAAGGAGGTCAATATACTTTAATCGGTGGCTGCAAAACACGGAGGAGCACGAGTGGCCTTTCCGAAGCCTAACCCGAGCGCTACCGTCCACGGAGGAGCCGAAGAACCGGAGGAGAGAAGCTATTGTTGATCTCCCCAGTTTGGGCGAGAACTAACGGTTCTGACAAATCCATGTTTGCTACATGAAGCACCAGTTCATTCCTGAAGCTCGGAAGTTGAGCTTGTTTCTGAGCCTCTCGCAAGGAAGTAAGAGCGTCCACGTAGCTTGAGCCTTCACTGCCGAACCTATCCAAGTCACGTGCAGCATGCATGTGACTAGGTTATTTACAACGCTGACCCTCAATTTTTTAAGAATTGCATATAGTTCCTCCAACTTTTCTGAATTTTGCATAATAACACCCACATGTTATTTTATTTTCACTTAGTCCAAATTTGTTCTATTGTAATAAAACATGAAACTTTTCTTAAAAAAATGCCCCTGGATTGATTGTTGAATATATTTTTATCTATAAAGCTAACTAAAGAGATTTCGATCTCGTTTGAAAGCTATTTTGTTGCTCTTTCATTTGGCGTGCTTTATTATGTTTTTCCATAAAAATTTACATGTAATATATTTATTTTTTAAAGTTATTATTTAGATTCTTAAATGAAGTTGAAAATAAAATCTTAGTGAACAATTAAACATGTTATTACACTCAATTCATAATGACTCATTATTTGTTATTTTTAATAATCATCATTAAGTTAGTACTTGGTTTAATTACTTGCTGATGAGCTTTGAGCATCAAAGTAAAATTGGAATTCCAAATTGTGTTTAACTGCTTTGGAGACTATTTATTGCTTAAATGTATTAATGGATCTACTTTTATGACTTAATTAATATTTAATTAATCCAGGACATTCTTGAGATTAACCCAAGTTTTTTGTTGTATTTCTACTTGTATTGTGAGTGATTTCATCTTGTTGTTCATGCATCATTATTTTCATATAAACTAAGTGTAGAAACATTGTGTTGAAAATCATCTTTTTTGTGAATCGTGCATTTTCTCTAAAGAATTAACCTATAAATTGCCAATTCCAATGTATGACATTTAGATTTACTCACTTGATCGCTCGCGTCCTTATGTAATACCCTAAACTTCCCACGTTATAAATTGAAACCGAATATACTTTATGGAGATTTTTCATTTGTTTCTGTATGACACGCTAAGTGTCTGTGCTGCAATGGATCCATGTTGTCTTATGCATTTAGTGCTTCATAAGTAATGGAATTGCAAAGGTAAAGTAGAGGGGAATGATGAATCTGCATTTCATCATCTTTATTCAATTATTATAGCTTAAAATCTCTTAAAGAACATCTATAAATATCAATAAATCTCTTTTTTTTACTAAAACTTATTCTTGTATAATTATTGTATATTTATCACTAATTTAACTAAAAATAAATAAATAATGAAATAAAGGAAAAATAAAGAAAACAAAAGATTGTATATATGTAATAGATATATGATGACTCTGCCCCAAGATGTGCTCAGGAGTTGACCTGATCGACTAGGAATAAAGTAGGGGGAGATAAGGCCTAATAAAAAGAAAAAAAAGGAAATCAATGTCCATGTGTACATATTCATTTCCATACACTATATATTCGCCAACAATTTCTCCTCAAAATTGTTTTCTTCTTGAAAATTGTACACAAAAATAAGTTCTAAATAATTAACATAATTGTAAGAAAAAACCTTGTACATTGTGTAAATAACAACACAAAAAAAGCTGCAAAGCTCAACTTGTCAAATAAATATCTTCTCCACCAAAACTCAAAATTAACCACACTCACTTTCATTGTACTGCAAATTGAATAATCTTAAAAATGAAAGTGGTTTCATAAAAATCGGAGTTAAGGAGTGAAATATGGTTTTTAGGGTGCTATTGCATATTATCCCTATGTATAATGTATGTATATTAATTCTTCTTGTAATTTTGTATATGTTGTATTTTTAAATATTTGTAAATATAGTATTTGACTTGTATAAAGTAAAAATAAAATTCACAAAATAAAAAAATATACATAAATATAATCATGCATATACTATATATGTATCACTATGTATTTTGTAATATATCCCTATTAATTTTACCTAATAAATAAAATCCTAAAATATAACAATAATATTTTTAAAACCCTTATAAAATATTGGAAATTAATAAATAATAAAATTCTATGTATATTTGTAAAAATAATAAATTAAAAATCATGATGTTGTATATATAGGTATATAACCTAAAAATAACATACTTTATTTATTTCTCACTCTTGTATATATTTTATTTAATTAATTAAAAATCCCCATAAATAAGTTAATTAAGTTACTAATATTTTCTACTTGATTTTTATTTTAAATTTATTTCCTATTTTATTTCCATTTATTTTTCATTTTCTCCTTTTTATCGTGTAGCGGTTCTTATCTATTGTACTACATTTATGAGGGATAGATACATCCCTGATCTGATATCCTATGACAAAGTATACAACATGCTGGGTAGGTGAAAAAATAGATCTAAAAGTGGCTTCGGTGTACGAAAGTCTGGGTAGGATAAAAAATACATAAATGAGCGGTTCTGGCATAAAAAAGGGGGAAGATAGGGATCATGTGTTAGAGGGATTATTCACCGTGCACTTAGATTGGTTGATCTCGGGTTTGTTGACCCTGGTTAACACTCTGTTCAACGTCATGTCCCACATTTTTCGCACATTTCCTTTTCTTCACGGAATTTTTCCGCATGCCTCAGTCTATAACTCCTTCCGCCTTCTTCTCCACTCTTTCAACCTGATCTACCATCTATAACACCCAATAAGAAACTCCATTGATCTACCATCTATAAAGTTGATCCATTTTACATCCCTTTTGCACTCAACGATGATTTATGGAGTCGAATAACGATGATAGCAACTTTCAACGGTTGATGGGAGTGCATGAAAGTGCTTGAGATTCATGATCCAGCTACTCGTCGGATCTTCGTCGGTGCTGCCTCCCTCCTATATCTCTCTTTTATGCTTAGTAAAGTTGGTTGGAGATGGCCTCCAAGCAAGAGCATCACTTTGAGATTTGTAGCTCCAAATGCAGTAGCCAGCTTTATGAGCTCCAGATTTTGCAATAGGCATCTTCGACTGTCAAGGACCATCATATCAATGGAGGATCATTACTGGCATGAGTATCAACCTTTACGCTGCGACTCGAGCAGATATCAACTTAGATCCAGCCGATCGATGTTCGATGGAGCACACCTTCTTCTGAATTCCTCTAGTGCCCTCCACATGCATTGGATCAAGAAAAAGAAGCTCATATCATATAAAGAGTCTAAAAATCCCAATTCCTCAACCTTTGATTTAACCTTTCATATTAAATCCACAAAGCTCAAGCATGATTTATCCTTAATGTCGGATTAGATCTTTAATGCATTTCAGTCGTATGATGTGCCATGTGGAACTGTATGACTTTTGCACTCAACCCACTGCTCTTTTTTAATTTTTGTAAATAAGTCCATTTGGGACACATGTCAGACTCTTGCTTTATTCAATATTTGCATTTTTCACCTTGTTGTTTATTTTATTTATTTTTTAGTCATGTTTGAAACTAAGAGCGTGCATCGCACGTGATTTCTTGGGGATTTTGCAATAAGAATCCTTATGGTTATTTGTTATCATTTAGTCCTCTAAATAAAAAAATTTGCATTAATATCCGTACAAGAGCGACTCACGTATGATGTCATGTGCATTCATTGGTAAATTGCACAATTTACCCATGTTTTAATTATTTATTATTCACTTGTTCTAGGAATTAAATTTTCTTTCAACTATACCCATGTTCATCTGCATTAATGTTGCATGTCAATTTGGATTAATAAATATCAAACATTCAATAAAAAATCCTTAAAAATTATTTTAATTGCTACTATTCTCATTTTTCCGTAGTATTTTTTTAACTTTTTCAAAAAGTTTTTATAACTTTTATTCATTTTCTAATGCTAACATAAGATTTTTTGGGATTTTTTATTTTTAAAATATTATAAATATTATTAAAATGCAAAATAAAACACTTTGGATTAAATTTCATTTGTTATTTCCTCATAAAAACACAAAATAGAAAAACTAACAAACATTAAAAAATCTTTGAAAATCCAAAAATTTATATATATATTTTCTGGAAAATATAAAAATTCATCTTTTTGTTCATGCATTTCTCTTCCGTTTTTCTCCTATTTCAGAAATACAAAAATATTTACATTGGTTTTTTTATCATTTTCCTATTTTTTATATTAAAAAATTGAAAAATATTTAAAAATCATAAAAACTTAAGAAAAAGACCAAAACAAATTTTTTGGTTTTTTTGCATATTTTTGCTATATTTTAATAATACAAAAAGTTGCTTTCTCTTCATTTGTTTATATTTTCCATTATCTGTTTTTGTTTTATTTTCCAAAATTAAAAACATTTTCAAAATATAAAAAATCATAATAATATAAAATTAGAAAAGCAAGAACATATAAAAATTAAAAATTCATAAAAAATTAAAAAGAAAAAAACACAAAAAACAAAGTAGTGCACATAGAATTACTTCTTTTATTTCATTAATTTTTCGTTGAATTAAATAACCTAGGCTCCCTGAGTTCGATCATGTATGCTATATAGTAAATAAATAGCAAAACTGTTTTGCTTACATTTATTTATTCAATTTTGGTGAGAGTTCATTAATAATTTTTGTTTATGTATTTTTACGGTTGCAACGATACTACATTAATCCATTAAATTTAAACCCTCGAAATCACTGTCCAACAGAGGGAAACATGCATGTGTTGATTTGACTGCAGTTTCTCCATTGGCTATTCTGATAAGGGATGACTATATTGAGGGATACGCTGCACATAGAGATATCTCAGCTAAAGTTGCTAAGCATGAGAAGGCTTGTATTGATAATCTACATGTTTTCAATACTTTTGATTTTGATACCTTTGGATTTTTGGGAACTGAAGATATAAGATCCTTAAAAGTGTCCAAAAAATTATGCATAGGAACGCTATGATTGCTAGGACTGTGGATGTCGTGTTTCGAAGAATTGGATTTGCCATTGAAAATGTATTAGTGGTGCAGCCTGTTGCCCATCTCCTATATGTAAATTATTTTTATAAGTATTAGTGAATGTTTATTTTATGTTCTACTATATTTTCTCACCGGTTTGTTCTAGTCCGATCTAAAGGATTGTGTGAGATTATGGTTCGGTTAAACATGTTAGATTTCATGGCCCACCTGATTCAAAAATTCCAATGAGATTTACTATGATACGTTTTACGTTTTAAAAAAACACGTTGTAAATGAATATGATTTTTAGTTAAAAAGCATCAATAGTTCATCGACTTTCTTAAAATCATAAATTATGTTGTCAGTTCGTGTAAGACCTCAAAAACCCATTTTGCTCTCTTCTCCCTCATAAGTCGTCACATTCTGCAAAACACAAGAAATCAATCGGAATTTAGAAAACAATTATTTTATTAGATGAGACAATTTGGTGGCAGGGAATAGGAATGCTACATGGAGTCCAAGTCAGGGGAAAAAGTCCAAGTGCGCATTTGGTGAAGGTTCAAATTATGAATGATAAGTTGTGAATGGTGAATAGTTTTTAGGGTTAAACTCTTTCCTGGCATTAGAATTCTAACTTTTTAGCATATAAGTTGTTAATCTCTCTTCGGATTTACTGCGGAAAAAGGAGAGTTTGTCGTGATTTAGCTATCACGGAACAAAGCGATCAGTAAGGGTCAGATACATCATTTTCATTCTGCCATAGTGTTCTTTCTCCACCAAGTGAATAAGTAAAAGAGAGAAACTCTCACTATTCTCATTTCACATTCCTTAACCATCTTCCGAGAAACACATGTCTCTCCCCCTCTCTCAATTATGTCGAGGACAAAAATGAGCATATTGGTGGTTAATGCAGAAGGGCACCACGACCCCCACAAAGACATCCATCCCTTCATTCATGTCAAGGAGGACAAAGGGCCTTAGGCATTTCCCATGCGTGGTCTCCCTTGACTTGATAGGATCCCTCAAGCAACCCCTGAGACCCAACGTTGTAGGTGAAATGTCCCCATTGTCGTTGCCCACCCTATTCCACCACACTTAATTGGGTGATAGCTAAACAACAACGGACATGATTTTAATCACTCGTGCCAGTCTGATTTGAATGCCCTCGAGTTGTGCCTACCAAAAAAAAGACTCAATGATTTCCTCCATTATTTTATTCGATGTTTAATTTGTCGATTTGGATGTGAAATGGAAACAAGACTGGTACGAAATAGGTTGTGGCGGTCTTTCCTGAGTTTGTTCTTGAAGTATGAACCCCTGCCAGTTACGTAGCATTGGCAAGCACAAGCATGTTCCCACTGCAAACCAACCAAACGACATCCAAAAACAACCGGAAGGATGTACTTTGATATGCTGTCTTTCCGCTATTCCTAGCTCTCTTTCTCGAAGGCATAGCCCCATGTCTGATAGGTTGATCCACCGATTATATAGTCATCATTTGACCTCCTTTCCGCCGGAACTACCGCATCTGACCACTTCTCCTTCTTCCCCATTGGAAAGCAGTCCTGCAAACCAACCAAACAACATCCAAAAACAACTGGAAGGATGTGTTCTGCCCCTTCCGGTAGGGAAAGCGGCCCAAGATAAAGGAGAGCGCTAGAGATCAGCATGCCTTCGAGCAGGAAAAGATATGATCCATCACACAGAGAGCGCAGAGAAATAACCCCAAGGTTATCCCGAAGAAAATACGCCACCAATTTTGGACTTGCTTACAATGAGCAAGTTTTAAGCCAAGTGATCTTCTCGAAAGAGACTCAAAATAAAAGGAGGATAGGTTTTTGGGATCCTCAAGGAAGCCCGTCATTTATTTACTACTGGGCGAAGATGTACTCATTCTGTTTTAACTACATTGCTAGCAGTGTTATTTTACTAGTTTCTTTTCTATAAAATGCGCAATCCTTATCGTAGTACCACATGCAAGAAAAGGTATGGTCAAATCATGATGTAGAGCTTTGCTAAAACAGGCCAGTTTTGCCATTCTTTGTGCCAAAGATGTTAGAAACATGATAAATGGCATTGACATCAACCAATAATTATTCGAATTTTCAAGATAACAAACGTATGTCTTTAACATGATTTATCAATCAATTATCCAGGCTATATTCAAATTCAATTATTAAATATAATCAATAGATTCATATGGACATGAACCAAAAAGGCATAAAAACAGGCAATGTGTGGGAGCCCACAGACTTTCGTTGAACAAGATATCGACCCCATTTAACCAATGCATTGAGCTCGGGATCCACTCTCATGGTACTACAATTCATGTTTGGCTTTTGTGCACTACGATGGTGATTATCTTAAAAAGTACCTCAGATAACACCCCGTTGAGAAAATGGTGATTTCGGTGGCAGACAGAGAAAAAAATAAAGAATGCATAGAGAGAGACTCTAGGTCGCATTTGGCATGGTAGAAATACTAAGTGTGGGAAGAATGGTCGAGTCTCCTTGCACCTGTAACTTTCATTGTAAGACATGTGTTGGATTCCCTAAAATGTCGAGAATCCGAAATGGCCAGTTGAAAAGAAAAACACTTGAATTTCAAATTACTCAAATAGAGTAATTTATATGTCAAACCAAAAGTATCGAGAATCAAATTGTATTTCCTACGCTCAATTTGAATCGAAAGCGGACCACATGTGAGTATGGCCTTCCAACCATTTCTTTTACTTTTGGTACAAAGGCTTAGGAGGGAATCAACAAAAATATTAGAGCCTAGCAATATGACACTATTTTTCTCATCCCGGCTTACCGAATCATCAACCAATTTAAAAATTAGCATCGTACTTGGTGCTAAATGTCATTTGATTATAACAATTCCCCATGAGTTCAGTATTTAAATGTCAAATGAGAGACATCTTAAAGTCGCCGGACTCAGATTTCAATAATGTTGTAATTTGGCTTGAATATTTATGTAAGTTTACGCCCTCCCCCCGGTAGTCACAAATCCCCCTACGTTTATTCAAGAGAATTGTTATTGTGGTCAGATAATGAGCAATCAATAAAAAATCACTTAATAGTATGTAATTAAGTTCAAGTGGTTATTTGTTTTTACTTTGGCTATACCCAAGGTAGAATACAACGAAGCAAATGATCTACTCAACTTCAACTTAGAAAAACTAATGCACGGTTTTCAAGAATAGTTTTTTTTTAATTTTTAAATACAAAAGTAATGCAAAATAAAGCAAATATGAGATAGTTTCTTAAGAGAATAATTAAGCTTAGACAAATTAGACTTAATGAGATTTTAAGTCCAGATTATCAAAAAATCATATTTCCTGGAAAATTGCATGCATTTATGATTGTAAACACGTTTTTTCTTTGAATTAATGCAAAACAACAAAAAATAATGACCATGTTCGGGGTAGTTTCAAAAATTTTCACTCAAACTAAACCAAACTTAATAAAACTTGATCAGAATATGACATAATAAGATCTTACTTATTTGGACTGTTTGATGTAAAATGACTTTTCTATGAATTTCTAAATGCTAACAAATTAATTAGGAATAAGTTAATTTTAATAAAGACCATAATTTAATATTTTCCAAAAAACATTCTCCTAGATAGCTCTCAGCGAGGGAAATCAAAAACAATTATAAATTACTAAATATACTAAATTATGGATTAAAAATTCAATTTTGAAAATCAGTTGATAATTTATTTTAAGTAAATATAAATGCAAAAGATCCGATTTTTGTAAATGGCGGATGACAATTAACTCTACACAATTTGATTTTTATGGAATTTTTAGATAGTCATTTATAGTAAATTTCAGATCACGAAATAGGCAAAATATAGAACTTTCCACTACAGTAATTTTAATAAATCAAATAATGCTCTGAAAATATTCATAAATATATAGAATGTAGAATTCAATTGTTCTTCAACATAAATGATACTCCAATACTGTGATATTGATGCAAATGGATAAAACAAAGTACAGACAAAGAACCATGGACTAATTTACAATTATCGAGAAATCAGGGGTATGGTAACAAATAGCTATGCATGCGATCTGTATGTAGATAATGCTCTAGAGGCTTGGTGCCAAATCTACATGTGGGCATCTTTCTTGGTTCGATATGCCCAAGACTAAAGGTTTAAGGGATTAGATCAGAGAGAGGGGATATGGTCTCGATTCGGTCTGGGTTGCTGAAGAGCTAGTCCTAATCAATGGATGTGAGTAGTCTTCAACAAATGTCAATGATTGCGAGGGTTGAGAGTACCATACAACACATATTGAGTCTCTAACTCATTAATGAGTCCACGAAAACCCTATGTTAATTTGCATGAATTATCATTTTAATTTGTCGTTTCGTTGTAGATAGGATTTCAGAATCGATAAAGAAATAAACACAATAATTTATTCAATTTTTAGTTAACATGGTTCTATGTTTATTTTACTTGGGCAAGTCCCATGGTTGAACTCAAGGAGGCAAAGGAACAACCTAAAATTATGTATATCAAATTTCGTGTACGGTTTTTGAGGCAGAATGTTTTTGATATTTTTTATGCAAATTTAAAATGCAAAATGCTAATGTGGACAATTTTAAGGACTAAAAAAATGAATATCAATCAAATGATATCAAAAAATGATGAAACTTGGCCAAGATGTTAGTTATGATGATATGAATGCATTATTTTTTTTGGAATTTTATGAAGAAAGATGAATTTTTTATAAATTTATGAATGCAGACAAAGTGAGTTTTAATAATAAATTAAAATAATAACAAACCTATTTACTTTCAAAGAATCTAATTATCAAAGATCAATCCTAGGTGGTTGATCTCAGAAAAAATCCTAAACATTAAAAATACGAGATTTAGTACCTATTCTACAAAAGGATTTTTATAGAGAAACTCATGCATACAAATGGAATTATTTTTGGCACAACGTGACTAATAATTAATTCTATTACCCTTGATCTTTTGACAATTTTTTGAAGAAGGGTTAATTATATATGAATTTCTACACACAAATCAGGTAAAGTATTCAAATTTTTGCAAAATTAATTACTGTTAATTAGCCAGAAAGGATAAAAATGTCACAAACTTATCATAATGTCAAGAATTAATAGAGGAACAAAGAATGATTTTTGAGTAACTAAATGGCGTATTAAATAGGCTAAAAATAATAGAGAACACCGGGGTATGCTTGCAATCTTTCAATATTCAAATAAAATAACATTTTTGTGTCGGGACTAAATAGTAATTACATACACCTTGAGGGGGCATCTCTGTAAAATTACATATGGGTCATGTGTAGGCACGTGGCCCTTTATTCGACGGGCCCTGGCTGCAAATAAGTGGTAACTCCGGGGCATATTGCAATTTCACCGAACTATCATGTGAAGAGCACGTGATCGGGGGGATGGAAATAAGGAGGATCTTTCAGGGCATCTTTGCAAATCGTCCTCTCACACACGTGCTACGCAAGAGAGGAAGGTCTCGGTCTTCCGGTCTCGGCTGTTGGTAGAGGAGCCTCAAAGACAGATGAGGTGTGGCGGCCATGGGAGGAGCCAGTCGCTGGTCTAGAGGAGATAGTAGAGGGGCTCGACGTCGTTAAGAGCTCGCCAGAGCAGCTCCAGACGACGCAGAAGGTGAAGGAAGATGTCGATGCTCCTGCAGACTAGGTGGAGAAATCCGAAGCTGATGAAGTACACGATATTAGTGACGACCACCTCTGTCAGTAGCTGAGTCGAGAAGTTCTGGAGGTATGAGGGGGTCTCCCATTGTCGATGAAGATGGTTGATGAAGTCAATGCCATTGCAGGATGATGTAGCTGGGGGTGGTGGGACGCAGGTGGAGAAGATGAAGTCGCAGCGCGACGGTGCGAAGAAGGCCAGAGCGGAGCAGGGCCTGGGGAAGCTTGTGACGAAGCCTCTTGGCTTCGGATCACACCAAGGAAGAAGGGTATCAGGCTATCACCACCCATCTCCTGTGTAATCAACGTATATGGTGAACAAAGGAGCCTTGCAGTTGATGATGAAGCTCGAAGGAGTTGTTGATGAAGTCGTTGGCTTGACCAGAAGTATACCAGAGAAAAGGCACACGCTCAGAGGATTCGATGCTGCAATGAGGAAAAGATCCTTGGATCTCAGCGACAAGAGAACGAGAGTGGTCGGACTATCACCACCAACCACCCTCCCTTTGTAATTTATGCAATTAGTGGATGGATTGAATGGAGGGGCAGCAAGGTTTAAATAGGGTCGAAGGAGGTGATACTTTGGCTGGACATGGAAGGTTGATGGCAACGAGATATGACAAGATTCGATTTGGGCTTCGGATCGGGTTGAAGAGGATGGTGGATGAAGATGATCAGTGTGATTCGTGAGGGTGACAGGGGCAGTGATCCGATTCAAGCAAGGAGATTGGGCTGACGAGAGGGTGAAATAGGAATGAAAGGCATATTGTTAGGAGCGACAGTGGTGGCTCGACTAGGTGGGTGGCGGTGCCTGTCGGACAGATTGGGAGAGTTGGAAGAAGAGGGCGCACATGGAGGGTACGTACGCAAGAGGCACGTGCTTTGCTCGAGCGACTCTCATAATTTTTTTAATTATTTTTTAAATTAATTTATTTTTTATTTTTTTAAAATAAATATAAAATAAAGGCCAAATTTTAGTGAGATGTGGCAGCTCTAGGAGCTACCACATGTCACCACCAAAAAATTTGAAAATAAAAAGAAAAGATAAATAAAAAAATAACAAACAACCTCAGATTAAAAACTTTTCTTCAAAATCTTTGCTCGTATCGATGATATATACAACTTTCATGAAGACACCAAAACAAATTATTTGTGCAAAGTAATATTTTTGGTGGTTCTCTGTGTACATAGAAAACCTTGATTTTTGAGTTTGGTAATTTTTTTGTAATTTTTAAACCAGATAAAAACCCGAATAAATATGATAAAATTAAAGATAAATATTTACACATTAATTAAATTTTTTTATTTTTATTAAATAATAAAAAATAAATAAAATAAAATACGAAAATGACAACTTTTGTACAGACTGTTAGTGAAGACCCGTATACTGTTAATTTCATTGATTTGAAGCTCAGTTTGGATTTGAATTTTGTGCAATTTAATAAAACCTTTATCAATGAAAGTAAATGAAATAGAAATAAAATAAATTGAGTTAACTATGTTCATAAAATATTAGGTCAAAAATTGCTAAACAAAAAAGTCCCAAAACCCAAATTCACATATGAGCTCATATTCAATTGAGCTTGGTCTTGTTTTGAAGGTAATTGAATGTCCATTAGTAAAATGAGTTGGACCAAATCAGACAATGGACGAGGAAGATATCGATATTTTAGTCACATAATCCTGCGATTAGGGTTTGAATTTCTGGTCTGCTTATGTCAATTAGTGATTTTTTTTGTATTTTTTATTTATTCTGGTTAGTAATATGTACACAGTGGAGATAGTTTCAGTTTATTTGGAGATAGTATGAATTAGTTAAAAATAATGGAAGTTAGCTTATTTTACAGGTTTATTAGGTTGGGATTTTTGGCTTCTTATTATGTGCAATAATGGGTGATAAAATACAATTATTACTAATACATGCATGAATGCTAATTATGCAATAATGAAGAAATGCCCATGAATTTTTGGTAGTTGAGACTAATGACTCATTTTCAGAGTGATGATTTTGAGATTCATCATCCCCCCATATCCTTAAACCATGCTCATCCTTGATCATCTAAAGAAATGCAATGAAGTGAAATGAGATTGGGTTCCATACCAAGACCGTGAAAAGAAGGTGATAATGGACATGGACTCAACCTTTGGCTTATTAGTTTAGAGGAACTTCTGTGAGACTTAGGATTTTAAAATAAATAGCCTCCATGTTCTACACATCATTATTAAAGTTTCAGCATATAAGTCATCTTAGATCAATCCTTCTCCCAAAGCATACCCCATGAACAGAACAATCGACTCATGTATGTGAAAGGTTTTAGCTCTTCCCATCCAGAATGCACGACTACCATGCAAACCTCCTCTCCAGTAACTCGTCCTCGGGGAGTCAGGCATTTCCTTCTAAGGTCTATCTCACTGTGTTCACAATCGAAAATGGGGCAGAATAATAGAAGAAGGGGAAAAGAATTGGAGGGTGACTAGTGTAGACACCTCTTCTTGTGAAGCTGGCCAGTGTAGCCGAGTCTCCACCAAGATCTGCAGGCTAACTTGAAGCTTGGACCTTTTAGTCTAATATTTATTTGGTAGCATGCTTCTTTTTTTTACTTTTTATTTCTCTTGCATTGATCTTGTTATGCACCTACGGATATGGAATCTTTTTTTAGTACGTTTTTTGGGGTCTTATAAAAAATTGTGCCCAAGCGTCCATCCCTTTTCCAAAGCTTTATTTCAACCCATAATCCAATATTTAGATGTCCATGCTACCAGAAAAGAAACTCACACAGTCTTCCAACACCTCGTTTGAGTAGAGCTAAGTGCATAGTACGAGAGTACAACTTGATTCCCTATTTCAGAGTCGTACCTAGAATGAAGAGACCAGGTTAGACACCAAGAGTCAAATGCTGCACATTGTCATGTGGAACTCGAAGATTTAAGTCATGGACATGATGCTTCTAAAATCCTTTTTCTCGATGAAGTTCCTCTGAAAATTAGGCGGATTAAGGTTAAGTCCGAACTACTCTCAGTTTCAGCTCATAACTTAGTTCAGAACCCAAGGGCTTTTCACAAATGCATGAAATATATGTAATGATGGATGAAGTGCATGCAGATGCATGAAATGTAGACATACTTTTTTGATTTGATTGATTTTTTATTTAATTGATTTTTTAGAGATATATTTTTTATGCAAAACAATTATGCAAATATGAATAAGAAGCATTTTTTCTTCAAAAAATTTGGTTGGACACAGTCAGTGTTATTTGCAAAACTCATTTTTTTGTTTTTTTATAATTTTTTTAAAAGATTTTACTAATTACTTACCCATCTCGTAAATACATATAGACTTAAGTGAAAGTAAGAATTATGAGTAAAATATATATAGAGTATATATACACCCCCTATACTTAGCGAGTGTTGTGTCCTCAGAGCACAAGAAGCGCAAAGAAGACAGAGCTCGAGCTAAGTGTAAGGGAGTGAAAAAGAATTATAAAAAATAGAAGTCAGCCCGCACCCCTATACTTTGGCTGTTAACAGTCTAACTACAGTAGAAGAGCGAAAATGAGGCAGATGATGGGAGAAGTGGATGAAGGGAGTATATACATATGGCATTGGGACCCCCTATAATTAGGCTATGGTCAACCAAAGTACAGAAGAAGGGTGGAAATGGTGAATAACATGGTATATACAAATGGCATCGTTCCCCCTATACTTTGGCCTTGGCCAATGTAGAGGAAGAAGATGTACAAGGGAACCGATGGGATCGGGAGGGAGGGTGGGTTGTCGATGATTAAGAAGTTTTTTCTACTGATCTTTTTATGAGTCCATGGTGGGAGATCGTAATGATAGGAAGACGATGAAGCAGAAGGTTCACAATTATCGTCAGAGTCATTTTCAGAAAAATCATTGAAATATTCCTCCCTGGTGACTGTATGCCCCACATATTTGTTCTCAATCAACTTGGTGGATTCTTGTGTTGGGTCTGATTAAAGTGGTCTGAGAAGATTTCAGCTGATTCAAGGTGAGCCCATGCATATGTTTCAGGATCATATAACAAGTCATGTATGTAATTGGAGGTTAAAGCAGCGGGAAATGAAGGGCTGGGGAGAGTCTTTAATTAATGGTTTGTGCGCATCCCACATATTTGTTCTTAATTGACTTGGTGTTGGTGCATTCCTGTATCGAGTCGTTTGATTAAAGTGGTTAGATGAGATTTCGGCCAACTAAGGGTGAGCCCGTGTATAGATTTCAGGATCATATAAAAAGTCATGTATGGCATTGGAGGTTAAATCAATGGGAAATGGACGGTTGGGGAGAGTCTCTAATACAATGGTCTGTACAACAACCGTTATCTCAGGTGTAGTGATGTGGTAGGGCTCTTCTATCGGGGGTAGTTACAGCTGTTGATGTGTTGGTTGCCTCAGAATGTCATGTTTCCTCAAAGACTGGGTGAGATTGAAGTTGTCCAATGCTATAAAATTTACTTTCCGAGTCTCGCACTCAATAATTGCCTTAGCCAATGCCAAGAATGGCTTTCCAAGAATGATTGGAGACTGGGTGAATTCTCCTTGATGCTCAATCAATGATCGTGAAGTCCACCTTGAGTGAAGCACCTTGGAATGTAACAATGACAGAAATGGTTCCTCTCGGACGCATTATAGATCGATCAGCTAGTTGAACGATCTCTCCTATCTTCTTGGCAGGTCCAAGTTTGAGCTTGTCATATATAGAGGTCGGGAGGATATTGATTGGTGAGTCGTCATCGATTCGAGCATGGGTAAATGTTGTATCTTTAATTCCATAGTCGAATCTGGGCAACTACTTCACTTTACAGCTCTTGGTCTTTCTCCTCAACACCAAGGTGGTTGCCATTGACAAGAAATGTCTTTCAGTTCTTGTTCTCTTCCTGCCTGATGTTTTTGGCATTAATTTACTCCTTACAAAATTTTAAGATCGGGGAAGTGTTCAATGGCTTGAATTAAGGGAAGTTCAAAAATCATCCTTTTATCTAGTGCTTCCCTTAGAGTAGGATTCATATTCCTCAAATCCTCTCTACTTTCAATTTTTATGGTTTTTTCTAGATTTTCAATTTTTTTGATTTTTTTGAATTTTTGGTATTTTTGGTGTTGTGTGTAGATGTGTTGATCTCCATATCTGAAGGGCTTCGATCAGTGTCAGAGTCATCCCTAAGGGAGTTGTATGCAGAGATGTCGCTATCAAAGTCGTCCCTAGGGTCTATACAGTTTGCGGATTTCTGAGTATTCTCGGGGTTTTCAACTTGAGATCTAATCACATTATCTTCCACTTCCATACTCGAGGTACCGTAATATAAAATTATTCGATTAGTAAAACTTCTAAATTTATGCTCAATTAGTTCATATATTTTAATAATCCTTGAAATTTCATCCTAAAAAAGTCCATCATGATTAATCATGGGAGCAGTCTGTTCATATAGAGGATACTTAGAACTTTATGTTTCATACTCAATGTACTATGAGTTAGGCATGTACTACTGGATTTAGTAGAGTCCATTTCCATGGTTATGATTAGCTAGATCCTCATATCGTGGAATCATGCAGGGTCCATGTGTGTTTACCAGCTACCTAAATTTCCTCACTAAGAAGTAACAAATTGTTTTTATAGAATCAATAGTCAATATGAAAGTTCCATAGATGGGCTCTAACCTTAAGTTTCGTCTCTCGCTCACTCAGAAAAAATAAAGCAGTCCAAGGATGGGGTTGCTCCCCCATAAAATTCTTTATTTTATGAGTTACTTTAGTCAGCTTTGTTTAGCAGTCCAAATTTTATTGAGGTGATCACTAAAAAAATTAGATGAACACAAATGCACATCTATCGTTCAGTCCCAATTTACTTTAAATTTTATGTGACAAAATAGGAGGGAGAAATTCGAGAAAAGCATATGCACGTGAAAAATGATGATGTATGCTCAGTTAGAAGACTTATAGTGATTCCTCGCAATCTCCATGTGGGATGCAATACAAGGATTGAAAATTATTCTAAATGGATGCAAGCCAACAAAAACTGCACCTGGAAGAAAGTTCTACTAGTCATGAACAATTGAGTTAAAATTTTGACTAAATTTAACGATATAATGTGCATCTTGATTAGGTGAAGTGTGGTCCTAGGTTCTACGAGCACAACTAATAAATCATAGAATCTCTAATAGTTGTATGTGCATATCTAACATACGAGCCACTTAAGTCGGGCCCCACCCTCACTGGAGAGTGAATAAGGCTATGACACACCATAGAATAAGTTCAATGTCTTGTTAGGCATGCGAGAGTCCAAACAAACATCGTTATAAATGAGCAATTAATTACAAATTTTAAAATTAAAGAAAAATAAATCCTAAACTCTACGCTCGCTTATGACTCGACTCGAACTTAATTTTAATGTGGCTTTTCCAGAAGTCGATGTAGATGCGTCGATTTTCGAAAACCACTCCACGTACACAAGTACCTCGCACAAAAAATAAGAGAGAGAGAATATAAGAGAGTGACACAAAAATTAATAAAAAATAAGACAAGAGAATAAAAGCTGAATATAAATGCAGAAAAAATGGAAGATTTACAATGAAGATTCGGGGGTCAGATTACCCAAAAATATGGAAAACCTTACACTAATGTTTTAAACAAAAATCTAGGTTGTTTGCCTCCCCAGCAACGATGCCATTTGATAAGTCTACAAAAACCCCATGTTAATTTACATGAATTATCATTTAAATTTGTCATTTCGTTGTAGGCAGAAATTCGGAATCGATCAAGAAATAACCACAATAATTTATTGAATTTTTAATCAGCAATGTTCTATGTTTATTTTACTTGCCAAGTCCCATGGTCGAACTCAAGAGGCAAAGGAACAACCTAGACTTATGTTTTTCAAATTTCGTGTGTGGTTTTCAAGGTGGAATGTTTTTGGTATTTTTTATACAATTTTTAGATGCAAAATGGTGGCCAATTTTAGGGATTAAAAAATGAATATCGATCAAACGATGTCCAAAAATGATGAAACTTTGCTAAGATGTCAATTATAATGATATAAACGCATTGTAATTTTTTTTGGAATTTTTTGAAGTAAGATGAATTTTTTATGAATTTATGAATGCAAAAAAAGTGAATTTCAATAATTAATTATAATAAATATTAAATCTATTGACATTCAAATAATAAAATTATCCAAGATCTATCACTAGGTTATTGATCTCATTAAAAATCTTAAACCTTGAAAATATGAGATTTAATACCTATTAAAAATTAAAGATTGGAATCTACAAAAAGAATTTTATAGAGCAAATCATGCTTGCAAATGCAATTCTTTTAGGACACAATGTGACTAATCATTATTCTGTTGTCCTTGAATTTTTGGTAATTTTCGAACACGGGTTAATTATCTATGAATTTCTACACACAGATTGGGTAAAGTATGCACATTTTTGCAAAAATAATTACAATTAACCATAAAGGATAAAAATGTCACAAGCTTTTCATAACGTCAAGAATTAATGGAGGAACAAAGTTTGATTTTTGAATGACTGAATGATGCACTAAACAAGTTTAAATAAATAGAAAACACAAGGGTATGTTTGCAATCTTATAATATTCAAATAAAATAAAGCTACTATTCAGGGACTAAATAGTAATTACCTACACCTTGAGGGGGCGTCTAAGCAAAATTACAGATGGGTCACGTGCAGGCACATGACCATCTGTTCAGCGGTCCCTAGTAGCTGCAAATAAGGGGAAACTCTGGGGTGTCTTGCATATTCACTAAACCATCACATGTAGAACACGTGTTTAAGGTTGTTGGGAATAAGGAGAAACTTTCAGGGAGTCTTTGCAATGCGAAGAGGGTCTCGGCCTTCCAGTCACGACTGTTGGCGGAGGATCCTCAACGTCGGATGATATGCGACGGCCTTGGGAGGAGTCGGTCATTGGTCTAGAGAAGTCGGTAGAGGGACTCGGCATTGTTAAGAACAAGACAGAGCAACTCCAGATGACGGAGGAGGTGAGGGAAGATGTCGGAGCACTTGCAAGCTATGTAGAGAAATCTGAAGCTAGTGAAGTTCAAGGCATTGGTGATGACCACCTCAGTCAGTAGCTGAGTTGAGGAGTTCTAGAGGTATGAGGGCACCTTCCGTTGTTGATGAAAATGGCTGATGAAGTCGATGTCATTGGAGGATGATGTAGCTGGGGGGTGGTGGGACGTAGGTCGAGAAGATGAAGTCGAAGTTCGACAATGTGAAGAAGACAGAGAGGAGTAGGGCCTGAGGAAGCGTGTGACAAAACCTCTTGGATTCGAATCTCGTCGAGGAAGAAGGGTAACAACTGTCACCACTGATGCCCTTCTCCTGTGCAATCGACAGATATGATGAACAGAGGAGCATTGATGTTGTTGATGAAGCGCAAAGGAGATGTCGATGAATTTGTTAGCTCTACGGCAAGTATGGCAGAGCTAAGTCATGTGCTCATAGGATTCGACATTTCAACGAGGAAAAGATCCTCGAATCTCGCCAGGGAGAGAACGAGGGGGTTCAAGCTGTCACCACGACCACCATCCCTTTGTAATTCATGCAACCGAGGGATGAATTGAATGGAGGGGAGATGAGGTTTATATAGGGTTGAAGGAGATGATTCTTTGTCCAGAGGTGGAAGGTCGATGGGGATGAGATATGATGAGATTCGATCTGGGCTTTGCAAAGGGTGGAATAGGAATGCGGAGGAAGATGGTCGATATGATTCACGGGGGTGACAGGGGCGATAATCAGATTTGAGCAAGGAGATTGGGCTGACGAGGGGGTGAAATAGGAAGGAAAGGTGTGTTGGTTGGAGCAGCGATGGCGCCCCTATTAGGCAGGCGGCAGTGCCGTCGGCCATATTGCAAAAGTTGCAAGAAGAGGGCACACGTGTAGGGTACGTGCGTAGGAGCGCATCCTTTACACGTACGGATCTCATAGTTTTTAAATTTTTATTTATTTTTATTTGATTTATTTTTTTAAAAAAAATGAATATCAAATAGAGGTCAAATTTTAGTAAGATGTGGCGGCTCTAGGAGCGGCCACGTGTCACAATTAGAAATTCGAAAATGAAAAGAAAAGACAAATAAAAGTAAATAGCAAACGACCTCGGATCAAAAAGATTTCTTCATAAAAGTTGCTCATCTCGACGAGCTCTACAACTTTCATTAAGAGACTAAAATCAAAATCGATCATTTGTGTAAAGTGATATTTTTGGCGGTTCTCCATGCACGTAGAAAAACTTGATTTTTGAGTTTGTATTTTTTCATTTTTAGAACAGATAAATATCTGAAAAAATATGATAGAGTTAAAGACAAAATTTATACACTCACACATTTTTGTATTTTTTTAATTAATAAAAATAAAATATAAAATATAATACGGAAAAGACAACTTTTGTACATACTATTAGTGGAGACTCGAACTCTGTTAGTTTCTTTGATTTCAAGCTCAGTTTGAATTTCAATTTTTGCGTAATTTCATATAACTTTTATCAAAGAAAATAAATGAAAAATAAATAATATAAAATGATCTAACTATGTACATAAAATATTAGGTTAAAAATCGTTAAAGCATAAAACGTACAAAAGAGGCCCAAAACCCAAATTTCACATATGAGCTCCTATTCATTTGAACTTGGTCTAGTTTTGAAGGTAATAAAATGTACATTAGTTTAAAAGGAGTAGGATCAAATTGGACATTAGACGAAGTAGATATCAACGTTTTAGTCTAAGAATCCTATGATTAGGGTTTGGGATTCTTGTTTGCTTATGTTAGATAGTGATTTTTTTTGTATTTTTTATTTTTCTTATTAGTAATATGTACACAATGGGGGTGGTTTTCAGATCATTTGAAGTTAGTATGAATTAGTTAAAAATCAGGGAATTTAGCTTATTTTACAGGTCAATTAGGTTGGGATTTTTGGCTTCTTATTATAATCAATAATGGTGATAAAATTCAATTATTATTGATACATGCATGAGTGCTAATTTTGCAATATAAATCAAGAAATGCTAATAAATTTTGGGGATTTGAATTTAATTTGTCATTTTTAGAGTGATGAATTTGAGATTCTTCACTCATCTCTCCCTCATCTGCTTCTTGTTGAAGATCAGGTGATGGGGAAAGAAAAATGAATGAATAGTGAATGGATTCCAGTCATTGGTGTAGAACAAAGAGGCGAAGGATGTGCTACTCAGATGGCCGGGAGAGGTTGACACATAATTGTGCATGATAAAGATGAACAACCTCTTATGGTGCTTTTACTGGATGCAATAGTCTCGACTATTGTTGTTGCAACATTTTGAGGTCCCTTTGTAGGTGCTAATTCTTAATAGTAGTCCACCGACTTATGAGATATACATGCCAGGTTGGTAAAGATGTTGGTGAGGAGAACTTAATGTTGAATCAGTAATTGTAAATGCCTCCATCTCAAGTATGCAGGATGAACAAAGAACACATGGAAGCTGAGCCTAGATATGCCAACTTTGGCGTGATAGGAGATGGGCAAGGGGCAATATGGAATCGATGGTTAGACGATACAAAGAATTGTGATGGACCTAAGGCTCAGATCTATACATGGTTCAAGTTGATCAGAGTAAGGAGATATGAGAGAACTAGATGGGCAATTATGATATCGAGATCATGTCAGATTCGATTGGTGAAGGAGATGTAGAACAAAATAAAATCAAATTGGGAAACAAATAAAAAATGAAAATATGAAGAAGAAAAAAGATAGAGGAAGAGAAAGAGACCTAGAAGGGGTGAAGGACTGCATGGGTAATGGTCATGGGAGGCATAGCCGTGGTTTTTGCTCTAGTGTCATCTTTTTAAGATCGAGTAACTCATGGATATCAGAGCTGCAATAGAAGGGTCGAAACTTCTGGATTTCACCATGAGTTTGGAGGTGCGTCATTGCTCGATGGAAGGTGGTGGCCCTTACTGTCACTTAGAACCTTTGTCTATAGATCGATTCTTGATCTCACATGGTGGCAGATAAACGTTGGGTATGGTAGGATTTTGCTGGGACTTTATTGTGTCATCGATGACATAAAGGAAGTGGTTTTTCATTAGAGAGGGTGTGGAGGGTGACTAGGAGTTACTCAAGATGTGTGCTGACCGGGGAGGCATAGGGGTGGTTATAGATGAGAAGGAAGTGAGTTTTAGTTGAGAACATGGGAGAGAAGTGATAGTTGACGCATAGGTATAAAAGAAGTAAATAAAAAATTATTTACTATGCATCATAGAAAATGTGGAATAATTAGCACACAATTTTCCAAACTAATATTAGTTCATTATATGAACTAGAAAATAGAGCACAACAATTTGTACACCTAGAAATAAAAAAATTAAGGAAATGATTCCCTCTATGATTTCTAATATTCCTGATGAATAAGAGTGGTAAATCAGGATTACATTTAATGTGTGAGTTTTTACAAAAGAAACCTATTGAATTGAAGTCCGATATGCAAACTTCTCTCTCTTGGGTATGGAGATGAGTTGCATTGCTTCCCACGAACTTGGATGTCAACTAGGGCAGCAAGAAGAGAGATGTGAGAGTTTTAGAATCTCAAGACTTTCTCTCTCTCACTCTCTCTCAAAGGGGCACAAAAATTAGAGAAGGACATGCTCTTCAAATTGTTGTAAAAAGGAGAAGGCATTGCCCTCCTTTTATACTTAAAGCACACGCATTACATGTGCCTTGGTAGCCCTTGTATTTTAAATCAAGGGATAAGACTAAGTTCTAATTCAATAAAGATGATTTCCTTATTATCTCAAATCAATACTAATTAAAATAAAATAAGCAACAACTTTAAAGTCCTAATTCAATTATAACTCAACCATATGGAGCCATGTGTACATCATATGTACATGCCACATCACCTTCATATATGGAAGTTGTTGTTGCAAACTTTATTAATTCACTTGATAATCATATTATCAATATAGGTTAAATTATGGAGTTAATCCTTAAAACTTATGGATCATATTCATGAGCCCAAAATTAAATGTAACTACAATGTACATCGACAAACTTAATATGAATCAAATTCACAAAATCTCATAGCTTAGAAAATATATAAATTATATTTGCGTAAATATTTAAATGAGTCACATCTATATAAATAGTAAGGTATATTTACATCGATGAACTTGAGTAATTTCATAATTACATTAATTACCATGAGTAATCGTAATTTACACCCATGGCCATTAATATGTGTGCCATCTTACACCTATAACCCTCTATTAGTTTAGTTCATTAACTTAACCAAACGACTGAGTTAATCTATCCAATCAATGATCCGATGTTGTGATTAACCAAAAGTAAAAAAAACAAACCCTCCTCTCCTTCCTCATCCAACAGTCCCCCTCCAATGCCACCACTTCCACCATCCAATCCTCTTTCCGCCACCGCCACCACCACCCTCTCTCCCTATCCCTCTTTGGTCTTCGACTACTCCCCTCTCTGTGGTCTCCAAGCTTGCAATCAAGGGTGTAGGTTCTTGCTGGTGAGGTGAGGGGGACTTGCAGGTGAGGGTAGCCAATCGAGGCTGACGGTAGGGGTGGGGAGACATCTACAGGGTTTGTATCAGGGCTTGTGGGAAGAGGCAGTTGGGGGCTTTGATGATTGTGGAGGTAGGGTTGTGCTTCCATGGGGATGGGGGTGCTTGCTGGTAAAGGGCGTGCAGGAAGGGGTGGGTAGCAGTGGGGGTCAGGTAGGCTTCGACGGGGGCTTTCAACGGAGCTTGCAGGTGGAGGTGGAGGGAATTGTAGGGAGGGGATTGCAACGAGGCCTGCGGGTGAAGGTGGTGGAGGATTCGATGATGTTGGAGGTAGGGTAGGGCTTCCAAGGGCTTGGAAGTGGGGTTGGCTAGTGGTGGGGGTCGGGAGGCCTTCTATGGGGCTTGTAGCGGAGCTTGCAATGGGAGGTAGTGGGGGGGTGGTATTCGATGATAGTCGAGGGAGGTAAGGTAAGGCTTCCATGGGGTGGGGGGCAACTTGCAAGGAGGAGAGTGCAAGCAGAGGTGGGTGGGGGAAGGCTTTGATGGCTTGGTTCTGGAGGATAAATGGGAGGAGGTGGTGTTCGAAGGGGAGAGGAACATGAGGAGGTGGAGGTGGGAGGTAGGGGTGGTCAGCTAGGGGAGGAAGGGGGTGCCTAGGATGGATGAGGAAGGGGAGGAGGAGGTCGGTGGAGGGTTTGCCTAGGTTTGAGGAGGA
Source organism: Ottelia alismoides (assembly GCA_037367405.1). NCBI lineage: Eukaryota > Viridiplantae > Streptophyta > Magnoliopsida > Alismatales > Hydrocharitaceae > Ottelia > Ottelia alismoides. The sequence goes on from JAZKJV010000225.1 coordinate 2,193,223, forward strand.
GGCCACGGGGGGTTTCTTGGGCTGGAGGAGGACATCGACGAGTGGTTGCCTTGACTGGAGGTGGAAGGAGAGGAGGTGGACTAGTGGGGAGGGTTGCATGGCTGGAGAATGAGGGAGAATGAGCATTTATAAATAGTAAGCATTTAAAGGGGATAAATATAAAATATTTAATGGATATTATCATAGTTAACATGACATTGGATGGAAGTTAACATGGGGTTATGTGTGTAAGAGTACCATTACTCATGGTCCTTAGAGATTCAAGATTACACATTGTTTTGAATGTAATTATGGAATTACTCAGGGTTATGTGTGTAAATATCCTAAATATTTATTTATATGAATCACTATTTGCATTAAATAATGAGTTTTGCTTGTGAGTCGTATTCACAAAATTTCCCTTATTAATAATATATAATAAGTGGAAAATGTGGCTGCCCTTGGGGGAGCTAACTTAGGTCCCCACCCTATTTTCCCCATTTTTATTTTTAAATTACTTCCGTGGATTTTCATTCATATTTCCATATATTATATCTTTCTAATTTCATGTGAAAATAGAGACTCCTATGGCCTCCAACCCGATAGGGTTGATTTCAACTATTGTGCGACCATTAAAAATGAATGTCTAGATGGATGCCGTAGGAGTCTCTATTTTACATGAAACTTAAATGACATAATATAGGGATCTAGTGGTGAATTTCTATGGAAGTATTTTAACAAAAATTTAAAAATGAGAAAATGGAGCAGGGGTAGCTAAGTTAACTCTCCTTGGGGCAACACCATTTAACCCATGTAATAATTATAATTATTACAATATTTCCATTGACTAATATGAGTCCTAATCCAATTAGGACTCATGAGATGGGAATGCAGATACTTGGAGATAATATCTGGGAGATCATACTATCCATGGATAGTGACTTGAAATGTGGATAACTATCCAATTTCATTGCTTACACCATTTTTTCTAAAATATGTCACCTACGAAAGTTGAGCTCAAGATGTAATACTTTACAATCTCAGTGAGCTCAATAAAATACATCACATTCTCTATAAGCTGGATAAAATGTCGATGAGCTGAATCCAACTTCACCATTTTTAATCATAGTATAGACCATTTGCATCTAATAAATGGACTCAAGGAGTTTATATATATAATATATATATATATATCCATTTCCATTACCATTTATGATTCCAACATTTGAACATTGAAATTGGAATTGGATTTAGAAATTAGATTAACATGAATTGTGATTTAATCCAATTAAATCACAAACCATCTATCTAAATGTATCCACTAAAATCAATCATTTTCATCACTTCTTTTGCATGGAAGTGCCATGGTAAATGGATTCACCTACAACAACAAAAGTAGCCCTGAATATTCCAAATATACTCATCCATCCTCACACTAGAAGACTTTGATAAATCTGAAGTTCAAATTATGATTTGACTATTTTCTTCGTAAAATATCAATATAATTCTCATTTTATAATTGAGCGACAATATTAATCATATACTTTCCAAAAGCATATACTAATATCTCGAATTACAGTCTTATTTTATAAATAAGTCAACCATGCATGGAATTCATTTTGACCCCAAACATATCTCATGAGCGAGATCTGTCTCTTGGTTCATCATATATGAACTTATATGATCCCTTTGAAAGGTCATACATCTCAATAATATAGATGTATATTTGTCTCGGATCTAAGGATTTGTGCTTAACAGTGACAGTTATGATTTAGGTCTTAGTTTATCTCAACCTCATCAAGTTAACTCTTTGAATGGATTATTCCAATACTTTCAAATCTCCATTGCTATGTAGATGAGCTACATCAATAAGTCAATTCGAAATCTATCTTTAGAGAAAGATTACCATTTCTTTCTCAAACTGGAGATATTTATTGAATATCACATGTCTGAAGTTATTTGTGTCCTCCTAGCTCCATGATATTTCATATGGCCATGGTACATAACCCTAATTGTACAACAAGAGCTTAATATTAAAGTGCATTCATTCAATTATTCATTTCATTTTATATGGACATGATAAAATAACAACTTTAATTGCATTAATGGGTCGCCGAGGGCTTACAAATCCAACAATATCCATTAGCCTTCTGAGTCATGTATGTACAACTCTCAACCCCATATTCATTACATGGCCGGTTGAAGACCGTTTGAGTCAACAACTTGGTTGGAAGATCACTATTGTTATCAACAACGACAACCTTGTAATCGTGATATCACCACGCTTCTGGATCTCCCGAGTGATGTGATATTTCCTATTTACATTCTTGCTTCTATGATGCCACCAAGGTTCCTTTGCTTGTCATATAGCACGCATGTTATCACAGTGCCATGGGATGTAAGATTCCGCTGAGTAAATTATGCCAAGTTCTTGAGAGAATGTGCATAACCACACTACCTCTTTAGCTGCATCTGATGGGGCTATGTATTGTTCTTACTTGTCAAATCAGATGTGGTGTCCTGCTTCTTGCTTCTCCATCTCACAACACAATCTTTCAACATGATAAGAACCTTGACGTCGACATACTATCATCAATATCTAATTGGAATTCTGAATCAATGTACCCTATGACTTGGAGATCATTATCTCCATAAAGTAACACATAGTCTTGAGCTATTCTTAGGTACTTGAAGATGCTTTTTACTATAGTCCAATGTTTCTCTCCATAGCAGGATTGGTAACGACTTACCACTCTCACTACGACATACATATGGTCTATTACACATCATGGTATACATCAAGCTTCTTACAGTCGATGCATAAGGGCATCCGGCCATGGATTTCTTTTGCTCAACAGTTTGAGGAGCCATCCCTTTACATAGGTGAATACCATGTCTTAAAAGAATGAATCCTTTCTTGGAATTATATATGATTAATCTTTCCAAGATCTTCTTAATGTATCTTTGTTGTGAGTGTCCCAATAATCTCGTTTTGTCTTTTTTTGAGCAATTTTAGACCCAGGATATAAGAGGCTTCTCCGAGATATTTCATCTCAAAGGTATTGGACAACCATGTATTAACACTAGTCATCATCCCTGTATCATTCCAAGTGATAAGGATGTCATCCACATAAAGTACAATGAACATGATGTCACTCCCACTCTGCTTCTTGTACACGCATGGTTCTCTGGATTCTGCACGGATTCATAACTCTTTATGGTTTCATCGAATCAGATGTTCCAACAATGAGAAGCTTGTTTGCGACCATAGATAGATTTCTTTAGCTTGCACATTTTAACTTCCTCAATTATGATGCCCTAGGGCTCCTCCATATATATATCCACTTCTAGTCATCCATTGAGAAAAGTAATCTTGACTTCCATCTATCAAATGTCATAGTCTAGGTGTGTTGCAATAGCCAGCAATGTCCTAATGGATTTTAGCATGGCCACTTGAGAGAATGTTTCATCGCAGTTGTTGTCTTCTCTCTATGTGTTACCCTTGTCTATGAGTCATGCTTTGAAGGTCTCTACCTTCACATCGGGTCCCCTCTTTATTGAACATCCATTTTTCACCAAATGAGTTTGACCCATTTAGGTGGATCTTTGTGGGTCCATACATTGTTCTTGTACATAGAGTCTATCTCAGACTTCATTGATTGCATCCATCTATCCATGTCCGAATCACCCAAAGCTTCATTGAATGAATTGGGATCATAATTAGACTTTTTAATACATAGATTCATGCCTTTCAGGTTTTCTTACAACCCTAGAAATCCTTCTATGAGGTATGATCATGTCAGGTTCAACTATTTCTTATGTTTTTATTGTAAGAATTTCATTGCTCTCACTAGATTCGATTATTTCCTTAACTTCATTATTTTCATAACTTCTAAGTAATTCATCTTTCAAAAAATTTGATTTCTCTAGAAATAAATAACTTTTGAGTCTCAATAACATAAAGTTAGAATCCATTATTGTTCTTTATGTATCCAATGAAGTTGCACTTTCTACTGTAAGATTCTAGATTGCTTGCATACATGTTTTTAGCATTTTCCCAAACAACCCCAAATCCTCAAGTGTCATACACTTGTTTTGGTACCATATCAACTCTCAAGAGGGGTTTTTGGTATAGATCTAGTTGTAATCTTGTTTAGGACATAAGTTGTAGTGTCTGTTGCATGTCCCGAGAAGCTGAGAGGTATGTTTGCTTTACTCATCACTGATCTCACCATGTCCAACATGGTTTTGTTGTGTCTCTTCGCAACTCCACTAAGTTGAGGTGCACCTAGAGGTGTGAGATTAGAAATAATTCCTCTATCCTTAAGATATTCCTTGTGTTTATCTGAGAGGTATTCATCACCTCGGTCGGCTCGAATCTGTATTATATTCTTTCTTGTTTGGTTCTCAACCAATATCATGAATTCTTTGAACATATCGAAGATTTCGTATTTGTGACATAATGATTATTCCAAAGAGACATGTGGAGCGGTCATGTAGTCGACACAAGATGGGATAACAATCGCTTAGAAGATCGTTGTAGAGCTCAATGAATTAAGTTAACAGTCAAGAGAAATAATCAATCAATGAAGTGTAGATATGGATCAAAATTTATTATAACTATATAATTAAATGTGTAAAGTGCACAAGTAGAGTAGGGCGTCGAACTTAGGGTACAAGTCGATGTAGCAATGCTTACTATTTATGAATAAATAATAATGTATCTTTGTAAAATATCACGCACTTACTAGATGTTTTTGTGGGTTTTAATTAATTTATTTTTATATTTTTATATTTTAATTTTATAATTTCTATTTACTTTTTATATTTTTTTTCTTATTTTTAAGTTATTTTCATTTAATTTATAATAAGAGTATATATCACTATATATGCGTATATAATATAATATGATGTATCATCTATAATATAGGCAATATAATATATATATATAATAAATATACAAAAATTAGAAAAATACAAGAAGGAATAGTCAATTTTATTTTTAAAGGATTTAGAAATATATTTAGGATATTTTTAATAACTACTACTTATATTAATTATATATAGCTATATATAGTTATAAAATAGAATATTGTGTGTAAATTTAAATATAGCTATAAAATAGTCAGATAAAACAAAATTATTTTTTTGTAATTTTCTTCTATTTTTACATTATTTGGTTACTTTAGCTAATTTCTAAGTATTTTTAAATTTCAAAATAAAAGAAATCAGGGACTTAATAAACATGTCAACTTGTTTTGAGAATTAAAGTACTAAATAGGTCAAAAAATTCACAAAAACAATTTTTATATATAGTAAAAAGTATATAAAAATATAGGCTAAAAATTGAATTTTTGGGAGTTTTTGAAAATATTTTACTATTTGGTAGGTTTAGCAAAGGTTTTTGATTTTTAGGATTTTCTTTTGGTTATATTCTATGTTATTTTTTGTCCGTGTTGATAAAATAGTATAATAGATAGTAGTTTTTTTTGTAATTTTTAGCTATGGTTTTATAATTTTTTCCACATTTTTCAAGTCAAATAAAATTAAACGTGCCCTTTTTTATTTTTAACAAATAAGAAATGCATGAAAAATGCAAAAAAAATATATGGAACGAATAAGAAGTTATATAATCACTCTATACTATTTTTCATGATTTTTGAAGCAAGGCTACTATTCTTCAAAAAATAAAGCAACACAAATAAATCAAGCTGGTTGGGGAATTTATAATTAAAAAAACTGTGGGATTTATGCAAAAACACAAAAAATTTTGAGTGGCAACTTGATTTTGTAACAGTATTTCGCAATTACAAAAGTGTGGTGTTATACATGAAATTTTCCTAGCTCACACGAGGGGATACATGAGCTGAGCTAGTAGAGGACTAAAGTGGAATTTAGAGAAGTTATAGGGGGATCCTTCGCATTTCTTCCCAAAACTTTTGAACTTAATTCAATATATGCAATTATATTTACAAAATAAAAAAGTACGAAGGGTATATGTACCATTTTACCACTTAACCACATCGGATCCGATTGTTATTAGTATGCCACATGGAGGATCAGATGTCCTTGAATGCATTCTGCTTCGATTAGAATGAATGGCTCAGATGAGATCTGGGTTGTGTTCTTGATCTAACGTCTCGAACAGGGCCTGCAAGAACACTGATGAAATCAACCTTCGATAAGCTTCATCCTTCGATTCCCAATGAGTTCAAAGATGGTTCTTGAAACTGACGACTCCCAAACTTGAGGTCTTTCCACACATGCTGGTCTCCCCCAACGTGATGGAGGGGGCTTAGACGATGATCTAGAGCTCTTAATAGCTCTAGGTGACCAAGAGCTTATTCTTCAGTGCTCCTTAGATTTAGAAGGGTCCGTGAAACCCATAACTTGCACCAAAAGATTAGGAAGTTTGGGTGGTACTCCCTCGACCTATCCCTGAATTTGGAATGCATATGATGTGGAGTGGGGATTAAGACCTTTTAGAGGTGCTGATGGAGCTTGAATACCAGATTCAAAGTGGATAAGGGTTGATCAAATGGATCAATTGATGATGAATATGATGGGTAATAAGGTGAAGTGACAATGGGGCAGAGGCACTATCGAACGACAGTAAATTTGGCATGGAGCTCAATATTCAGGTCAACTTAGAGCTTGTGGAATTACTTTGATTAATGACAAAATTATATGCGTAACTTGAAACTAGAACCTACAATTTACCCAAAAAGCAGAGGAAATGTGCATCAACTTGTTTAGAGGACAAGAGACTGAACCTGTCAGAGCTGGTTCCAATAGTGGAATTCGATCCCCTTGCCCGGGCACTCCTCCTTACTGTAGGTTTAATCACCGGTTTGCTATCAACAAGGAGGGGATGTTTGGAAGACCTGATGGGCTATGATTGGATACAAAGGGATCAGATCTCAAAATGATGGAGACGGTGTAAATTTATATGCTTGTGATTGGTGAAGTTTAACGAGCGATGTCGTGAATGGGAGAGGTGGTAGGTGAGAAGGTTGAGGTCATCATAGAGGGCATACATGGAGCCTATAGGAGAGGGCACATATGGGGCAAGCATAAAAATGTGAGAATTCTAGGGTTCCCGTGAGTCTGGCAAGGGCTGCGAATCAGACAGGATAGTTGACTAGAGGTCAACGTTTGAAGGTCTTGGATGGTCCACGTTGACCAACCATAAAAGGGAATTATTTTTTTATTATTTTAAAAATAAATTAAATGACTTATTAATTTTTTGTTATAAAATATAAAATGTTCTAATTTTATGTAGTATTTTATACATTTATTTATTTCTTAGGTGACTTATTATAAGTTACTTTTGACATATATAATCATGGGTAAATATACATGTATATTGGGAAATTGTTATTTTGTATTTTATATTTTATTAATATAGACATATATTTCATATATTTTTTAATTTATGTAATTACATATTTAGGTATTTTTGTTGAATTTTTCTGACTTTATTTGTACATTTAGTTAATTGTATACATTATTCTTATATATATAGGTATATTTAATCTACGTATTAAATTAATAGATTTATTTGAATTTTATTTGAATTACTTTATTTCATTTTAGTTGTGGAAATGTGTTTCAAATAATATTTACAATTTTATAAAAATAAAATGAATTGAAAAATATAAAGTATAAATATATTGAATATAATATACATGTATATTGCGTAATGAGGGACCTTAACTTTTGCATCTTAACTCCAAATTGAATAAAACTACATTCATGAAATATATTATTTAATTTTATATAAATTAAAAGTTAGTTCTGGTCAATTTTAATATAGTATGGAGATGATACATGTCTGCAGAGTTTTTTTTCTGTATATTTTTATGTACAATGTTCATGTTAAACATTTTATTGTTGAGGTGTAAAAGTAATGAATAAAAATAGATCCCGAAATATATATTCTAGGAAAAGTAAATTAGGGTTTTATGTGTCATTTTATGTGGATTTTTGTACAGCTCTTCTACCCTATCTCTCCCTAATTTATTCCTTGTTAATCAAGTGGTCATAGTTATTGAGTCTAGAGGTCGAGGGTCACTTAGTGTCTCTGACACTTCATTCTTTTACTTTTCTTTCCTTTATTCATTTATTTTGGAATGAAATACATTAATTATACAATATTTTGTACAATTTACAAAGTGTTAATTTTGACAAATTAATGATATATTCAATCATTTAGCTAGGGATTTAAGGAAAAATGAAATAATAAATGCGATGAAATTAAGATTCATCATGTAATAAGAAGGAAAACAATACCATGAATGATCAACAAGAATGGTCACATAATATTGATGGTCTTTTCAAGTCAGAGTACAAAATGGACCACATACATCGTTATGTATTTGGTCCAATATACCTTGTCATCATTCGCCTTTCTTAGAGAAGGGTACCCTGGATATTTTCCACGAATACAATGTTTGCAAGTTGGTAAATTACGGACTTATAGAAAATCCAGAGGTCATGATCTCCATCCTCCCTTTGACGTTTAAGATTTTTAATATTACTATCAATATTAATGTTATTACTGGTATTGAGATTCATGATACATTCATGCATGTTTAATTCATAGAGTCTGCATGCTATTAGAGTACCATCTGCTATAAAATTACAATAACATTTTATCATAAGTTTATTACAGAAAAGGAAAGTATATCCTTAACCAACAAGCACATGTATAGATGGTAAGTTTCTTCTAACATTCAGTGAATATACACAATCTCTAATAGGTAAGACTCTCCACTGGATAACAACAGTCTATAGGTTCCAATGACGTCGCTACAATAGTTTCATCCTATCCCATCTGGATGAAAATCTCCCCTTCATAAAGATTTCTGGTGTCTTGAAACATATGGAACTGATTGCATACATGTACAAAAGCACTGGAATAAACAATACAACTTCTTTATTTGTCCTTTCATGATGAATGTACTTTTGACAATGTTGTACTTTTGTCCTTCTGTAAGGACTTTAGATATTCTGGATGAATATTCTTCTAGAATCCTAGCTTATTGCAGTGATGGTAGACATCCATCTCTACGAGTGTCAGATGTGTTGAAGCTTTAGAAGATCGATCAACAGTTTGACCTTTCTTCTTCTCTTAGATTAGACATTTCTGAGATCCTAACTTCCTCTTGCACCTCTAACTTGTTCAGCTATTGCACAATTCGAGGGAAATTATTCTTCTTAGCATACTCATTGGATTTTAATGTAGAAATTGTGCAATTTACATCTCAATACATCTCCTTAAGATTTAGGAGGATGTCATGAGTAGCTTCAATGTTTATTAATAGCTTCTAAACCTCATTAGACGATCATCCATGAATGTAGGAGCAACGATCAAGTGATCCTCATTCCACTTCTTGTTGAATTCATAGGTGTCCTCTGTCTGAGGGTTCTTAAACTTCATAGATGAGAGAACATGCGCTATGTGTTCTATCTCAAGTATCAGTTCCAATTAATGGATATAATTTGAATAATTTGGGCTGATCAACTAATGGAGCTCAAGAAAAATGTTTAGTTAGTTGAGAGATTTCAACTGAGTAAAAGGAAAAATAAAATATACTTCAATATCTTGATTAAAGAAATTAAATATTTTAATAATTTTTAATAAAGAGTTCGCATATTTTTTGTACTTTAAAATGCTTGCCCTTATAAGCTTTCAAAGCATGAGGTAGGCAAACCAAAGGCCTCACTACGAGATCTGAGTCTTCTTTCTATTTTCATTGCACCATGATAATATGAGAAAATTCTGATATGATGAAAGAAATTGGGGGTCTTTCCACCTTGCGAGTCCAATTTTCATTCTCAGTTTGGTCTTCAACATCCACACCCCACATATATGGAGTTAGCATGTTGTCGATTAAACCAACTATTAATGAGCGATTATCAATTTATGTTATGCACAATCCAATGCCGCCTCAATAATTTGAGGGAAAACATTGGGGTCACTTCACATACATCTCATCTCTCTCGAGAAATAAAGAGTCTAATCAATGTGAATTAGTATTCTAGAGTCATGATTACGTATGAGCGTCTCCAAAAATACAACCGATGACGATGGAGTTCTCTGCAATTATGGAAGACCAAAATGTAATTATATGACTTAGTCTATATCATATTTAAATTAATGATTAATCATTTAAAATCATATTATCATTATTAGTATAAGGGATAGTATTAGGATACATCTCTTCCCATACATCTCATCTCTTTCGAGAAATAAAGAGTCTGATCGATGTGAATTTGTATTCTAGAGTCATGATTACGTATGAGCATCTCTAAAAATACAACCAATGACGACAGAGTTCTCTGCAATGATGGAAGACCAAAGATGTAATTATATGACTTAGTTTATATCATGTTTAAATTAATGATTAATCATTTAAAATCATATTATGATTATTAGTATTAGGATACATGCTTATTATCTTAGCTTTAATCTAACTAAAACAATGACACTTAAGCAATCCTACTCAAGCTTTATTACTTTCTGTGCATTTGATGCTCCCAAATAGTATTACAACATCACTTCGTACAATTTATTATTCCAATTTAATTGTTAAGGTATGTCGTGACTCTTCATGATACCTTTCATTGAACGAATCTAACCAGGTCGGATAGATAATGCAAACAGGGAGAACTTCCATTGCAAATGTAGTGAAGGGTGCTAATTAAGTAAACCATTAACATCTCTACAGCCTAGGCACCTTTTCCAAATCTTTTCGAGACAACATAATCGATACATATTGTACTAAGGAGGTTTTGTCGATATTTTGACCATGTATGATAGTATACAATAACTCTTAGGTACTTTTAAGAATTTAAAATTCTTTATAATTTCCCAAAAGTTTTAGTGAAACAGTCTAGACACTTCTTGAATTCAAAAGAAAACTCCTTTTTTAATTTCAAAAGGTGTAGTGCAACAACATAAACTATTCGTTGAATCAAAACAATTTCAATTGCAAAATATGTTTAGTGCAATAATATCGAAAATTTGTGAAAATAATCAAATTACTTCACAATATCTAATTACAATGTAAACATTCAAGTGCATAATTAATCAAGAACATATGAAATAAAAGACATTCTATTTTAGTGCACATTTTCAATAAACAAACAATGATTTCAGATTCAAATCTGCACGTCGCGACCATCACACTTCAAATTAGAAGATATCATATATCTTGGACTTAAAATTCATTATGACCTCAAATATTTCCAAAATATTAGGTCTACCTCCCGATGTCAATACATCAAATATATTTCCTTCATTTTAATCCCAAAGTACGAGAAATAAGTAAGTTAAAACAATCGAATCCTCTTCCAACTCTGCTTATGGAGAAATCCAATTTCTAGAGGCCACACAATCAAAATTGTGTGAAACTTTTTTCGCAGTACGATGAATCCTCATTTCGTCACCTTTAGTCTTTCATTTTCTCCTCTTTTCCCTAGCCAAATGCATGTATATAGTACTATATTTCACAAATTTACTCATATTAGTCATTATGTAAATATTTTACAAAAACACTACATTTAAAGGCAAAATAAAAGAACAAAGAAAAGAAAAGAAAAAGAAATTAAATGTCATAGGTATTGAATGACCCTAAACCACAGACCTAGTCATTAGAGTTAAGGGCCTAAAATAAAAGTAAACCCTATTTCGAATTCAGCAATAAGTCCAATATGGCCTATTTTAAGTTTTATTATTTATACCTTAAATCAATAAACTTCGAAAATGAAGTTACGTAGATACAAATACATATAAAAATACAAAATCGATTTCATATAAAAATTATGCATATTGTGCTTTCTGCATTCAGAATAAAAATCAAAACCCAACTTCATAGACCTAAATATCCTCCACATGAACTAAAAATTCATCAAAATCACCTTTAACTGTATATAACATTCAATTAGCTATTTACTAAAGGTGGTTTCATTTATATTGAAGTTAAGATGCAAATTTTAGGTTTTGGACCCCCAGTGTTCATTATACCAAAATAAAATATTCATTTTATTTATTCTTTATATTTTTAATTAATTTATAGGTTATATCTTTGTAAATAATATTAAAAATATATGTTCATCATTAAATAGAAATAACACCATAAAAATACATTAAAATAAATACATATACTAAAATATATAGATGAATTATACATATTCATACCAATAAAATAAATATACATATTTAAATAAATTTTCATGTCATATTGAAAAAATAAAATTAAAACTATACTTATGTGAATTTAAATAAGTTTTAAATATATAAATTATGTATATAAAATAATCCAATCCAAAATATAAAATACAAAAGTAACAAAAACATAAGTAAATATACCTCTTAACGAACCTACAAAAGTATCAAACAACAAATAAACTTGTAAAAAAAACTAAAAGCGCCATAAAAGAATACATAAAATAATAAAGATTTTTCTTGTTTTAATCGAAAATTAAATAAATCATTCTTATTTTATTTTGTATTCTTTTTGAATTTCTTTTCGACTTTATACTATTGTGGCTTAAGTGGACCAATGGGGTTGCAACCTCAGTTCACCCGTCGGTTAACTGAGACCTCTACAACCCTAGGTCCTATAGCCTTGGAACCTATACTTCTTCATCGAAATTTCCCCACTCTGTGTTGTACTTTTTTGGGTGGATTACATCAGCCATTTTGCTCATTGATCATTTTACACATCATTGACAACTCAATTGCTGGAATGTTAAGTTGATCAGTGGCCTCGGCCAAAGTCGCCATGTATAAGGCACAGTTGCTAGCCACCTTTTGATTTTTCATCCTGCATCCACTTCAAAATCCTAGAGTTTCTTGGTCCCCGAGGTCACTGGTGATAGTAGCTTCTTCTCACTATAGCTTGGCATGGAGGAAGAGGTAGGTCGGTGAAGATTTGAGCATCGTCGGGGTAACTAGAAGGGCTCCGCCTTGGTTCCCTGCTTCTCAACCTGAACCTTAGTTTTTTTTCACAATTTCTATCAGTTGCATTATAGATAGTACAGTTTAGGATTTGTTTGCATTTGTTTTCACATTTTATTTCTAAGAATTCCCAAATTGAAGTTTGTCAGAGCTTCTGCTCCGGTAACTGTTCCCCCGTCAATCAACCATTCCTCCACCTGCCTATCATCATCTTCTTCTTCCCCTTCATGTTCTGAATGTCCCACATACCTCCATTCAATATGATGCCTACTGGATCAGGAATTTGGTTCTCCACCTCCGTCGTACGCTGTAGAACCTCTGCCCGCTCAAATGTTTTCTCATCTGTGACCCACAAGAGAGTCGGAGACCTCCTTTATCTTTGTTGAACCGAACCTTGTAGGTATTGGAGGTTAAAGACCCTAGGGTGTCGAATTTTGTTCAAACCAAGATTCCGAGAGTTGCTTTTCTTCCTTGACAGTCGGTGCTTACTACGCTGACTCTCGGTCCCATTTGAGACCTCCAAGAGAAATCCATATCCACCAGGAGTGTTTTTCACATCACTGCAAAGCTAAATATTGCCATAGTCACACGGGGAGAGGATCAAACTTTACTTGAACATGTGTTCTTCCAAGTTCCTCCTCCCCCCATTGGATCGACGAGGAACTCCATATCAAGTAGCCACCGTTGGATCCTTTGCCCATGAGTCGTGATAAGCAACTGAGATCTAATCTTTGCCGCCCATAGATAAAGAACTACCCGCCATCCGCAACGCGCCAGGTGTTAAGTAAAGAGCCACATGTCGTTGGATCGTGCCGTAGGGCATATTTTGCATAGTCACCCTGTATTTTTATATTTTATTTTTAGTCCTTTAAATATAATATGTAGCATAAAGATTTATGTTATTTAGCAAGAAATCTCATGTATTAGATTTATCTGCATTTTGGTCCTCTATCATGTCTCCTCACATGCTCAGACATCACAGGTGGTGGGCTTTTTGAACGGACGCCCTTATCTTTATGTGTTATAATATGAAACTCTGTATTCTAGTTCAAAGCATTTTTTGATAATTTCATGTTTGCCCTATCGTATTTTATAAATTACATTTGTGCCCCAACTAGCGTAGAATGAATTAAAAATTAGTGGGAAATCTACATAGAGGCCTCTATACTTTATATTTTTTGATTAATTGTTTGTTTATTTTTATTTGCAAATTAATTCTTGATAGTATCGAATTATAATTTTGTGTTTTCTGCATTAAAATATCATTTTTTTTCATTTAAATATTGTAGGATTTTTCTTATAGGTGCCTTAGATTATATCTCATCACAAATATTTTTTGTAGGGCATTTAACATTATTTCTCAAAATAAAAATACAAAAATGTTACATTTATTCCCTATTGGAATTAAAAAAACATTAAAATTAGAAAATGTTTTGAGAAATTCAAAAAAAATTAGGGGTTACTTATTCTATTAATTTAAATCTACAGACCAAAATTCACTAAAAAAGTTCAAAAGAAAGACAAAAAACAAAACAAACCCTCTCTAAGCTTAAAAAATCTATGAAAAATGCTCTAAAATTCCAAAATTTATGTTTATTATTTTGTATTTTCTTTTCTGTATTATCTATGTATTAAAATAAGAAAATTTTGAGTGTTATATCAATTTTTGAAATCCAAAAAAATCATTCGTTTATTTTTATTCACTATTTTCCTACTTTTAATCAATTAAAAATATAAAAAATAGTATAGAATTTTGAGAAAAATATCGAAGAAAGAGAAATCTATTAAAAAATGAAAACATTCTATTTCCCCATTTTGGAAGTATTTATTGCTATTTATATTTCTAAGAGGTTGCGTCTACTTACACAACTATAATTGCTTATATATTATTCATAATTAATATAATTATTGGAAATATCAAAAAAATTATCATTAAAAAATAAAAAGGGATTGTATCCTTGGGTATTTTCCATACCATATCTTCATTTTCATGTATTTATCATCTCTATTATCTATAATATCTACGCATATTATATATATTTTTATATTATACCAATTTAAAAGATAAAGAAAATAAAAATATGAAAATGTAAAACAAAAGCAAAATTATAGAGTTACAAATATCATAAAAAACAAATAATTAAAAAAACATCAAAAATAAAATCCTCACAAAAAAGCACAAAAAATAATTTCTAACTTTTTTTCCATTTATTGTTGTCTATTCCCCTTTCTCCATGTGTTCGACTTGTACGATACTCGTACCTATACATATCTTTTCTAGAGTTATAATAAATTTTAACTTCATTTTGATTTTGCATTGCTATATCTACTTGTGGGTTAATTGTTGATTACTTGACTTTCATAGCCAGTCGCTTCAGCGATATTATAGTACTCGCCTTGTGTAGGGTATATTAGACCCCACAAAAGTTGAGTTTTCGAATGGCGCAATTGTTGGGGAGTAACACATAGGATAGATTTTGGGTGTTGATTTTTCTTCACCATTTTCTTCATTATTTCACTTGTTTATTTTTTTTTCATTTTATATATATGCTTAATTGTGCTAACATCTTCTATTATATTTTCCTTGCGATGGACCTCGAGGAGACCTCGACAGCCTAGGTGTCTAGATCACCCAAGTCATGAGGACATGGTTATTCTTCTTGTTGACCAAGAGGAGAGAACAAGAGAAGGAGAGAGAAATATATAGCATATCCTCCTTTCTTTTAGATTTGTCAGAGAGTGTTTTATTTTATACAATTATTTGTAATAATAAAGGTGGACTTCGACTTGAACATTCGGACCCAATTTCCAAGTGTTTGTACACTTGGGCACACACCTTAGTTTTCCAAGTTTTTATTGACTTTAGTTTCTTTTTTTTCATGATTTGTGTTTTTCGTATTATTTTCATCTGTTTTGTGGAATGAACCCTTAGCATTTTTAGGATTGCTTGCTCGATAATACCGTCTATACTACATGTATTTGTATCTTCTACATCTGGACTTAGATCAAAAATTAATATTGAATATTTGAATTTGAAATAACGTGCCATGAGAGGTCTACATACAATGCTTGCAGGATCTATTGTGGTGGGCACCGAGGAGGCTCCAATACTAGACGTCTAGGTTTCTCTTCTAGTATTTAGCATTCCATTCTTCATGCTAATAGCAAGTCGTGCTTTGGAAGATTTTCTTCATTGCATTTCATGTGTATAGTTTATGTTTATACTTTTTTCCTGGCATCCCCCATCAAGAGATATGGGAATCACTATAAGTATTCTATCTGAGCATTCATCATCTATGAACTAAGGTGACATTTCCATCTTAGTGCCACCTTGAATTGATTTGACGTTCTCTCCCTTTAATTTTGATCAGCTAGGGTAAAAATAAAATCCAAAAAACTGTTAGGCACTTTTTCGTTGAAAATACTTGAGAAAATTGAAAATGAAAAACAAAAACAAGGGGATTGTTAATTGAACTTTGACGTAAATAAAAGCCATACTGAACATCATTGTCTGGGGTTCATAGATACTCTCATTATATTCAGGTACACTCAAGACTAAGAGAGTCACACCCCTTAAGGAGTAGAGCCAAAAACCTGATATGTGAATGCTACAATTACCACTTGGGACGAGCGAAGTGTTGGCACATCTATCGTACATGACTGAGTAGGACCTTGTTAGTGATGGTGTTCCCATCTTGTATGGAGAACCTGACTTTACTTAGGCTATACCCTTACAGGTGTGTCTATCTCATCAGTTTGCGTTTGAGTACCTCACTTGCGAGGGAAGTAGTGGTTTTCACCAATAGGCTTCCTCTCTCATTTCTTTGGACGAGTAGCCACCTAGGACTGATATTGAGGACCTTAAAAGTTACAGATGACATGATATAAAGAAGGTGGAACAAGTATAGGGATACTTTCCTGATAGTACACGCTCTCTTTTAAGGCTAGACGTTAAGCACTCTTGATAAATTTTGCATGAATCACAACTCTTAAATTTGAAAAGATAACGGCTTCACATGTATTGAGTTGATGAATCCGATTTTGTTTGGTGTTTGTTTATTTATATTGAGATACAAAGATCATAGTCCCTCGAACTTGTAATTTTGTTGCATTTTCTCTTTTACGTTCTCCCTCTTGACCTTTGCTTAGTGTGAACCATTTACTGTTTTGCATTCCTTTTATTTCTTATTCGTCACTGTATATTTCTTCCTTCATCGATCTTCTTTGGACTATTGTGTCGTAGACTATTGGATGGTTTCATTGGGACTCCGCTAACAACTACATCGATTCCTTTGGTTCAACATCCTCCCGAATAAGGGTGATCTCCAAGAAGACAAGATGGACCCTATAGACTTCTTCTTGGACTCCCCTCTTTTCACTTGCTTCGAAAACCATGAAGACTCTTGTCTTAATATCCTTCATTCAACCACCTTTATTTCTATAATAAATCCCATGTTCGAGAGAGACTCTCAACTAAAACTTGCTCCATCATTTTTGAGGATTGATCGATTACTATTTCCTAATGCAGATTGACAACCTGATCGGGAGCCCGACCACAATTCCATTTCTAAGATGGGTCCCCAAAGCAAAGGAAAGGGACCAAAACCTCGTAGAAGTAAGCAAATCCAAGAGCAGGGCACGAGTAATAACAAGGTCAATAGTCAGTTACTAGCCTTCATTCAAGCAATCCAACAATAACTAATTGACCAAACACTTGACCAGGTCACCTTCCAAGAGATACTGAATGATCTCACAAAAAGATCAGAAGAGAGAGGAGGAAATCCAAGAGGGGTTGATGATAATACTGAATACGAACATTATCAGTTTGTAGATTGATGCTGCAGAGGTAAGGGATAAGAAAGGAGAGGCATACCCAATCCCATTATGAAGTAGATATACAATTTTGAGCCTAGTCACATCATTGAGTTGATTTAGATTTCACAGATCCACTGACATTTCGAGCTGAAACCTTAGCTCCTTTCTTTGCTCTCTAGCTTCCATAGGAACTCGACCGAAGAACCCTACATTGATCTTCAGCAGTTTGGATGCATCTACTCCACCACTCATTAAACCAAAATCTCATTGGGTGTAAAAAACATGACCACATTCCCCTCCATCCTTCAAGACATATCTCTTCACTAGATCAACCACTTAGGGAAAGTGGTGATGACTTGAGAGGATCTGAAGTAAGCATTCTTGCATAAGTACTATCCTCTTGTCCACCTAAACTGTTGCGATCCAACATACCAAGCATCTCCCAGGGACCCCAAGAGACCATTCACGAAACCTAGGGATAGATTCTATGATCTGATAGAGATGCCCCCACCATGACATACTGAAGATCAGTCTAGTCCAACACTTATTCGAGGTCTTACAAAAGTAGTCAATGTATTGTTGATTCCGCATTAAAAGGCTCTCACTTTAATAAGGACGATGATGCAGTTTGGTGGATCTTTTAGGAGATGGCCGAAGGAGAGGTCACGTTATACTCTTTTCATTCTCTCTAATTCTCGCCAAAGCCATGGATCCTCTACAAGAACGTTAATCAGGAGGACACTCAAGAAGTGGGCAGGTATGAGAACTCCGACCTAAGCATTCTCGAGCATCGCCTATCCAAAGTCAACATTGAGAAGAGGTTGCATGACCTAGAGAAGCTCGTTGTTATCAAGCAACATAAGAAGGCCTGGACAAGTTCTACATCATCACAAGAAATTGGAGATACTATGAACACTATTAGTGCCTGCACTATAGTGACAACCACAATTGATCCTTTAGATGAGAAAAAAAGAAAAGAAACAACCACAACTGCCTCAACTGAGTCCCAATCAGCCCGTCCAGCACGTATACTATGTGCAGGCCTCTGAGCCGCAAAGGCCACAAGCACAGACACAGGGGGTCGTCTACTAGCCATCTAAGTGTCAGCCTAAATACATCAAGCCTTGTTCCCCACCTCTACCACTCATCTAGGAGGTAAATTACATTTGAAGTAATGATTAGTAATTGATCATCCTTAGTGATAACCATAAGGTCAAAATCATGCAAACTATACATTTCACCAACAACAAGAGGGTAGGCATATGAGGCCAACCAAGCCCAGTAGCAGTAACCTCCTCAGCAAGGATACACCTGATGGAACAACTATTAGTAGCAATGTTGATGCAACCAACAATACTATTAATAGCCGACTGCCCCTTATCATCACCAGTACTCTGCCCAGTTATACCAATAGTAGTACCCTTTCCTTCTTCTTCTTCTTATTCTTCCTCCTCCTCCTTAGTATTCTCAAGGTTATCAACAACAGCCTCCCCCTCGCTATTAGCAGAGTCAAAGATCTCATTAGATCGAATCTCTGAAGCAGCCTCAGGCAACCCTACTTTAGAATGTTTTGCACAGATCATCAAAAATATGGTTGAGATGAGCCAAAATATCGAGGACTTGATGACCGCAAAAATTGTCATTCTCGCTTAGGCTGAAACAAATCCAAATAATTTCTTTTTCAAGGAGCATGTATTTAGTAATCTTTAACCAGAATTTTGTAGAAATGATATTGTTTTATCTAATGTTGTAACTCTCCGGAGCGATGGACACTTAAGCCATCTGCAGTTGAGAAAGGAAAGACAAAAGCATCCGATGGTGAATCTTCCGTCAATCTAGTCCATGGGGCTAGAGAATGTTTTGACAGAGTAGCACAACCCACCGTAAAAAAATGAAGAAAAAATAGAAATACAAAAAAATAACCATAATCAAGACAAATTCGTGCCCGTGATGGAGAAGCCAACCTCAACAACCTATCCATAATGAGCTGAAGGAGCCAAGACTCCATTTTTTTGGTCCACAACATGTAGATGATTTTTCACATTTTGCCATATAATTGCAAACAAATATGGACACATTTTTGCAATGCCATTTCCTCTGATGAAAATATTCCTTTTCCACAAGAGATCAAAGAAAAAACCATAAAATTATGAAAATGTTTTAGTTGATCCCTACATTTTCCAAATTTTGTAAAATTTGATTCTTGAAATGCCATTATTGAACACCGTGGAGTATATGGCTGCAGTGAAATGAGGACTTAAAGAGGCATGTGCAACAAAGCGTCTGAGCCACAAGAACAATAATTCAAAGATGCAGACCTTGTCTATAGTAAATGCTATTAACAATCTCAGGAAGAAATAGGAATATAAGGGATCACCTTTCATTCGATGCCAGATTATTGGCCAAGAGTTCGAGCGAACATTGCTCGACAATGTATCCTCAATCAATTTATTTCCATCTTCTTAGCTCAAGGGATTTGTATTAGGACCGCTCAATCCTACAAAGATTATTCTGCAGTTTGTAGATAGATCTATCTAGCAGCCCAAGGGCATGTTAGAGGACATCATCATTATCGTCCAAGGGATGCAGTTCCCTATGGACTTCATTGTCCTTGACATGGACACCTCTACGCCTCTGCTCCACACTCCAATAATCCTCGATCGACCATTTCTTCATTTCTTCGAACGATCGAGGTAGAGGTAGACTATGACACTAGTGAGATTATGTTCCGCTCCAGCAATGATAAAATGCTGAGCGACATGGTCCCATAAGCAAAAACAGTCGAAGTGGCATTTGCAACGAGAGTGTTTGATCCCAATGGCAAAGAAGACTTTGGTTTTCTAGCAGAGATACAAGATACAGATTTGTTCGTGGATAATAATGATACACAAGCGTTCCTCTATCTTGAGGAGGGTCTGGAAAGTGCAGTTGAATTTCCTGATGTCTTTGATCATGAGATGATTGCTAATGATCCTATAGAAATAGTTGAACAACCATCATGGTCTGAGTAGGATGAAATTATTACAGATATGTGTGATATTCTGAATTCTAAGTTTGAATGTTTAGTGGTGGACATCATACATGTGAAAGAGCAGAAACATGTCGTACATTCTGAAGTCACCATGAAGTCGACTCATTCTCCCCTAGTTTTTCCTTCTAACATGAAGTATGCCTTCTTTACGGGTAAGCATGGTATGTGTCCAGACATCATCACTTCACATTTGACCGAAGAACAAGAATCTCATCTGCTTTGCTTGAGTGTTGATCACTAAAATTTGAGTTTTTATTTAAATGAATTAATAACAAATTAATTGCGGCTATCGCATCCTAAAGAAGCGTCAAGCGAAAAAAAAATCTATTCTCAAACCAAAAGTAAATAAAGATAATGTAGCAAGACAATTTTGCTTTATAATTTAACTATGTATCATACATGGTCGATGTTAAGATGGCTACAAAAATCATAAGTGTTATTCAATGCGATGAGAAATTAATGAAAAGGATTAAGGAATATCTATGCGCACTAGTCATGGTTTTTTAATTTTGTATTATTTATGAAATTTTAATTTTATATTTTTTAATTTTATCGTTCTGATTTTACTTTTTATTAATTTAGAAAAACTATTATTAAAATAATTTAAAAATAAATGAATAAAAATGAATAAATAAATCAATTAATTGATAGAATGGGAAAACTCCTCTTTTGTAAATTGTTAAAATACATAAAAAAATAAATGTAATTATGTCAATTTTTCAGTGTCTATGTTATTTTTATAGATACTTTCCACAATTTTTAAATCATTTAAATAAATCAAAAATAAAAAATGAACAGAACAAAAAATGAATGTTTTTTATTTTTGAAATATCAAATGGGGCTAAAATAGATGAAATATATTAAGAATGGAAGAGGTTTTTTGTATTTTTCAGAAAGTTATTTTTATATTTTTAGAATTTCATATTATTTTTTTTATTTTTTACATTTTCACGTGTTTTATGATTTATGGTATTTATGAGGAATAAAAATGCCAAAATGGTATATAAATTAAAGTAATTAAAAATAAAAAAGTAGAGTTTTTTTGGAATTTTTCATGAATCTTATATATATTTTATTAACTTTGAAACGCAAATAGATATTCTCAGATAATTCTTTGAATTTTTAAAAATATTGAATAATATTGGGAATGAAAAATAAAAATTTGGTATGAATGTTATATATGATATGAAACTAAAATAATTTTGTGCAATTTTTAAAGGTGTTTTGCTTATTTTTATTTGATTTTTAATAAGAAAAATAAATGCAAATGTATAGGATCTAAATGCAAATATTTAAGGTTTTTAATCTAAATTAATAATATATATGAAAAAGTATAGGCGAAATGTGTAAAATTACAAAGAAAACATGTGCGCACGCACATGCACCCCATTGGGTTGGTCCTAAATGTATTTTAATTAATTTCAGGGTCCAATCAATAAAACAATGTATGGAATTTATATTGCAAATAACCCATAAGTCATGTGTCAAGCACAAGCTCAGTTTAAATAGGGATGTGAATGCAAATAAAATAAATGCAGAGGTGAAATGTACAAATTTTCAGATAAAGACAAGGAGACATGTGTCATTAAAGGACTTTATTTATTAATGAAATAAATGCCGTATATATGATGCAAATTTACCCTTTATTGACATGGTGCTATGGATGGCTATAATGCTCGCCCTCACAGAATAGATGGTCGAAAGATTCTCAAGCGTTGAGCGTGTCGATCAGATCTTGCAGCTTTGATCAACGATGGAGGATGAGGTTGTTTTGAATGGCCGAGGAGGTATTTTAGATCGGAGGGTGTTGAGAGTCTCTATAAGAACTAGGTTGAATGTCTACTCCGATGAAGTTCAATTCGCCTGCTCCAGCACCTGATCAGTGCTATATCTTCCAGCACTCCCCCTATGTCTATCAGTTGACTCAAAGGCGGTCGGTGATGGCTAGGAGCTAATCTGGAGGTCATGAGATTTGGTTTCTCCAAGTGTACTTCCTGATTTCACTTGAATGCTCCAAAGCATGATTTTTGACGTGCAAATTAAAGCATGTGCTCAGAGGAATTCTTCAAGTAAGTGGCTAGGTCAAAAGAACTAAAAAGATAAATGAATGGGGGCTCTGACAATGGTGGATGGAGATGGGAGCTGATCCCCAGATCTTGCATGATTTGAGGGTTATCAGAGATGGAAGGAGATGAGGAAAGTTTTGGCGAGTGAAATGGTGAGGTCGGGAACTGAGCTGAACGCTCGAAACTCTTTCGATCTTGCAGATTGGAGGTTGAAGAAGAAGATCATATCTAAGAGATTTAAATGAAATCAAGTTGAAAATTAAATGCAAAATTGAAGATAAAGTGCTTAAGTTACCTGTGTATATAAAGGAGGAGGAGAATCACCTCAATTTGTGGGTACGTGAGACTGGCAGAAGGTGTGGCGAACATCTCCGATGTGTGACTGAATTGCGAACCAGGGAACCAAAATGGCACTCTAAATTGGGTTACCGCTCCTGTGTCACCGTAGCATGAACCCAACCAATCAATCGCGGAAAGAATTGTGTTAAATTCGAATCAACCTCGTGGTAGAGGTGTAGGGTGGTTATTTATAGAACGATCTCCTACATGTTTTGAATTTTAAAATGCGTGTGATCGAATGCGAGGATGTGTATCTGTAAGGAAAATGATGAAGAGGAATGAATTGGTTATAACTTTAAAGAAGGAACTAGGGTTAATTAGTTATTAGGGTGTGCTGGATAATTAGGCAAGGATAATGTGGTAGGCAAGATGAGTGGGGTTCACGTACACACAAGGCAGTTGACTCGGGTCAATGAACCTGAGCCATCCAATCAAAAGGTGATAATCGAGATCTGGCGAGTGTCTAAAATATCCTTACTAATCAAAGTGACAATAGAGTTGTCGCTAACGTGATCCCTCATCAAAACTCTAGTTGATCAACAATTAACTTACAAGTTAATAATCTATGAAAAAATAAAATGTGCAGTTAAAATTCATTATAAGTCTACAACAAATGTGTATAGTGCATAAGCATGTGTAGAGGTCGAACTGAGCAAATAGTAGATAGGGCAATAATGCAAAAAACTTGTCCTTTTCTCTTGTCCACTTATTCTATTTTTATGTGGGTTTTCAATTTTGTATTTTTTATGTATTTTATTTATTTTAATATTTTTTTCTTTTAAAATTTTAAAAAATTATTTTCCTTTTATTTTTTGTTATTTTTATATTCTTTTTTAAGTATATAATATAGATTATATATTATAGAGTAATACAATTATAAAAACAACTAAAATAATAAATAAAGGAAATAAAATGTTTTGGGTTTTATATATTTTTTATTTTTTGTGATTTTTCAAGAATTTTGCATATTTTTACTTCATTTTAAACTAAAAATATACCAAATCAAGGAATAAATTAATAGACAACATCGATTTAATATTAGATATAGCAAATAAAATCCAAATGTCTTCAGAAAAATTTTAATAGATAGATATTGATATAAAGAAAATTTATAAGTATAAGTCAATATTTTTGGGAATTTTATATCTTTTTTACGACATCTCTGAGATTTTTTATTTTTTCATTTTTTATTTTTAGGATTTTTTGGTCTGAAGTTATAAAACACAATAATAAACAACATATTTTTTTGGAATTTTTCAAAATGCTTTTCTATTTTTGGTATTTTCTAAGTTAAACAGGGACCAAAACATGCTCGTTTGATTTTTAATATATATTTAAGATGCCTAAAGTACATATTAAAAAATGGGGTGTTAAGGAACATGCTAACAAGCATATAACCCTATTTTTGCATTTTTTTGATGCAGGAGTGTTATTTTTAACAAATGGAAATAAACCGCCAAAAATTTAAATACTAGTGAGGGCATATTTGCAAATAAAATTAAAGTCAGGGGCTTATGTGAAAATTTGTCAAAAATAACATTTATTAGACTAAAAATATAACAAGAAATTTCCAGGGTATACAAGAAATTTACCCAGCTCACGTGGGACAACACATGAGCTGAGCTGGACTGGGCCTATGTGTCATATACAATAATTTTCGGGGTCACTATACAATTCTTCTGCATTTATTTACACCATAATTCATTTACTGGACTATATAAATAATAAAAAAAGGAAGGGGATTAGTTTGCAATTTCCCCATTATGTACATGATCTAACGATGCAGATCATCTCACTTAAATGCATCCAGTGGTGGAGGCACGCATCGCATCACCCCTCGATTAGATGATTTGGAGGGGTACGCTTGGAGCAGAACATGCATAAGAATATTCTCGGGCTGAAGGTGACTCTCCTCGACCAGAATTGAAGTTGAAATGTATGAGGATGAATGTGGGATGCGACGCTTAGGTGAAGGGCAGCGGAGGAGCATCAATCTCTAGATCACAAGATGATCTGGGTGGTTGGATCATGGTAAATAGCCTAGACATTGAAGGGTAGATAGAGGGGTGGAATGGGTGAGCCAGGAATAGATGTTGCATGGTGAAAACACGGTCAGAGCTCTAGAGCTCCGACAAGGCCATCAACCTAATTTATGCTAATGTAAACATTAAAACATGAAATAAATAATAGGAATGAAATTTACCTAGGTAATGTAAGTGCGTGGCTCTTATACTTTGTTAGAAGACCAGGGAACAGGGCAATCATAGATCCACCATGGGTACACCTTCCTCCTCCTTCAGCCGCTTCATATGCTCTAGGGGTTCACCAACTGTCACATGGTGACACGCTTGATCAGAGATGAGGTCTTTAGGTCTCAAGAAAATGGTCAAGTTTTATGAGGAGGATGAAGGTTCTTATTTATACACAGAGTGGGAACCCTTATTCACCTAGGGTTTGAGGCGAATTAAAGATCGTCGACCGTATTTCGTGAAGGGCTCAACGGTAATGGAGCATCAAAATGGGGTGGGGGGAATCAATGAAGACAGACCGCTTGAGATGTCTGACACATTCAGAGGCGTAGAAGGACAATTGATTTTGGTCAACAATCCCCGCCTCCTGATTGGTCCACGTAGGACTCTACGTGACAAAATTATTAGTTTTATTCAAAATTATTTAATAAAAATACTAAATAATTTTATCAATTCTTGGGTATAAAATAAAATTTTTTATTAACTTTTATAGTATTTTAATATGATTTTTATTCATTTTCATGATCCTATTTATTACAAGTTATTTTTGTAAAGTATTTATAGGTACATTAACCTGTGTTTTATATATTTTATTTTTATTTTGTACTTTTGATTTATTATTTTATTATCATAATTATATATTTTCAGCTTATTTTTATACATACAAATATATTTTTATTTCATTTCACTAATTTATTATATACACTTAAATAAATAAGGGTATTAAAAATATATGTAATAATTATAGCTATTTCATCAATGTATTTATATAGATTATTTTCTTTGGGTTTTCTTTATGGTTTTATTCTATTCTAAATATGTATATATAATATAAATAATATTTACAAAATTATAAATATGTATATTATCAAAATAATAAAGATAAATCAAATGAATATTTATTTAGGTATCTATACAATAGAGGTCCAAAACCTAACTTTCACACCTTGAATTCAAAATAAATGAAACCACCTTAATTAAAAAACTAATTAAAAGTTATATATAATTAAAGGTGATTTTGATACATTTTGATTTCTTATTGAGAAGATACGAGTTTGGGATGTTGGGATTTTTGCTTTTTATATAGAGTACAAAATGTACATTATATGTTATGTTTGTGCAAATTTAATTTTGTATTTTTATATACATTATTATATACAACTTTTATGTACAAAGTTTCTTTATTTGAAGAAAAAATATTAAATTATAAAATGGGTCCCAAAAGTGATATATTGATGAATAAAAGAATTTAATTTTATTTTTTATTTGGCCCTTATCTCCCTCTACTTTATTCCTAGATGATAATTCAAAAGATTACTAGGTCTTGGGGTATTGGGTCATAAAGTACCTTTGGCATTCTAATCCTTTTTCTTTTCTATCCTTATTATTTTATTTTGTCTTTTATTAATATAATTTATATAATATTTATATAATAAATCATGAAATTTAATTTGTACAAAAAAATATTTACATGCATTTATCTAGGGTTCAAAGGCCAAAAATGAAAGAATAAAGATGATGAAATGGATATTCATCACCCCCCATACTTGCCTTTGCTAGTCTCTAGCAAACACTTATAGAATATGTGTAGAAAATAAAAATAAAGAAAAAAATAAGGAAGGTGAATTGAATTTAATTTTCAAACTTGTCTTCATAAAATCAAAGTTTGTAGCTCAAGTCAGACCTTGGTGTCAAATTGTATGAGGAACCAAGTCAGGAACTGGATTTAAAACACAAAGACCTACAAAAGTCACAAAACATGGTTCAAACCATGAAAAAACCAGTGTACATCGTACACAAATTCTTATGACTATGAAGTAAACTTGTACACTGTAAGTAATAGTGGCTCTTCCCCACTGAAATGAAAAAGGATCTGACTGATCATGTATAACAAACCCAATGATTCCCCAATCCAGCAACTCTTTCCTTGAGGAGTGGCGTATTCCGTCTAAGTTCAAGTGCATCTGACTCAAGAGGATGGGGAGGGGAAGAGAAGCATGGACAGTTGCCAATGAAGCTACCTATACGGGGATGCATAACTAGTGTAGTCAAGCCATCCAGCTGCAGATTCGCATGATTTCTATCTTTGGAATCTCACGGTTGCATATTTCAATTAGGTACATACTCCGACAGGCATTTTTATTTTCAATCATGTCTATCCACTTTTTTGGAGTCATCATTTCAACACTTTTTTTATAAAATAAAATACTATATACAACAAGATTTACATTAGGAGTTTTTCCTCTTGAGCTAGAAGACTATCCCTCTTTTGAAGCATTATTGCAACCCAAACTCTCCTGGCTTTAGATGTCGACACCACTGGATGGATTGGGGTGCATTTCGCTTCGTAGATGAGGACAAATGTTTCCACTCGTGTGTGTGTCATACCAACAAATCAAATCTCCTCCCCACTGCAACTGAGTTGAGCCAATTGAAAGGTACTCATGTCCAAGTTAGGTCACAACGGACAATAGTCACGCGTGCGTCTCGAAAAGTTCTAGTTAGTAGGTTGAGGTGTCTTGAATATGTCCCTGAGTCTCAAAGAATTAAGTGTGAATAGACCTGAAGAACCTCAAATCTAGTTCTTATAAGGTTCCAGTGAAGTTAGGTGCATTAACATCCAACCAAGCTGTAATCTCCAACTTTACTCAAACTAATTCAAATGTCAAACACAAACAGAGAAATGCAAATGTTATGTATAATGCGAAAAATACATTTATGATGTAAGTTTTGAATTTTTAACTTATATGGAGTTTTCAAAAATATTTTGCAAAATTGTATGCATTTTTTATAAGATTTTGCAAATGTTTTTGGGATTTTTAAAAACAAAAATACTTTTGGCAAAAAAAGGAAGTATGTGCAGATATTTACACGAGCATGTCTCTTTTTATTTACAATAATTGAGGTTGCAGGATTTATAGATTGATTGTTAGTTATTTTTATAGATATGTATATACAGTTTGAAAAGAAAGTATATGAAAATTGTATATATTCCCAGACTTATTTGAAAATGGTTTTACAAACAATTTTGTAAACTATAGTCAATTTTTTTGCAAAAAAATATTTACAAACATTTGAAGACCATTTTGCAAAGATATTTCAAATAGTACATATAGATTTTGCAAATATTTTTGCAACCATTTTCAAACCTATTTGCAAATAGGTTTTGAAAACATTTTTATTTCACACAAAGAAAGGTGTGGACGAATGGAATAGCTACAAGAATGTCGGCTTGAGTAAGGCAAACATTGGTGAGAATCCATAAATTTTTACAAACCAAACAAGTTTACAATGTATTTCTCAAACATTTTTCAAAAGATTTTTTAGATAAATTTTCAAATGAGTTTCCAAAATTTTTATCTAATTTATTAATCAGTATATACAGAAATAATTTGAGGAATAATAAACATCTTTTTATTAGTTACTTTAATGAATTGTATATGTATATATACAATATTTTAGCCATACTTATTCAAACATACGGAAGTACTAGTTATGGATAAATTATATACAATGTATGAGCCCCCATACATAGCTTGAGCTATGTCCTCATAGATCGAAAATAAAAAGAGAAGACATAATTGGTACTGAGAAAAACCTATACTACAACGACAAGTAAAGAATGATGGAATGAAGAAATAAATGAATGTGAAATCAGATGTCCCCCCTATACTTAGGATGAAGTAATCCTATGTATAACAAGTTGTATCTACATGCAGGGAGGGTCGATGGTTTGAATAAACAAATTATAGCTTGATTTATTTCCCCCTTTACATAGGGTAAGATATCCCAAAGTATAGCATAGAAAATCAACAAGAGAGGGGACATTGGAGGTAATCAATAGAAGAATCGATAAAGATAAAATCACTAGCATAATGTACACATCACTGCCCATATACTTATAGTAAAATAGCACCAAGTATAGGCAACAACAAGAGTGATGAAACATAATGAGGAAAGAACAAACATAATGGGTGAACCCCCTATACCTTGGACAAGGTATGTCATAAGTATATACACACAAATATGGTGAATGATATTGGGTACACATGACAAATGGGAGAAAGAAGGAATGAAAAGACAAAATAGATATACACAAAAAGTGCAGACTGATGAAGTGCAGGACAGTATCTAACAATCAAATATCATACTTTTCGTCATCTTCTACTTGTGAGAATGATAATGCAGTCAGAAATAGAAAAACACCCTAATATGAACTCAAGTGGTTGTTATCTACTAGGGAAAACAAATTAGAAATTAATCAAGGATCCAGAAGTAGAAAGTAGAACATCAATTCATGAGGAAGGAGTGAGAGATCAAAGCTGACATCATAAGACATTGAAGAGGAAGGATTAGTACATATTTCTCCATGTCACACATAGAAATATATGAAAAGTGAAGAACATGGGGCTATCTACGTTGCTTAATATCAAATGGATAAAAAGTCGAAGATCAAGAACACACCAAATATCACAAGCCATAGCTCAACCTTCCGAGGGTCGTCAAGATGAGCAGACTCGGACAAGTCATAGATCTCTGAATAATCAGAAGACTCGGTCTCGTGATACATCACATAGGATGTTAGCCATGTGAACCCCGAGGTGAACCATTCTTGCAATAAATATTATTGTAATATATGATTTATCATTAACAATTATTAATTGTTTAACTCCCTTTCTGAGATTAATTGAATGAATGCAATATAAGGTCCTTCTGTATAATTAGGGTTATGTACCATGGTCGTCTTGATAATCATATGACTATTGATTCATTAACTGAATCATAGAGGTTGGTGCTTGTATGTATCTATGGAGTTAGATTGAGGTTTCATTAAGCACCGCCAAAAGATTATTAGGAGATGATCTCCAGCCTGAGTAGGAGATGGCAATCCTTTGTCATTAAGGTAGATATCTGACCGACCTCCTGATGTAGGTCCTCTGCATGTGAATAGTCATTCGTAGGTGTCAGATTAGTTAGGTCGAAGGGTTGATTTAACGAGATTGAGATAACCTATGTCCTATGTTGAATATTGTCGCAATATAAGTACACAACTTCTGACCAGAGACAAATGCGTTACTATATGTCTTAGTGTGTACATTTGGCAGAACAATAGGTTGATGACCTAATCGACGTCAATACATCGACGAGCGGGTGTGCATGTAAGGGCATATGAGTAATACGATCTCTCAAAGGGATCATAAAGGTTCACTTGTGAACAGAAGATATGATCTCACTCATGAGGTATTGGGACCTATCAAATTCCATGCATGGTCGTCATACTTTGGATGCATGACAAGAATTTGAAGGTATGATATATGCTTTGGAATGCATATTATCGATACCGATTCCCAATGACCAAGATTGAGAAACTTGATGATAATACACTGAAGATGACAGCTTAAATTGATTTATATCTTTGGGTTTATCATATGTCTTCCATTATGCAGGATGTACATGTATTACGAATACCTAAGGGTTATGTGATCATAAACATTTGTATAACCTTGATGCTTCCATTCTGAGGGAGTAATGAAACAAGTTTGGATTTTAGTGACTCCTCTCAGTAGAGAAGTAATCTGATCTTGGTCCAAGTGCTGGACATTGATATGAATAAGATTCAGACGCAATAAGAAGATTAGATTTACGATCTTGATTTAATCAAGAATCTATGAGAGGTCCATGAGATCTGGATTTGAGATATGATCTCAATATCCAAGTCACTATGTGTGGAACAATACAATCGCCTTGTCCTTATCTCCAAGCATCTACAGAGAAAGCGCATTATTCTTGAAAGAGTTAGATAATATTTCCATTGTTGAATTATATCTATGCATTAAGAAATCGATAATTAAATGTGATTTAATTATATTGAATGTTGTGAGTTTGATTCACATATTGGGATGCATGAATGATCATCCAATATAATTAAATGTGATTTAATTATTATAGATGATAATAATGTGGATAGCAATATCCAATTATTCATAATTTGTTATAAATGTGATTTATATTGTATCGGAGAGAGCCTATTGTGATTTATATTTGTTGATTTATTATTGGTGTGAATTGGATTCACATTGGATAATTAAGTGAAAATGTAATTCACATTTTATTTTGGGTTGTGAATGTGATTCACAAATTTCCAATGGCTAGATTGCAATATTCACAAAATAATTATGAATATATTAGTTGAATTTTTTACAACAAGTGTTGTTGTGAAATCATGGAGATTTCCAACGAATAATGCTATCTCACAAGATTGCATGAGATTTCATGGAGATTTCACCCTTCCATATTGGAATGGCGAACGACCACCAATTTCTGTATGGAAAGGGTGGTCGTCCACTCTATATGGATTGATGTAATCTCCATCCTAAAATCTCCATGTATGCATGATTTGATTTAGGATTATATTATATTGATGTATCCATTAAATTAAATCTAAATTAAATTAATTGATGTTGTGTTTTTACCAACACCATCTTGGCCATTGAAAGAAGCATAAATTAATCTCATCGACTGATTTTGTGTAGTCCATGGATTTTGATCCATGGACTCCAAAACCATATATAAGGAGAGGCGCCCCTTGCACTTCTAAGAGGTTAACAACTTCACAATAATCTCTCTCTCTCTCTCTCTCATTCAATCCTACGCCCTCTCTTCCTATTTCTTCTTTGGTGGATGTCCACCTAACCCAAGAGAGAAGAATTCGTCGTCGTTCTACTGTGGTACTGTTGCCCCGATGACTTTTGGTTATCCATCTTCTTTGGTGTGCCTCTCTCATGAAGAAGACGTGGACTTCCATTACTTCGATCAACATCTTGGATTGTTAGGATCACGAAACTCATCCACGCGCTTGCAAGAGTCTCCTTTAAAGATCAGACTTGAGACAGGAGGTCTCTTTAGAATGATCACAACCACGCCACAAGAGGTATTCCTTTATCTTTGATGTGGTTTAGATGAAACAATCCGAGAATCGTTCTTGGATCATGTGGTTTCATTGCATGAAAAAAATTTAAATTCCGCTGCATAGAACTACTAGTGCGACTAGTCGTTCTCGATCGTATACGATACTATTCTCACGCTTCTGTGATGCGCTTAAAGGATTATTCCATATCCTTCATGTGCTCTACCAGATAAGATACTCCAGAAGTGAAGACGAGTGCCCACAAAAAGATTTATCCTCCTGCATACAACACTCAGGGAGTAATACATACTAAGAAATGAATGATCAAAATAGAACTCATCCAATTGGGGGTCGTCAAGGAGAGCAGACTCAAAGGAGTCAGATCCATCAGACATATTAACAGAAGTGATCCCTATAGGCGACAGATCAACTACCCATTAGAAGAGATCGAAAGATCTAGAAAATGTCAATCTCGAGCAGATAAACCTTCGAGGAGTATTGTGAACTAGGCGGGGAATAGTCAGAAGAGTGTAACTCATCCTTACGAGGAGCGTGAAGGAGAGAATACTCGAAGGAGTCCGGACATGTAGGATAATCAGTCTTGTATAAAATGACTCTACTTCGTGCTCCATCAAGATGGATCAACAAGCCATGAGTGAAGCCGGTCATAAAGAAAATGTTGCATTATCTTGTAGATAGTCCTCATGGAGTAATGCAGACCAACTCAATTAGATTAGGGAAATGCTAGAATCATGTCTCATGTCCTAAAAATAATCAATAAATCACTAATCAGTAGAAGGGAATAAGGCTTTGGGAGAGAAAAGAGATCATCAGGGCAGTATCAATGCAGTCTCTCAAACCATCCAAATGAATTGAGATGGATTAAGATGTCAGAAAGAGATACTCAAAGTTCCAAATAGGGATAAAAGGGTCATGAGATGAAGGATGGATCAGTAAAGAAGATGACCGAAATCATGTGGGTGCCAAGCATCGTCACTTTGAAAGACATATAGAGATGGTACATCAAGTGTATGAATCAAGATGGGCGGAACCTAATAAGAGATCGTACAACCATAACTCATGGAATCATCATCAAATCATTGAGAATCAATCAATCCGAAGTGCGAGATGAAAAATCCTCAATAAAGAATTATGCTTGCAGTAGTGTAAAAATCAGAATCCTCAGTAATCTCTATGAACGTATCAAAGACGTATCCACCGAGAATAGCACACCAAGCTCAACATCTTTAAATCTACCTGGTTTACTCAAATATTTCTTTAATTAAACACCATGATGTGTGACTCATATAATCACACAACACTCTCGAGTTAAAGAAGGGATGATAGAAGGGTAACGAGGAGGGTGGGCCAGAATGGTGAAACGAAGATAAAATTGTGATATAAGAATAGAGTCCTTTTCAGCCAGACCACATATAAGGTGATATGGACAAAGAGACATCTACAAAATCCAGCAAAAGTGAAGATCCTGACCCGATATCTCGACTAAATAAAGAAAATTATATTGAAAAAGAAAGGGAGTTGTACTCAATAAAAAGAAGAACTTAAAAACTCAAGGATCTACAGTCAAAGAATGATGACCGTATATGAACTCAAAATCATAATCAATATACAAAGAAAACCCGAAGTTCACCTACTCAACATAGTAAAAACTGAAGGTTGTGGTCCTTTATATTTTAGAGTTAGGTGAGATTCAAAAAGTTGTACAAGCACATAGGTTGGTCTGGGCTTTGGGCACTAATCTTTAATGTTTATGTGAGAATAAAAAGTACATACAATGAGGGGGTGCTATCCCAAAGATAATGAATCCATTACATTTATTTTAAGAACCAGGTAGAGTTAGAAATCCTAATTTTATTTTTGGCTATCACTTTTTTTGGTATTTTTTGAATGCAATCGTGTAATGATCTTCCAATTCCATTAAAATCCCATGTGATCAAATCAGAGGTAGAAAGTTGGAAAAGCAATTAAAGGCAAAAATCAATAATGCTTGCACAGTCAAAAGACATATAGTGATTCCCATCTCTCTCCTTGCGAAATGCATAACAAAATTGAAAACTATGCTATGTGAGATGCAAGCTAATGAAATCACCCTAGAATAGAATATGTTATTATCGTGAAGCACTAGGTGTTAACTATCTATATATGAGTGTCGGGGTTCGGTCGTAGAAGCTCGTCAATGCTCCGCATAATGGGTTATACAAGTGTTGTATAGAGATTCTCTCAACCCGTGGTCTCAAGTCTAAATAATTAACAATTAGATTTTACTAACTCCGAGAAAGGATCCATAGGTGCATGCAAATATAATTAGAGTTTATATAGTCTATCGAACAATCACAACATAAACTAGAGCCCAATCATACAAAACAAATAAAAATAAAAGCGAAAAACAAAGAAAAATAAAGCGATGAGAACACACCAAAAAATCGATGAGGACCCAAGTGAACAATCACTCGAGAACTAGACCTCGTGAAGAGTGAAGTGCAAGAGAATCCAATATATTAGAAATTAATCTCTCTCTCTAGATTGTAAAATAAATAAATAAAAAAAATTGTTGTTCGCCTTCAAAAATCCTCCACGTCTACATTTGATGCTCTCTCCTGCCAGCTAGGTCAGAAAGCCAGCTCCGCCTTGCTTGGGTGCACAGGTCCTCCTAAGAAGTCCTCCGTCACGTAGTGGTCCCTCGCAACAAATTCAACTATGAGAGTGATTAGACAAGTCACATATAATATCAAAATAAAATAGAAATAAAAAATGCAAAAAGTAGATAAGAGAGCAAAAATAATTAAATAATTAGAATCTATGTGATGTTGATCCCTAGAAACAATGCCATTTGATAACAGAGATCTGGCAAGGACCTCAAATATTTTTCAGTAATAAAAGTGAAGATAGAGTTATCGCTGAGGTGACCGCTCACCAAACCTCTAATTTATCAACAATTAACCCAAATATAAATAAATCTATGAAAAAGAAAAATGTTAAGTTAAAATTTATTATAACTCTACAATAAATGTCTATAGTACGTAAGCATGTGTAGAGGTCGAACGTAGGGAGAAAACTACAGTTTGGGTAATAATGCAAAAAAATTATCCTTTTCTCTTGTCCTTTTATTATATATATGTGTGAGTTTTGTGTATTTTTTATGGATTTAGTCTTTAAAATTTTATTTTTTTAATTTTTTGATGTTTGTTTCTTTTTATATTTTCTGATTTTTATAGTCTTTTTCTTTATATATATATAATATAATCTTACATAAGGACATATAAACATTATATAGAATTATAATTATAAATATTATTAAAAATTCAAAATAAAGGAAATTAATATTTTTGTCTTTAAATACTTTTTTCATGTTTTGTGATTTTCAAGAATTTTTCATATTTGTATGTATTTTTAAAATAAAATATATATCGAATTAGGGAATAAATAAATGTTAGAAATGATTTGAAGATTAGAATTAACAAATAAATAAAAAATTCTTCAAATAATTTTTAATAGATAGATATGAATCCAAAGAAAATTCAAAAACAAAAATAAATATTTTTTGGATATTTCGTAATTTTATATCAATTTTTATTCAATTTTAGACCTATTTAATTTTGTTTATCTTCATCGTTTTCTAGTATTAGGGATTTTGGGTCTGGAGTTATAAAATACAATAAGAAATAACATATTTTTTTGAGTTTTTCTAAACATTTTTTGGTACTTTCTAAGTTAAACAAAGATAAGAACATGGTCATTAGATTTTTAATAAATATTTAAAAGATCGAAGTGCAAATACAAAAATGAGGCATGAAACTATATGTTAAATGGCATCTGACCCTATTTTTTAATATTTTTTAAAGCATCTAAGTTATTTCTAATAAAAATTTAATGCGCCAAAAAATACATGTACTAGAGAGGACGTATTTGCAAATAAAATTAAAGTCAGGGCTCATGTGTAGAATTGACAAAAATATACAACTAATATTCACATTTCTTTGACTAAACATAAATATAAAAAATTTTATAGTACACAAGTAGTTTCCCCAGCTCACGTGGGATGACATGAGCTGAGATGGAGTGGACCCTTGGGCAATATACAATAAATTCATGGGTCACTATGCAATTTTCCACATTTGTTTACACTATAAAAATTATTTACGAGACTGTAAAAATAATACAAAAATGTAAGTGGCATAGTTTGCAATTTGCCCCATTATGCACACGATCCAACGACGCATATCATCTCACGTAAACACATCCAATGATGGAGGTGCACATCGCTTTGCCCCTCCTTCGAACGATTTTTATTAGAATTGGGGGGCTCCATCTGATTAAAAGGATTTTGTTGCTAGGGAAGAACGAGGAATAACATGACTTCCCTCGACCTTCAATTTTTGATTCCTCGCTCCTCCGTGGATCTCCAGTGCAGTTCTTTTCTCTCCATGTTCAGGAGGTGATTTTGTAGCTGTTGTTGTGCTCAAGAAGGTCCAGGACCTAGTGATGTGGTCCAGGTACATGGAAGAAGTAGGAGCACCTCGAGGTTCTCCTATAGATTCAAATCCGACACAGGAGGGGTACGTTTGGCATACAACCTGCATGAGAATATTCTCAGGCTCGAGGAAACAACCTTGACTAGAATTGAAGCTGAAAGGCGTAAGGATGAAAGAAGGTGGTGATGCCAAGGCAGAGGGAAATGAAGGAGCATCAATCTCCTGATGGCAGGTGATCTGGGTGACTAGAGGATGGGAAATAGATAAGAAGCGAAAGGGGAAGATAGGGGGGTGGAATGGTTAGTCAATAATAGAGTCTGCACGTTGAAAACACGATCGGAGCTCTAGAGCTTTGGCAAGGCCATTAACCTAATCTATGCTAATGAAAACATTAAAACAGGAAATAAAATGCAGGAAAGGAATGACAAGAACGAAATCAACTGAGGGAAAGTAAATGCACATCTCTTATACATGGCTAGGGGATTAGGGAGCAGGGAGGCCGGAGGTCCACCGTGGGTGCAACTTCCTCCTCCTTTCGCCACTACAGATGCTCCAAATGCATCCTACGGTGGAGATGCCCATCGCTTCGCCCCTCGATCGGAAGGTTTTGATTATAATTGGGGAACTCCATCTGATCAAACAGATTCTGCTGCTAGGAAAGAATGAAGAATAACATGCCATCCCCCGACCTTCTATCTTTGATTCCTCTCTCCTCGTGAGGTATCCGATGGTGTTATTTTCTTTCCATGTTAATGAGTTTATTTCATAGTTGTTGGCATGCTCAAGAAGGTCTAGGACCCAATGATTGGGTTCTGATATATAGAAGAAACTGGAGCACCTTGGGGGTCTCCTCTTGGTTCAAATCCAACCTTGAAGGGGTACGTTACTTGACCCTTCTGTCAGCATAGATGATTCTCTTTTCTCAGTCCCAGGTAAACTATTGATAGGGTGATGAGGGACCTATCCTCAATCGAGTTAAAGGAGTCGAGAGAGGGAATTTCTTAGCTCGCTCTCCTCATCACAGTGGAAAAGCTTGCTCGGTATCTTTCACTCACCCTTCTTCCATCTCTCCCATCTTGCTCTACCTCCCGCTTTCTTACTCGCTGGTCTAGTACTGACTGCTTTCTCGGGTGCTTTGATGTTGGGCATGGAACCTGTATGAGAATATTCTTGGGCTTGAGGAAAAGAAGTGGGAAAGTCAGTCATATCTCCTTCAGGGACAAAGAAAGCTTTCTTTCTATAGTGTCTAGTTTTCTTTCTCATTAGGGAAGGCGGGATTCCGGCGGATTTTGCCGGTCTTTTCACTAATGTGAGAGGCATCGGCAGTCGGTAGGCAGTGATGCTAAGGTACAAGGTGGTGGAGGAGCATTAATCTCTCGATCATAGGGTGAACTAGGTGACTAGAGAATGGGAAATAACAAAGAAACAAAAGGGGAAGATTGATGGGTGGAAAGGGTACGTCGAGAATAGAGGTTGCACACTGAAGACACGACCGGAGCTCAAGAGCTCCAACGAGACATTAACCTAATCTACGCTGATGCAAACATTAAAACATGAAATGAAATGCAAGAAATGAAATAAATGAACGAAATCAACCTAGGTAAAGTAAATACACAACTCTTATACATGGCTAGGGGATCAGGGAGCAGGGCGGTCGGAGGTGCACAGTGGGTGCACCTTCCTCCTCCTTTAGCTATTGCAGATGCTCCAAAGGTTCGACAACTATCACCTTGTGACAGGCTTACCCGGAGATGGGCTATTTAGGGCTAGGAAAAATGACCAAATTTATGGAGGAGGATAGAGGTTCTTATTTATACAAAGAGTAAACACCCTTATTAACCAGGGGTTTAGGGCAAATCGAAGCTATGTACATGAGATCTAATGAGTAGGCGAGATTCATGGAAGATCAAGGATCATATTTTTTACTCGAGGGATATGGAGCATCGAAGAGACATGGAAAAATCAAAGAAGACGAGATACTTGAGACATCTGACACAGTCAGAGGCGTGGATGGACAATTGACTTGGGTCAACACTCCCTATATCCTAATTGGTCCAAGCAAGACACTAGAAGACAAAATAACTAGTTTTATTAGAAATTAATTTATTAAAAATAGTATATTATTTTATTGTTTTTTAAATAAAAAAATGTTTTTATTTTTTTGCAATATTTTATTCTGATTTTTATTTATTTTTATGAGCAAATTTATTACAATTTTTTCAAGAGTACATCTAAAGATATACTGAAGTGTGTTTTGTATATTGTTTTTGTATTTTTTATTTATTATTTTATTTTCATATTTTATATATTTAAAAATTATTTTTATTCATATAAATATATTTTTATTATATTTTCCTGATGTAATATATATCAATAAAAAGGATATTAAACATATGGGTATAATTATATGTATTTCATGTATGTATTTACAAAGACTATTTTATCCTTGTGTTTTCTTTATGGTCTTTCTTTATTCCATATATATATTATAAGTAATATTTACAAAATTATAAATTTATAAAAAGAATAAAAAATAAATATAGTAAATATTTTATTCATGTATTCTATATAATAGGGGTCTGAAACCTAATTTTTACACCTTAACATCGAATTAAATGAAACCACATTCATTAAATAGCTTATTAAAATTTATATACAATTAAAATTATTTTGTATAGTTTGAGTTTTTATTGAGGAGATATGTGTCTGAATGTTGGGATTTTGGCTTTCTATTTAGAGTATAGAGTGTACAATATATGTTATTTTCATGCAAACTTAATTTTGTATTTTTCTGTACATTATTATATACAAATTTCATGCATAAATTTTATTCTTTTGAGGACTAATAATAAAGAATAAAATGGGTCCCCAAAATGTGTTTCTGATCAATAAAATAATGCAACATTATGATGTATTTGGCCCTTGTCTCCCCCTACTTCAATTTTTATGGACCAATTTAATTCATGACAAGGTCTTGGAGTTTAGGGCCATAAAATACCTTTGGCATTATTTTGACCTAGTAGATCCTATAGACTTTTTAAGTTACCTCTACAATCTTTTGCACAATGTTATTACCCCATCGACCCTATAAATTATCCTAAGAACCCCCATGAGCTTCAAACAGATTAACCACAAGGTTTGTGGGGTAAGCGTTGTTTAGTTTATGGGGTAAATGGGGGAATTAGGTTGTTTCAACGGTCGAGGAGGTACAACAACAACAACAAAGCCTTTTCGCACAATTAAGTAGGGTCGGCTACATGGATTTTTCGCCTCCATTCAGATCAATCTTGAGCCAATCCCGGACTTATATCCACAAAACTAAGATCCCTTCGTATGGTCTATTTCCAACACTTCTTGGGTCGTCCTCGCCCTCTCTTAGCCAGCTCAACATCCCAACACTCTCATCTCCTAACTGGTGAATCAGCTAATCTTCTTTGCAAATGTCCAAACCATCTTAAGCAGTTTTCTCGCATCTCCTCGATCGGAGCTACACCAACTTTCTTTCTGATTGCATCATTCCGAATCCGATCTTTACGTGTGTGTGTCCACACATCCACCTTAGCATTTTCATTTCTGCTACATTCATTCTCTGCACATGTCTATGGTTCACAGGCCAACATTCGGATCCATAAAGCATAGCAGGTCTCACGGCTGCTTTGTAAAACTTTCCTTTAATCTTTAAAGTAATTTTCTTATCACAGAGAACAACAGAGGCTCCTCTCCACTTTAGCCAGCCTGAATTTATTCTATTAGTAACATCTCCATCAATTTCCTCATCAAGTTGCAGAATAGATCCCAGACATCTAAAGGAATCTCTCTTCTGAATGTAATCATCGCCACTCTTCACCTCGATTCCTTCACCATTGCTTCCATAAAAGATGCACTCCATATATTTCATCTTAGCCCTACTTATACGAAATCCTTTAGTCTCCAACTCATGTCTCCAGACCTCGAGCTTCTCATTTACTCCATCTCTAGTCTCGCCAATTAACACAATATCATCACCAAATAACATACACCAAGGTAACTCATCCTGAATGTGACTGGTCAAC
Organism: Ottelia alismoides; assembly: GCA_037367405.1. Classification (NCBI taxonomy): domain Eukaryota; kingdom Viridiplantae; phylum Streptophyta; class Magnoliopsida; order Alismatales; family Hydrocharitaceae; genus Ottelia; species Ottelia alismoides. The sequence goes on from JAZKJV010000225.1 coordinate 2,234,121, forward strand.
TCGTCCATAATCAAATTAAAAAGAAATGGATTCAAAGCAGAACCTTGATGTAAACTAATGTTGATGTCAAAATATCCAGTCTTCCCAGACGAGGTCCTTACACAAGATAAATCCCTATCATACATGTCCTTTTATGAGGTCAATGTATAGCACAGGTATTTGTCTCTTCTCCAACACTCTTCACAATATCTCTCGTGGGACAGAATCATAAGCCTTTTCCAAATCAATAAAGATCATGTGGAGGTTCTTCCTTTTAGCTCTATTAATCTCCATTGTTCTCCTCAGCAAATGGATGGCTTCAGTCGTTGAGCGACCATACATGAATCCGAATTGGTTTTCTTTTACATTGGAAATTTTCTTCAACCTTCTTTCGATCACACATTCCCAAATTTTCATAGTGTGACACGTAAAGTTGATACCTCTATAATTTGAACAGTTTTGAATGTTTCCTTTATTCTTATAAAGAGGCACCACGAGGACGTAATTGAAAAATTTTATAGGGTCTGCCGACTAAAAATCCCTTTATTCGTTTGTCTTTTCTCTATTTATTCTTTTATTTTGTCTTTAATAAATGTAACTTATACAATAACTACATAATAAATAATGAATGTTAATTTGTACAAAATAATGATATTTAAATTTATTTAGAAATGGATTAATGGCAAAAATGAAAGAATAATGGTGATCAAATGGAAATTCATCACAAGACATGGATAAGAAAACCAAAATAAGCTAGATGACAAAGTAGAAAGAAAAAGTTAAATAATTGAATAAAAAATCAAAAATGAATTTAAAAAGTTAAATAATGTAAACCAAAAATATTAAGAATAAATTAAAGTCAATTTTGATGATTTTTAATAAATTAAATGATGTATATACAATGGTTTAAAGAAATTAAAGGTTTTATTTGTAGGTATGTATACCTATAAGTACATGATTTTGATTTCGTAGTTAATTATTTATACAAAAATATACATGATTTAACATTATATTTATTTACAAAGTTTTGCAAGGGTTTTAGTAATTTTTATTTGATATTTCGGAATTAAATTATCAGTTTAAATAAATAGTTATAAGTATAATATATGCATAATAATACCTATACAATATATATATATATGATTTTATTTTTTGGATTTTTGATTTATAATTTTATTTTCATTTTATATAAGTCAAATATAATATTTAAAATTAAATAAAAATACAATATTTACAAATATGCACAAGGAAAGAAATAAATAGATAATATATATAGTATACAAAGGTCTTATAGTACCCCAATTGGCCACATTTGACACCATTACTCTTATTTTTATGAAATCACCTCCATTTTAATGATTATTTAATTTGAAGTACAAAGAAAGTGAGTTTAATGAATTTGGAGTTTGTTGAATAAAATATTGATTTTGAAATTTAAGCTTTGTGGCTTTTTGAGAGTGACATTATTTACACAATATACAGAGATTTTAATTTAAATTATCTTTATTATTTACAAAAGAATTTTATTCACAATCCTCGAGAAGAAATCATTTCTATTTATAAAGAATTTGGTAATGAAGAAAATAAGGAAAAGAATGTGTTTTATAGACAATCATGTACATATGACAAATATGTAAGTGGCATATGGTTTTTAACTATTTTTGATATTTTTGGGCCTTGTCTCCCCCTACTTTATTCCTTATCGATCCGACCAAGTCTTGGCCTTCTGTCGGGTTAGAGTCAACATGTATCCATTGCTTATACACAGTCTTTGTCTGCTTTAGTTTTCATTTATTTATTTCTATATTTATTTTAGGTTAAAATAGTGATAAATATACTATATCTATGCAAGAATTAAGGTAATTAAAAGAATGAATTTAATGATATTTACATGTGTTTTAAAAGGGATTTTAAGCTAAAATAAGTGAATAGAGATGATGAAATGCAAATTCATCAACACCATATGATTTACCTTTGCTATCCCTTAACAAATACTTACTCCTTGGCAAAGAGAGTGAAAGATGACCACTACAATACCATAATCCCCTATCGCTTCATCTATTCGAAGGAACAATTGACCTAGTATGGTCGGGGTATGGATTAATGGTTAAGTTGTATACATATACATGACAGTAAAATCAACTTGGAATCTCATTCCTTGCTCCGTTACAATAATGTCTTCTAATAAGCCTCTCGACCTCTTGATCAAACTATGAGAAAACTGAAAGATCATCCTGATGTATCTAAGAGGTCCTAACCCAAACTCAGTGAGTAGCAAGGATGTCATCTAATTGATGGAGGATCCTCTACTAATAAGAGTATGATAAAACTCTTGATAAAAAATGTGGTAGTAGATGTGAGGTGCTCCTTTATCTTTCTTTTTGGGCGTGAAGTGTCTGATGGCATGAACTGTGGCCATGGTCAAGATGTGCTTCTATGTTTTCCTTTGTCTGTTTTGCTTGGATTGACGCTTTTGAGTATAAACTTCTTTCGTTCCCTTTTTCACTACAGGCATATAATCCTTGACCTTAAGAAGTGGCATCTCTAGGAAGATGTTCTATAATATCTCTATCACTCCAGAATTAGACAAGGCACTTTTTAGCTTTTTATTATTTTTTTTTTTTTGATTTTATAGAATGTAGAAGGAAATGGCACAGAATCAGAAGAAATATTCAAATGCTCATTTCACTTATTCAGAATCCTCATATGCAATTGGACAAATAGAATTAATTTGTACACTTTAAAATAGGCATCCTTTCTTCACACAGATATCATGTAGGAGGCACAGAGTGATCCAGTAGAGACAAACTCACTCTCAAATTCACATCTTTGTCATTGGACACCTTTAATTACTAGGGATCATCATAGAACCCATCATTGCCATCACCACGCCTTCAATTCAATCCTAGCATCGCCGCTAATCTTTGCTCTCAAGATCGTGCTAAAGTCACCTTTGTGCATTGTCTCTCCATCGTGCATCACCTACCTTTTATCTTTGATGCCATCATTGAACTTCTGATCTGCTACTTTCAGGATTGTTGTAGATTCAACGGCTTTCTGAATGATGATCACATGATCTTTGATGGAACAACTTCGACAGCTTGAATAAAGAATGATGACTAAATATAAATAGAATCTCAACACAATGAATTCCAAGTTCAACTTACTTAGATGCTATATACAAACTTGAAATAGAAGGAAATAGCACCAAACACAATATCAAAACTTGAAGTTACATGTTCAAGATGGTCAAAATGACTGCTCTACTCCATGGGTGCACTTATAGTCGTATTACTTCACGAATCTTCACACTGAAACCTGCACTATAAGACCACATATATAAGGCCCACTCACATCAAACTCTTGCAATAGGCAATGTGGGACTCGTATATCTACTATAAGTGGTGGATCTTTTTCCCGCAAGATCTTTGTACCCAACTGACTCCATCCTTCGCTATTCTCAACTATTAGTAGCCATCCACTTCAATTTATTTAGAAAAAAAGAGGTGTAGAATGCAGGTGCAAGAAGTCCCTGCAAAGATACATCCCAACACGGCCACTAACCACAAATCCGTACAAGTAACAAGAATGCAGCACATATTCATAATATTAGTCATGTAGTTCTATGATACTTGTGCATTGATTTAAAAGATATTTTCTTGTAGGAAGTGAAGATATACACCTCTTACTGGCAGACATTAAATGACTATTTTCATTCACACACACACACACACATCAAGTTTACATGCCAATGATTTTACACACATAAAGTTCAAAACAGGTACAAGTTTAATACCGTATGCAGAGAGTTAAACGTAAGCGCCTTAAAATTAATAAAAAGAGAATAATTTATTTTTCCAGAATTCAAATATTCAAATTCCGTGCCTGCTCTCTCGAAAATTTTCCCACCAATCCTCCTTCACTAAGTGTTCGGACTCCAACAACTACAGCTCCCTTGGAATCCAATTCTTCAGTTGCTCTACCACCCCCAACTATCAGCCTCATGACACCGCCCCGAACTTCATTCTGTGTGATCTGCATTTATTATAATATCATGAGATAAAACTGAATTCTCCTTCTCTACTGACTGTGGATTGCATCTCCCACTGACTGAAGTGGGTGAAGGTGGTGGCGGTGTAACTGAAGATGGTGAAACTCTATGCTCGGGTGCTGCTACACCGGATCTCTGTACTATCGATGAAGAAGATGATGATGTGTAAAGTGAAGCTCTCTTAGTGTCTCCATCTCCCAATTCCAACCAGTGTGTAGGTAGGAGCAATATCCTACCTCTACCTCTCTTGAGATGAATGGTGTCAAATGAACATGTAAAATCAAGGGTCATACCTTTCTTTGGTGTGGATGGATCATGAGCTACATCCTCCTTATATCTAAAATTTTTGGGATTGGTTTCAAACTGTGCAAGAATAAGTGTCTTCGTGGTGGTCAGGTCATCGATCCTTTGAGTGAGATCATTCATATTCTTCATCTGTGGGATTCACTGAAGGTGCCCCAGGATGCTCAATGATAAGATATCTCTGAGGATGGTAGTTGTGGATAGTAATGAGGAGGAGAGTGTGTGAATACTATCAATGCTGGTGGTAAGGCTGGATAGTGTATGCAGGATGCATTTGTTGGTGGACATGTCTCTAGTTTTGGAAATGTGGTGGAAACTGAAAATGAGGCCAGAATTGCTGGTGCTGGTAGTACTATTGTCAAGCTCCCTGAAATGGGTGAGCAGGTCTTTGACCCTATTGGGAACCCAACTGACTTGCCCTTATGGACATGGCTGGTTGTGATCTTGGTCGAACCAGATATTGTTCACCTCTTTAATGAGAGGTGGAGGCGGAGATTGCTGCTACAGAATCGATGAACCGTACTACTAGTACAATACTATCTGGTTTGACTAATGTTGGACCTGGTCAGGGTTTTTCATGTAGTAAATGTGTTGAACTATTGACAATCCTCTTGTACTCTATTGTGTGGAAGAAGTCTACTTCGTAGTAGAAGTATTGGCTGCTACACTCATGATCTGGCACGAACTGATCATACCCACAAGAAGCTCTAGATGCTTGATTATCTCATCCAACTTATTCGGGTTCTTCATCCTCTATTCGATCATTTGGATATTCTCAAGCTCCTTGGACCTTTTAAATTATTTCCTTATTGGATAGGCGATTTCCAATGATGGTAAGATCTGAACTATCCACCCTATCCGCATCATGTGATGTCGTCATGTTGATAGCCTTGTGGGGTATGGAAGGAGAGGCAACATGATGCTTTTGAAAAGCATGTGAAGAAGAACGAGTTGTCGCTCTCTCCTCCATCTCCTAAAAAATTTGATAAAGGAAATCCTCATCCTTATTGAATTAACTCCCCCCACAATTGGCATTTACCAACTTTTTGTTCTTAATGCACAAACCACCAAATAAGTTATGCACAAATCTCGTAATTGGAATATCATGATGAGGGCACTTCTCCGTCAACTCTTTAAATTTTAACCACATTTTGTGAATAGGCTCATGGGACATATGAGAGAAGTTCGTAGTCAATGATTGCATTTGGTTGAGATGTCCGAGTGGGCATGAGTTGGTTTGTCCTACCCTGCATTATAGGCATCCTTCAATGTCATCTTAGCTGCTGGCTCAAGTAATGGATCATCTCCTCCCTCATTCCCACCTCCTATACGGTTTCCATTCTTCTCCCTCCTCTCTTGTATGTCTTGCCTCAGCTCGATGATCATACATCTCAACCCAGCTTGCTTGTCAGCATGTTCATTCGATTGTGCTTGAATGGCATGTATGTAGGATAAGATGGTTTTATTGATCTTGCTCTGCTCAGTCGTGGTTCCTTTTCCCTTATGTGGCATCAAGTGCACTATCTTAGTTTCTGCTAGAGTAAACTGCACTAGATTATTATTAAAAAATGGTAGAGTCTCAAAATATAGTTCAATATTATAGTATATCATGAATAATGGATTGATTGATGATGTGAAGGGTGGAGTGGAGAAAGATGAATACTGGGGAAGTGAGTTTTCCCGAAGAGAAGACAACCAGTTTGGAGTTTAAATTGAGTTCACAAAGTTTGAATGAGAATTGTTCCAATCTAACATCTTCGATTTTTGAAAGGAAATATGCAAGAAAAAAAAGGTCAACACAAGAAGAAAATGTGTGAAAATGGTGCGAAGGGCACGAAAGGATCTCTAACACTAGAAAACAAACAAAATATAAACCTCTGATTCGCCAACTATACACAGGTGGAGGCCATAAGAGTTCGATCTTTTATCTTTTTAGTTTTAAATTTAATGAACATACAAGAAGTTGCTTACTACCAAACACACAAGATAAGTTGCTAGTATCGCCCAATGTGCATTGTCAGAACCCCCCCCCCCCCAAGCAATGATACCATCTTCTCGGGCTACCGAGTTCAATAACAGGCTCAAAGGGAGATAAGAGGATTATCACATCAAAACTATTTTCTATGAACGAAGGCAAGTGCTTACAGTTACAACCATACACCAAAAAGTGAAGTACATGTACTTAAGGCACAAGTCCAGAGATTTGGGCTCTATCCTTACGGTCATGTCCTCACCCACTCTATTTGGAGGTAAGTACTTGCAAACAATGAGGGGGTTGCTATGCCCAAAATAATGATTTTGTTCTTACATTTATTTTTAGGGTCGGGTTTTCTATAGTAGACCTGATTTAAGTTATTTAAATGAAATCAAGGAGAAAATTAATTGCAAATTGAAGCTAAATTTCCTAAGTACCTATGGTGAAGATACTATAAAAAGCGCATTGATCTGCTCGTACGGTAGAGTGGTGGAACACTTGGCGGAGAACTCCATTGCAAGGACAGATCATGAACTCAGGGCACCAAAATGACACTCCAAATTGTGGTGCCACTCCTTTGTGACTGGATCATGAACCTAGTCACTTAAATGCGAGAAAATCTACTAAATTTGGATCACCCTTATGGTGGAGGTGGAGGGTGGTTATTTACAGAATGAACTTCAATGGGTTTTGAATTTCAAAATGTGCGTGATCAGAGCTAAGGATGGTGGATCTAGAAGGCCAGCAGTGGAGAGGAATAAATTGGTTATCACTTTGAAGAAGGAATCAAGGTCAATTTGTGATTAGGGTGTGTGGGATAATAAGACAAAGAAAGGGTGGTAGGCGAGATGAGTGGGGTTCACACATAGACTATGTAATTGACCTGGGTCAAGGAACCCAAGTCAGCCAATCAGAAGGCACAGAGGAAAATGCCAAAATAAGCTAGACGACAAAATGTGAAGAAAAAGTTAAATAATTTAATAAAAGTGGAAAATGAATTAAAAAATAAATAATGCCAAACTAATGTTAAGAATAAATTAAAGTTAATTTTTGTGATTTTTAATTAAATAGATAATTATTTATTTATAAGAAAATATTATAAATAATTGGTTTTATTTGTAGGTATATATACCTTTGTGTACAAGATTTTGGTTGTTTAATTAACTATTATATACATATACATGATTTATTTTTTTATTTATATATTTTACAAGGGTTAATGAAAATTGTATCTAATTTTTACGAATTAGTTTATTAGGTTAAATAAATAGGTTTATGTATAGTATATACAAAGTGATACCTATGCAATATATACATTATTTTTTTTTCTGATCTTGTAATTTTTATTTGTATTTAAATAAGACAAATCTAATATTTAAAATTGAATAAAAATATAATATTTACAAATATGCATAAGAAAATAAATAAATAAAATATACAATAAACATATGTATAATTGTACCCTAATTGACTTCATTTCACACCTAAACTCTGAGTTTTATGAAATCACCTACATTCTAAAGATTATCTAATTTGGAGTACAATAAAAGTATGTTTGATGAATTTGAGCTTTTGGTGGATAAAATATTGATCTTGAAAGTTGAGCTTTGTGGATTTTTGAGAGTGATGTTATTTACACAATATATACGTATTCATTGCAATATTTTTATTATTTAGAAAAGCATTTTATTCACAATTCTCAAGCAGAAGTCCTATTTTATTTATAAAGAATTTGGTAATGAATCAAGGTAAAAATTGTGCATTATAGACAATCATGAACAAGTAATGAATATACAAGTGATAGATAATTTTCAATTATTTTTCGTATATTTGGGCCTTATCTCCCACTATTTTATTCTTTGTCAACCAGGTCAAGTCTTGAACTTCCCTGAAGGTCACCGTTAGCCTGTGTCTATTGCATATATAGAGTCTTTGTTTTCTTTGTTTTTCTTTTATTTATTTCTTCATTTATTTTATGTTAAAATAGTGATAAATATACGATATTTGCACAAGAATTAGGGTTAGTAAAAGAATGATTTTTTCTAATATTTATAGATGTTTTATAAGGTATTTTAAGGTGAAATAAATGAATAAAGATGATGAAATGCATATTCATCATTGAGGTTCTTGAAAGAAACCACAAGGTAATTAGCTAGAATATTATGGATGTCCATGTCATAAATCTATCGTTTTGCTCGCATCACATTTATCTTGAAGAAGATAGTAAAACCTCTCGTGTATTTCAAAGAAGATTGAATCCAAACTTGTGGGTGGTGGTCACGAAAGAAATTACAAATTGGTATAATGCATTATTTATCTATCCCATCTCCGACATCAAATGGCTGAGTCACTTACATGTCGTGCCTAAGAAATCAAGGATCGTTATTGTCTCCAATGACAAAAGAGAGGAGATTCTAACCAAGTACTGACCTCATGTTCCGTCTATGGACTACAGATGCCTAAATCTTGCAACTAAGAAGGGACACTTCCCATTACCCTTAATCGACTAGATAGTCGAAATAATAACCGCAAAGGAACACTTCTATTTCTTGGATGTCTATTTCGGTAATAATCAACTTGTCATTGTGCTGGAGTATCGAGAGAGGACTACATTCACCTGCCCGTTCAAAACATATGCCTTATGTTGTTTGCCCTTTGGTTTGTATAATGCACCAGCCACTTTTCAGAGATGTTTGTTGGCAATTTTTGCTGATATGGTAGGGACTTTTTTGAGGTATTCATGGATGACTTCTCAGTCTATGGAGACAACTTTTATCAAGGCCTTGGATACTTAAACCAAGTATTGAAAAGATGTTGTGTGGTGAACCTCGTTTTATCATGGGAGAATAGTCACTTCACGGTGACCGAGGGAATCATGTTGGGTCACATCATTTCCAATCGTGGCACGGAAGTTGACTAAGACAAGGTGGATGCTATTTATAAAATAGAGACGCACACAAATCTCAAGTAGTTCATGTCATTTTTGAGGCACGTCAGTTTCTACCTTACATTCATTAAATACTTCAATAAGATCGTCCGGTCGTTAACTGAATTGCTTGGAATGGAGGCCAATTTTGTAGTCGATAATCGGGTCCTCCATTCCTTTAAACTCTTGAAGGATTTGATCACACATGCTCCTATCCTACAATCGTCGTACTTGTCCTATCCTACAATCGTCGTACTTGTCTCTAGCCTTTGAGATCATGACAGATGCATCAGACATCATAATTGATGCTATGTTAGGACAACAACGAGATGGGATGCCATTTGTGATTCATTACATTAGCAACACTATATGAAGCCCAAAATAATTATACTCTAAAAGAGAAGGAGCTTCTAGCCGTAGTGTTTGTGCTTGAAAAATTCAGATCATACCTCTTAGGATAAGGGATGATTGTCTATACCGACCATTCTTCTATCAGGTACTTCCAAAGAAAGAAAGACGTCAGGCCTTGTCTAATTTGTTGCATTCTTCTACTGCAAGAGTTTGACCTAGAAATTCATGACAAATTGTGCATAAAAAATGTGGTGGTAGATCATCTTTTAAAAATTCTTGAAATAGAGACTCCTAAGCAGAACTCCATTTCTATAACAGAGACTTTTCTAGATGAGGCAATCATATCTTTATTCTCTCTCCCCTGGTATGCAGACATTGTGAACTACCTTGTTTCCATGAAGAACCAACCTGACTAGGCGAAAATAAAACTTGATAAGTTCTTGGCAGACATTTACTTATATCAATGTGAGGATCCACATCTATTTTGAGAGGGTACAAATTGCATTAGGAGGTGGTATATAACTCAAGAGGAGATAATGGGTGCCCTAGACCACTACTATAGGCTTGAAAAAGGTGAACACCATTATGGAAAGAGGACGACATCAAAGATCTTCGATTGGCCTATGGTAGCAAACTCAATTCAAAGATACAACTGACTATTGGAAGAAGTTTACTGAATGTTAGTGAATGGCCTGAAACATTAGTATGCAAGACAATGGCTTTGAAGTACATTCAGATATCCTACATATTCGATGCGTGGGACATTGACTTCATGGCTCCATTCCCTAAAAGTCAGGGCTTTGAATACATCATACTTGACGCCAGTTATAATAGTAGATTGGTGGAGGCGATCCCACTCAAACCATAGACAACCACACTGTCTATTGCTTTACCAGTGATAATATAATTGCGGTTTGGAATACCAAAGATTCTCATTTCTGACAAGAGGAGCCACTTTATCAATAGGGAGGTAACAAGTTGATCAAAGAATAAAACATTGAACATTGCGTTGCGGCGCTATATCGCCCTCAGTCAAATGGTTTGGCATAATGCTCGAACAGAGAGATCAAAACCATATTGCATAAGCTTTTACCATCGGATCGCAAGAATTGTTCACAACTGCATGATGTAGTTCTTTGGGCATATAACACGGCATACAAGACTCCTCTTGTCTTGTCTCCCTATCACTTCGCCTATGGAAAGCCTTGCCACCTGTATATAGAGCTAAATTCACATATCATTATGTGCATTGGACATGTGCAACCTCGATTTTGAATGAGTTGGAAAGAATAGAAAAGTTGAAGAAATGGCATTACAAACACATACTCAAGAAGAATTTAGAATCTAGATAGAAGGTATGGTTATTTGATGCAAACTTGAAAATTTTCCCATGCAAGTTGAAGAGCAAGTGGACTGGGCTATTTATAGTAAAGGTTGTGTGTGACAATGGAAGCCTACTCATATCAGATTTTTGATATGATGTGCAACCCTTTGTAGTCAACATATAGTTGCTGAAGTCATATTTAGAGCATGACAAATTCTTGTCTGTTTTCAATTCAGTTGAAGTTGTATTTCAAGATGAACTCCCAAATGCTGAAGAATTAGACACGTAAAGTATAAAAATCACAAAAGTTATTTTTGTTTCCTTCTTTTCCTTTTTCATTTTCTAATTCTTTTCGGAAGGTGTTCACCCCTTTCATCACTTCTATACTTAGTATGTACTTTGTCCTAAGTATAGGGGAGTGATCACCTTGAGTTGTTCATTTCTTCATCCCTCACTTGTCCCCTTAATTCTTGATATTCTATTTGTGCTTAAGGATATTTTACCCTAAGTATAGGGAGGGATAGGTCGAGCCAATGATTTAGTACATTCCCACCCTTAACCCACCCTATCGTATGCACAATCTGCTATACTTTGGATTGTTTCATGCTAAGTATAGGGGGACGGTCGACCTCTCATTCGCTGATTCTTTAGTTGTTATATTATAGACTGTTCTTTACTTAATACAAATTATGTCTTCTTTTTTTCGTTTCTCTATGATCTATTAGGACATAGTTGAAGCTACGTATAGGGGTCATATATATGATGTATATAATTTAGCCATAACTCTAACATTTATATTTTCAATAATTTGACTAACATATTAAACACAATAATTATTTGTAAACAAATAATAAATTGGTTAAAGATGTTTTATGAAATGATTTGAAAAATGGTTAGAAAATTATTTCAAAAATCTTCGAAAAGATTTGCAAAATTATTTTTAAACCTTTAAAAAAACATTTTGTTTGTAAAAATTCATTTTATTTTTAAAAATAATTTCTTGTGAAAATATACTTATAAATGATGATGAAAATGGTTGCAAAATTAGTTTTAAAAACCTATACATACTCTTTGAAAAATTATTACAAAATAATTTTTAATTTTTATAAATGTCGGCAAAATTTTATTTACCAAAATTATTTGCAAAATAAAGTTTTCAGAATGTTTGTGGAAATATTTTCAAATTATCTTGAGAACCATGTATATGATTCAAGAAAATAGAATTCTTTACAAACTTTATACATAACCTCCTAAATAGTTTCACAAAATAATTTGTTGAAGCCCTTTTTTAAAAAATAACCACTGAAAATTTGAAAACAAAACTACAAAAATTGGAAAAATATTTCAATAATTGCATAAAATTTTTCAAAACCTTTCCAAAAATCCATTAAAATCTCAAATCCAAAGCGGCATCACAAAAATACTTTCCTTGCATTGTACATAGCATTTACATTTTTTAGATTGATGTTGATAACTAACTAGTTCAAGTAAAATCTGAAGATTGGAGCATGGTTGGACCTTAATCTACTTAATCATATTAATCTTTTAAGTGCTACAATTGAGATTCTTCAGGTCCGCTACACTTAATTGTTCGAGACACGAGAATTTTTTATTGTCATCTTGACTGCCGAAGTAGAATAGTTCGGAACACAGATACGACTTTGGTTGACACTGACCTAGCTTGCACACTTGTACTTTACACTTTGCTCACCCTAGTTGAAGTGGTAGGGGACCGGATTCACCAGCATGAGACATAAGCCAATGGAAACAACGAATGTTGCACATTTGTGTCCAATGTACCCAAACCCAATCCCGTAGGAAAGAGGTCTAATGACAGAATGTCATGGGTTGCAATAATGCTTCAAAAGAGGGATAATCTACTACCACAAGAGGAAAAAGTCTTCATATAAATGTTTCTATATATAGTACTTAAAATTCACAAAAACTACAAAAAAATATATGGGAAAAACTAAAAGAAAAATCAATACCCCTCAGATTATATGTCTACATAGTCAATAAGCAAGCTTAAGTTTCAAAGTGAAATACATGTGTGCCTGCAGACGATGACTTGACTACACTTGTCAAGCTTCCTAGGTAGATAGCTACACTGGCTACCGTCCATTCTCTTCTCAACCTCCTCTTCTTGAGGTGGTCTTACTTTAACTTAAATACCCTACTTCTTGAGGAAAGATTTATTGTATTGGGGAGTTCGGATCACCATGTTGGAGAAGATTGTCCTTCACCACTTCAACCGAGAGGAGCTACAAATCACTGACCATGTATAAGATAGACTCATAGTCATAAGAGACTATGTATGACATTGACTTGTTCTGACCTAGATTTTGAGGAGGCTTGGGCAGTGTTTTGTTGATCACATAGGTTGTATTTCATATCCAATCACCAATAAGGTTCCCACCAAACATAAAATCCAAAGTTCTGACTGAGCTCCAAATTTTGATTTGTGAAGATGCAATTAAAAGTTAAAATCAATCCAAGTTCTTTCATTTGCTTTGCTTTCTTTTTCTGCACTCTCAATCTAAGTATAGGGGGGTGATGAATCCCCGTTTAATCGCTTTTATTATTTCATTTTGGCCTTTAAACCCTAGCTAAATGCATGTTTATAGTGCTATATTGCATAAATTAACCCATATTAGTTATTGTGTAAATATTGCATAAAACACATAATTTAAAGCAAAACTAAAAGAAATAAGGAATCAAAATAAAATAATAAGAAATAAAATATTATAGATATTAAATGACTCTAAACCCCTAGACTTAGGAGTCATGATGACTTTGTGGACAAGGAATAAAGTAGTGGGAGATACGGGTCAAAAATACAAGTAAACCCTATTTAAAATTCATCAATAAGTCCAACATGTGACTATTTTATTACTGATTATTTATGCCTCAACTCAATAAACTTTATATACGAAAATTGTAGATAAAAATACATAGAAAAATACAAATTTGGTTTCACGTAAAAGCGATGCATATTGTGCTTTCTACACATAGAATAAAAATCCAAAGCCTGATGTCACAAATCTATATGTTCTATGAACTTAAAATTCATCAAAATCACCTTCAATTGTATATAATTTTCAATTAAAAATTAATGAAGGTGGTTTCATTTAATTTGGATTTAAGATGCAAAAGTTAGGTTTTGGACCCTATTGTACATTATAGTTGAATAAAATATTCATTTTATTTAATCTATACATGTTCACTACTTTATATTTTTTGAATTTTGTAAATAATATTATAAATATATATATATATATATATATCATTAAAATGAAATTAAAACATTGAAAATACATAAAAAAATATACACTTACACTAAAATATATAGATGAATTATGTATAGTCATACCTACAAAATAAATATATATTTAATTAAGTATACAAGTCATATCAAAAAAATAAAATCAAATATATTTATGTGTGTCTAAGTAAGTTATAAGTATATATTATGTAGATAAAATAATAAAATCCAAAATTTAAAATGAAATTAAATTAACCAATATTGAGGTAAATATGCCTATAAATGTACATAGAAAAAGTAGCACACAACAAATAAACTTGTAATAATAAATAAAAATTACCGTAAAATACTACATAAAATTAAAAAATTATTTTTCTTCTTTTAACAAAAATTTAATAAATAATTTATTATTATATTAAATACTTTCTTAATTTCTTTTCGATTTTGTCCTGTTGTGGCTTACATGGACCAATGGGGTTGCAACTTCGGTCGACCCGTCGGTTAACTAAGACCTCTACAACCCTAGGTTCTGTCGCCTCGTGACCTCTCCTTCTTCATCAAATCTTAGCCACTCCATCTTGAACTTTTTGGGGAGGATTTGTTCGATAAATTTTCTCTTTGATCCACATTGTTTCACAAATCATTGACACGTTGATCGATGGATTGTTGAGTTGACCAGTGGCCTCGATCAAGTCCCCGTGTATAAAACAACGTCATTGGCCACCTTGTTGATTTTTGATCCCTCTTGCGCTTTGAAATACCAAGTTTCCCGATCTCTAAGGTCGCTGGTGATAACAACTTTTCACCCTATAGCATGGCACGGAGGAAGAGGCAGGTCGATAATGACTTGAGCATCATCAGAGTAGTTGATGGAGCTACACCTTGGTTCCGTGCTTCTCAAGTAGAAGCTCAGTTTTATTTCACCATTTCTATTCCATACATCGTAGATTTTCTAGTTTAGGATTTTTTTACATTTGTTTTCTCAATTTAGTTAATAGAATTCCCAAATAGAATTTCGCTAGGAATTCTACTCAAGGCATTGTTCTGCCATCATCAAATCATTCCTCGACCCCCTTGTCAATGTCATATTATTCCCCTTCAAGTTCTGAATTCCCCACATACCTCCTCTTAACCTGATCCTCATTGGATCAGGGATTTGGTTCATCTCCTTTGCGGTACACCAGAGAACCCCTACCCTCTGCCATTTATGCTCATCTTTTACCCATAAGACAGTTGGAGACTTCCTTTTTCCTTACTGGATGTAACCTTGCAGGTATCAGAGGTCAAAGACACCTAGGGGTTGAATTTTGTTTTGACCAAGGTCCCTGTATCTACATTTATTCCTCCACCATCGGGGCTCACTTTGGCGACCCTCGGCCTCATCTAAGACCTTTAGGAGTAAGCCACATCCACCAAGAGTTTCTTGTACCTCGCTGCGATGCCCAAAACCGTCATAGTCACGCAAGGGAGAGGATCAAAGTTGACATGAACATATGTTCTTCCCTCTTCTTCCTCCCATGCCCTCCCCCATTGGATTGATGAGCAACTCTAGATGAAGTAGCCACTGTTGGATCCTTTGCCCATCAACTATCAGACCAACAACTGAGATCTAATCTCAACTACCCATCGATAATAAGGTATCCACCATCCTCATCGTGTCACATGTTAAGTGAAGAGCCACCCATCGTTGGATCGCGCTGTAGGGGGTATTTTGATTAATCACCCCCTGCATTTCGTATTTTATTTTTAGTTCTTTAGATACAGTATATTGCAAAAAACTTTAGGTTATTTTCAAGAAAAACCTTGTCTTAGTTTTATTTGCATTTAGGTCCTCTTCCATGTCATCTCAAGTGCTCGAATGTATGAGGTTATGGGCTTTTTGCATAGTTGCCCTTATCTTTATTTGTTATTATTTAATCCAGAAACATTGTATTCTAATTCAAATATTTTTGTGATAATTGCATGTATGCTCTACTATGTTTTGTAAATTAAATTTATACCACTACTAGTTTGAAATGAACTAAATTTTTATGGATAATTTATGCATAGGCTCTTATATTTTGGAAATTGGTTATATATTGATTTTTTTCTTTTTATTTGCGAATTAGTCCCTATCATTATTTCATTTTTATTTTCTGTTTTATTTGCATTAATATCATTCTACATTTAAAATTTGTTGGATTTTTAATATAAATGCCTTAGATTCAGTCTCATCAAGAATATTCTTTGTAGGGCATTTAACATTAACATTGTATATTTAAAAATGCAAAAACATTGCATTTATTTCCTACTTGCATTAAAAAAATCAAAAAAGTTAGAAAAATGTTTTGAAAAAATGTAAAAAAATTAGGAGTTACTTATTATTGTATTTTACACTTACAGACCAAAAATCACTAAAAATTTCAAAACAAAAACCAAAAACATATCAAACCCTCTTTAGCCTCAAAATTTTATAAAAATATTTCATAAAAATCCATAAATTATGTTTTCTATTTCTATATTTTCTTTATTGTATTGTATTGTATTAAAATTAGCTTGGAAAACTTTGAGGTTTTTTATCGTTTGTGACATCCAAGACAAAGTCAATTATTTATTCTTATTTACTTTGTTCCTACTTCAATTCAATTAAAAATACAAAAAATTACAAAAAAATTGGAAATAATATCAAAAATATATACAATTGTAAACAATACAAAAAATTCATTTCCTCTTTTTTTAAGTATTTATAACTATTATATAATTCTAAGAGGCTACATTTATTACATAGATATATTTACATATATATTTTTAATAATTATTATAATTATTTAAAACACAAAAAATTGTGATATTTGAACAATAAAATGCACTATACCTTACGGTATTTTCTAGATTTGTTCTTCACTTTATATATTTATTATCTCTATTATCTACATTATCTAATATATTCTATATACTTATATTATAATAATTAAAAAATAAAAAAACGTAAAATATAAAAATAAAATAAAAAAATTAAAATTATCATAAATTTAAATAATAATAAAACCCACTGAAAGTTAAAGAAACTTCACAACACCACCAAAAATAATTTCTGACTTTTTTGCCACTTAGAATTGTATATTCCCTTGCTCCTTGTGTTTGATCTCTACAATACTTGCATCTATACACATCCTTTGTATAGTTATAATAAATTTTAACTCCACTTTTATTTTTCATTACTACATCTAGTTGTGCGTTAATTGATGATCACTTCTCTGTGAGCAGTTGCTTCAGCAACACTGTAGTCCTCGCCTTGTGTTAGCTACATTAGAAACTCGCAAAAGTTGATTTTTCACATTCATTGGGGACTTGATTTATGAATGAGTAGTAAGTATTTTATCATGTTATATGTCCCATAAACAATAGCTAAACATTCATAATTTTAATGCTACGATCATTGGTCGAAATCAGAGTCAGCTATCTTTTTTAACAATCGAATCTTCTCCCTTTTGCAACCAACTTTTTGAGCATATTTTTGTGAAATCAAAGACAAAGTCAATTATTTATTCTTGTTTACTATGTTCCTACTTAAATTCAATTAAAAATTCAAAAAATATGAAAAAAATTGGAAATAATATTAAAAATAGACACAATTGTAAATAATACAAAAAAATTTCATTTCCTCATTTTTTAAGTATTTATAACTATTACATAATTCTAAGAGGCTACATTTATTACATAGATATATTTACATATATATTTTTAATAATTATTATAATTATTTAAAACACAAAAAAGTGTGATATTTAAAAAATAAAATGGACTATACCTTACAGTATTTTCTAGATTTGTTCTTCACTTTATTTATTTATTATCTCTATTATCTACATTATCTAATATAATCTATATACTTATATTATAATAAATAAAAAAACTAAAAATCGTAAAATTTAAAAATAAAATAAAAATTTAAAAATTAAAATTATCATAAAACTAAATAATAATAAAACCCACTAAAAATTAAAGAAACTTCACAACAACACCAAAAATATTTTCTGACTTTTTTGCCATTTATAATTGTATATTCCCTTACTCGTTGTGTTTGATCTCTACAATACTCTCATCTATATACATCCTTTGTATAGTTATAATAAATTTTAACTCCACTTTTTTTTTCATTACTACATCTAGTTGTGCGTTAATTGTTGATCACTTGACTCTGTAAGCAGTCGCTTCGGCAACAATCTAGTCCTCACCTTGTGTTAGCTACATTAGAAACTCGCAGCTGATTTTTCACATTCATTGGGGACTTGATTTATGAATTAGTAGTAAGTATTTTATCATGTTATATATCCCATAAACAATAGCTAAAAATTCATAATTTTAATGCTACGATCATTGGTCGAAATCAGAGTCAGCTATCTTTTTTAACAATAGAATCTTCTCCCTTTTTGCAACCAACATTTTGAGCATATTTTTGGTATGATTCCACACCTTATAGAACTCAATTATATCCCAAATCTATTTTTAAAACCATGGTAGAACAATAGCAACTTCAAAAGTCACTGAATCATTCGAATTGTTGAAAATGTCGCAAAATAATGCACCTAATAATCGTGAGAATCTAGCCTATTGTTCATCAGACTTGGATGCACTCCAAATCGTAGAAAATATGGCTCTAATAGCAATTGAAGGAAGTAAATAAAAAAGTATTTACTATACATAACCAACAATGTGGAATATTTAACAAACAAATTGCCAAAATAATGTTAGTTCATCGTATGAACTAGAAAATGCGGCACCATGATTTGTGCATCTAGAAAACAAAAAAGTAAAGGAATTGATTTCCTCTATTATTTATAATATTCATTATGAATAAGAGAATTACATGATTATTACCTTTGATGTGTGAGTTTCTACAAAATAACCCCTCGAATTGAAGTCTAATATGCAAACTTGTCTCTCATGGACGCAAAGATGAGTTGCATTGCTTCCCACGATCCAGGATGTCAGCTAGAGCAACAAGAAAAGATTTGTGAGAGTTGTAGACTCTCAAGACTTTATGTTTCTCTAAAATTGTACAAAATTTTAAGAAGGACATGCTCTTTAAATTGTTATAAAAAAATACAAGGGCTTGCCCTCCTGTTATAGTAAAGCACACGTCCTACAAGTGCCTAAAAAGTAGAATGCAGATATTTGGAGATAATGTCAGGGAGATCACACTATTCATGTATAGTGACTCAACTTGTGGATAACAATCCAGTTTTAGGGTTTATACAATTTTTGCAAAAATATGTCACCTACCAATGTTGAGCTCAACATGTAACACTTTACATTCTTAATGAGCTCAACGAAATGCATCACACTATCCATGAGCTGGACAAGTGATTCCAACTTCCTTGACCATTTCTAATCATATGAAAACCATTTGGAGCTAAGAAATGAGCTCAAGGATCTTGTATACCCCCATTTTCATGATCATTTTTATTTCCATCATTTGAACATTGAAATTAGATTTAGAATAGGAATCGAGATTCAAATGATTTGTGATTTAACCCAATTAAATCACAAATCATCTAGATAAATGGAGCTACTAAAATCCATCATGTTTCATAACTTCTTCAATATGGAAGTGCCATGGTAGATGATCCATTACATGAACAAAAGGAACCCTGAGTATTCCAAATACGCATCCATCCATCACGCTAAAAGACTTTAATAAATCCAGAGTTCAAACCATGGTTTGACTATCATCTCCAGAATGTATCAATCCATTTCTCATTTGATAATTGAACGGTAATATTAATCATATACTTTCCCAAATCATAAATTAATATCTTGAATTCGTGTCTTATTTCATAGACAAGGCGACCATGCATGTAATTCATTTTGACCTCAAAATATCTCATGAGTGTGCATTTTCTCCCCGTTTATCAACTATGAACCTATATTATTCTTTAAAGAGATCATACAACTCATACAACTTCATATGCACACAACGCATGGGTATATGGACCTTGGTTAGGTCACCAACATATTGGTCTATCAAATGTGCATACTCAAGCATATAAATGCATATCTTTCTCAGGAAGAATGATGTGTGACTAATTGTGACATTTACGATTCAGATATTAGTTTATCTCAACCTCGTGAATTCAACACTTTGACTTGATGATTCCAACATTTCTAAATCTACATTCCTATGCAGAGGACGTGCATCAAGAAATCGATTGGAAATCAATCTTTAGAGAAAGATTGCCATCTCTTTCTCATAATAGAGATCTTTATTGAATATCACATGTTTGAGGTCATATGTATCCTCCCACTTGCATGGTATTCAATATGTCCATGGTATATAACCCAATTCGTACAAAGGTATATTAACAATAAAGTACCTCCATTCAATTTTTCATTTCATCTTATATGAACATGATAAAACTATAACTTTTATTACATTAATAGGTCTCCGAGGGCTTACAAGTCCAGCAAGGTCAACTTTGGAGAATTTATGATTAGAGGAGATGAAGTGAAGGGGTGAGTAGAATAAGTGAAGGTATGGGCAAATATGAAGTGTCTAAGTGGTTGTTGACTAGAGCAGTGTTGATAAAAGCAGAATAAAATGAGGAAAATAAAAAATTCAAAGAACACTTAAAATAAAAAAGTCAATAACATAAAAATTCTAGATCTCTATGATATCTATAACTTTCTTGAAGACATCAAAATCAAAATACTATGTATATATATGCTAAAATGGTTTTTTAAGGTATTTTTCTGATTAAAACACCGATTTTACAGCTTTCAATTTTTTGGATTTTTAAGTAAATTATATGTACAAAAAATCAAATAAATTACAAGAAATAAAATAACACATAAATCTATTTTTTACATTCTTAATAAATAAGAGATAGGCGAATAAAACTAAAGAATGAAATTTTACATACAATATATATAAGGTCACAACAATTCATTTTCTCTCTATATTATTTCAAATTTTATTTTTTTTATTATAACACAAAACATATTATTTAAATGACAGACATAGTAATTAGGAAAGATTAATTATGCACAAGAAATCACAATATAGATTAGCAAATAATTAGAGGGCTCCACTTGGTCCCAAAATCAAAATTCTACTAACAAGCTTCGATTTTAATGAAACCACGCTCATACAAAAGAGAATTTTATACCTTAAATTTTCAATGTGAATTTGGTGAATGTGTATTTCATACGGAGTGGGAGTTGAGCCAAAAAGTTTGATTTTACACCTTTTTCAATTCACGATACATGGTATTTATTTAGTGTAGATTATTTTTATATTTTGGTGTACATTTTATGTACAAGTAAGAGGAAGAGCTAGGTAAATTTTATTAAATAAAGGAAGTTTATGCTATTTATGTGTATACAAATTTTAAACTCCTTATTTTACTATTTTTGATTTATTTTGTATACTTACTTACTATCTTAATATACATTTTTTGTCCATTTTTATTGCAAATATTATCTTGTCGAAAAAATATAATTTAGCGGTATTTATATAGTGTTTCGTTCAAGGATTCAAGATAAAATTGAGCAATAAGGTAGTATAATCTTGTATTCACAACCTCCCTATACTTAACCCTTTCTCGTTACCTAGCAATTAGTTATTTACAAGTACAATTTAGGTTGAATACTCAATTACGTAATTGATATAACAATACTTTATGATCATGCCATGATTTTCCCATGACTCATGAACTCTAAGTCATTATAAATTCTCATTCAAAAGAAACTCAACTTCTCTGATTTTCTACATCTTAAAAAGTATATATAATATATGAGGTATTCAATTAGGTGTTGATTAGAGCTACGAGTTTATAACTATTTCTCCCCAAGTTTATACTTTAAGAGTCTATCTTAGGAACCCACTCGTCGACTCTAGATTTTCAACTAGGTTTACCTCAGTCACTGTCTCTTTAGTTGTCAGACTCAAAGATGTCAATATGGAAGGACAATTATGGAACGGGTAGGATTTTATCTTATTCTTTTCTCCTCTCATTACACAAGTGAATCACTTAGGTTCCAAAATGCACACACATTTATTCTTGGCATGGATTAATATGTACGTCAATAAGTTCGAATCATATCAACTTATTTTGTGGGGCGCACTGAGGTGAGCCTTTTGCGAGTATCTAACATACACTCTATACACATAAGTGTACCATTTACAATGAAGGGAGCTTTCTTTATGCTCCCGCGATTCTTATCTGGTGGCCTAATAATAGTGGGTAGAGGCGATATTGATGTCTACTTCCTCTTGTTCCAAGTGAACTCTCACACAGTTGGGAGTGCTCGTTAGTTATCCTCAAGCACTTTTTGGTGAATTTTCTCGAATTTTGAGCTCTTTCTTTTTTTGATAACATTAAGGTAGGTCCACCTAGATCCTTAGCTCTTACCAAGTTGGCTCATACCGATCCACATGTTTTTGTATTTTACAAACTCGAACAACTAAGTCAAATCTAGGTCGACTAAAGGATCATTGTCCCCATACTAGTTACGTGCTAACACAAGATTTTCATGAGGAGATTCTCGACTCTTTCCCATCCTTATGATCCATAAGACCAAGTCCTAGGTAAGTTATCAAATCCCAATGCCTCAAGAGATTTTTAGTTATGTGAGCACATTTAGTATGAAGAACTGGTGTCAGGGATAAAAACTTTTATTAATGGAATTTTTAGTTTTTGTATTTATTATAATTATTTGAAAAGCTTTTGTGTTTTTTAAGTTTTCTTATAATGGTTCAAATATGTTTTTTCTATACCCCTAAATTTACTGCATCTTTTACAATAAAAGAGAGAAGAATTCATAAGTACAACACAAATTTTGTAGCTTTCATAAATTTACAAGTATTTTACAAACTAATTACCCACATCCTCATGATTCGTTGAGTATTATATATAGAAATTACATGAAAGTACGAGTTATGGGTAAAGTATGTATTAAATATATACAACACCTCCAATACTTATGTTATGTTATGTCTTTTGAGCATAGAGAGAAAGGAAGACATTACTCCTACAAATTATAGGTGTGTGAAAGAAAGTAATGAATAGAAATCTATCAACCTCCACCACTTGAGCTCTGGTCAAGTGACGAATACTCATTCATTAAACTTTATTCTTTTACATTGGATTTAAATACCTCGTAAAAGACATGTAAATATCACTAAATTGCATGAATTAACATTCTAACATTATTCGGTAAATAGCATACAAATACTTGTATCTAACTAAAAGGAAGAAAATAAATGAAAATAAAGTAGGTATTTATGATACTGACGAACCCTGGACATCGAGTCATGTTCAAGTATTGACTAGGTTGACCATGAATAATGTATGGGGATATAGGTTGAAATAATGTATATAGGAAACCCTAAGAAATCTAAGTGCAATTTACTATGTAAATAACTCAAACTTCCAGTATTTTATTTATCAACATAGAAACTTCAAATATAAATATGTTCAACGCCAAACTAGAAAATGTATAGAAATTAATAAAATTACTGGCAAAAATAAATCTTGCACCTTACACTAAGTACACTTTGTTGAAATTGATGTAAAAAAACTTCATTGATCAATATCTTCTCTATATGAACTCAAATTAATCAAACTCACCTCCATTATATTTCAAATTTAATTATCTATAAAATGGATATGAAAACTATTAGCCCCATATGAGGTTGAAGGGGGGTTTCATTTGAGCTTGAGTTACAATACAAAAGCGGATAATTGGGGTATTTATGTACTTGTATATCTATATAATATATCAACTTAATTTATTTTGCACATATTTAGTCACACTATTTAGAATATATGAAAAATAAAAATACAAATAAAAAACACTATGAAAATAGCAAAAAGAGTTAATAAACCCTAATACATATGTATAATGTACATATGTTGTAAAGATATGTATTAATTTGTACAGATAAATAAAGCAATAATTTCTTAAAAATATATGTAAATCTATTAAATAATTTTGTAATTAAGTAAATTTTTTAAAATATGGTAGTATGTATAACATAAACAAAACAAAAATATAAATACATAGTATATTGGTACAAATACCTATAAATGATAGTAAATAAAGAATATCCCCTATTAAATAAGTTTATAAAAACAAATAATGATCATAAATGTATAGTGTTTTAAGTTTTTAAAAATCAAATCATTTAGTCATTTAGTTCGAATAATATTTCATTTATATTACTCGTTTTCTCTTTTTGCGGATGATGTGGACCAATGGGAGCACGTGGAATGTTGAACCTGTTCAACAGTCCCCCATACACCCTTAGTAGTAGAAACTATGCCCCCTCAACTTCTCCAATTTTTTGTGCATCATGCATGCCTCCTTTTGGCATGATTCATTAATAAGAATTATTCGGATGATAATGGGCCATCACGCCATTGCTCTAGATCCTTCTACCCCCCTCTATCTAAGCAGAAAGTAAAATCAAAGACACCTCATGTTCTCTATTAAAAAACATCTTCTACCACCTCCAGATCGATTTTGAATCTTTTTGGTGCCAATGTAACCCTTAAAATCGATCACTGGAGTGTTCCCTTGTGACAGAAGGTGAACACCAATGTTACAAGGCAAGGAGAAGGTCATATGGACATGATTCCACCACCAATAGAGCAGCCCACTGCCTGGTCAAGATTCCTAAGTCTTCCAACCATGTGAGTCTCCTTATTTTTAGTTCTTTAGTTTCATTTTTCATTCCATTGCATAGTGTAGCATTTTATTTTGTTTGATTTCATATAGTTTGTTAAAAAAATTCTAAAATCCATGAACGTCAAAGAACAATGCTCCAGCCCCTATTCACCATGCTCTTAACCCCATTCTGACTCACAATCACCTCATCACCTCTCCTTTCATCTTCTCCATCATCTGAAGAATAGACCCATTAGCTCTCCTCCATCTGCCCTTCGTTGGAGATCCACTGCCCCCATCATCCCCATTTTTTCGTATAGTAAAAGGGTCGAAGGGAATCGCCCTTAAGCCTGAAGTTTTTGGTGTAAGTGTGAGACCAAGGAGACTTCATCTGAGGGTGATTCAACCCGTACTTAAAACTCTAGGCAGCAAGTGCAAGAATGAAGTTCTAGGCTTTTTCTAGTGAGACCTAGACCCTATTGAGGCAGCCCTCTGATGTTGAAGACTCCCTGCTACATCTTAAGCCCTCTCACAGCTCGAGAGGTAGCCGTAGTGCAACATACAATCAATTTAAGGACCTCTATGCCAGTGTTCTTCCCTAAACTTTGTGAAGACCAAATAATGGCAGATTAAAGAAGAGTCCCAGTTCTGATCGAGGTTGGCTAATCTTGAAGTGTCTCGACATTGATCGGTCCCAAGTTCGAGTCTCAAATGTCAGATCTGCTAGACGTAACCCACAATGTTCTTCATGGGCATTTTGATCCAGCCCCATCTAACCTTTTATCTTTTTTAAGTCCTATACATATTAAAGTATGTGTAATAATTTAGGTATATTTCGCATACCAGACCTTGAACTTGCTGCTATTTGCATTTTAGAAACTACCATGACGTGAAACAATTAAATATTAATTATTTTTCAAGAATACCCTAATGATTTAAATTATAGAAAATGCAAATGTACTTTTTCTTATTTGTTTTTTATTTTTAGTAATTATTTCCTTTACTCCAAAAATTGTAAGAAAAGTACTTTAGATGATTGAAACCTAATTCTATCCCTTATAATTTTCATGGGCATTTAAACCTATGTTCCTATTTATAATAATACAAAAAATGAATGTATTACCTTTTTGACTTGTAAATCCATAAAAATTAAATTTTATATCCAAATAAGTTCATAAAATATACTATTTTTTTATTATGTTACTTCACATATCCAAAATCCATTAAAAATACAAAATAGAAACCTTAAGAATCTAAAAACGGTAACAATATTAAAAAAAGTAAAAAAATACAAAAACATTTTTTTCGGGCAATATTTTTTATTACATATATCTTTTATTTAAATTCATTATGGTTGAATCTCGACTTATCAATATTTTTAAAACCCTAAATAACTTTCTGAATTCCCATATCTCACTATTTTGTTTTTTTAACTTTAAAAATACACAAAAAATATAAAAATCCCAGAAAAATAACTGAAAGTAGAGAAAATATATGAAATAAAAATACTTTCTTTTCATTTTTTGACTTTGTTTGACTTATTTGAAAAATCGAAAAGATATTTCCACTCATCATGATTTATATTATCTATATAGTAACTTTAAAAATCAAAAAAATTTAAAAATTGGGAAAATTAAAAATTTTAAAAACTGGAAAATAGACAATATTAAACATATATATATAATATATAAAAATCCTAAAATTTTGCATATAATTGACACACACAAAAAATTTAAAAATCGAATAAAATGCATAACAATAAGTATAACCATAAGTATAAAAATCCTGATTATTTAGAAATAACTAATAAATAAAAATCTATCGTGTTTTCTCTTACTAGTTCGACACTCTTCCATACTTACACTATACGCATATTTGAAGAGTTGTAATAAATTTTGACTCACATACACGCATTTTGATATTCATACATTATGAGTTGATTTTTGTTGTTTAAGGATCGATCATTGCAACGACTGTATCCTACTCTCTTGTTTGGACCCCTGACCAATCCCTACTCAACAAATTACACCATTGTTGTGGAGCAATAAAGGGTAGATTAGGTTTATATACGTAGCTATCTGCTTGTTTAAATTTATCTCATGCTTAGTTGTTATTTCTTTTTGACTATTTTTTCGTAAATTGTTCAGACATATCTCATGTTTGACTTTGTTGCAAGGGCCTGTGGAGTAAGAGAGGACATCCGAGGAGGTCTGATGCACTCGAGCAAGGAAGATAACGACTATTCGGCTTAGTTGATAGGAGAGAGCCACAATGGTGGATCGAGAGTCGAAGAACAAGTGTTTTTAACCTAGATTATATTTTCCTTTATAGTGTGTGAGAGAGATGAATTTGTTAATTTGTTATAATTAAACTCCGAGACACATGACGCTCATACTAGTTATGGGTTTGTTTCACCTATTGTCGTTGAATTTCGGGGACCTGATCAATTTTTCAAGTTTTTATCATTTTCTCATTTTATAACTTCCTATTTTTCTCTTTATTTTCTCTTTATTTATTGTTATTTTTCCTTTCTGCATTCTTTTCATTTTATGTTTTGTGTGCTTCAGCCCTTCATCTTAGGTTTCTATTATGTTGATCCCGTTAACCAATAGGTCCAAACACCCTAATAAGAAGTTATGTACCCTTAGTAATATACACTTGGACATGTCAAATAAACTTTGTGCTTCCTTCTAACAAGAGTTCTTGCTTAGGGAGATTCAGATTTACATTGTCTATAGATTAGATTTATT
Organism: Ottelia alismoides; assembly: GCA_037367405.1. NCBI lineage: Eukaryota > Viridiplantae > Streptophyta > Magnoliopsida > Alismatales > Hydrocharitaceae > Ottelia > Ottelia alismoides. The sequence goes on from JAZKJV010000225.1 coordinate 2,261,692, forward strand.
TTTTGCATATAACACTTCTATGTAGATTGATGGCGTAAGGTACACACCCTCTTCTCTAGCATTTCCATTCATAATTCTCATCAGGCGTTAGCTTTTTCTTTAAGGTTAGGGTTTGGGCCTCAACGCACTACGGAAGCATGAAGAGCAACTAGTCATACTAGTCACTCGAGGCAACAGAAATAAAAATTGTTATTAGATGAAATCACATGATATGAAAACCAATCTCATATCATTTCACCAAGATCACAAACAACTAATCAGAGTACCCTCGAAGTGTGATTACGATCACATGTCTCTAATCAAAGAGACCTCCTATCGCAAGTTCGATCCAACGAAGGATGCACTTGCAAGTGTGTGGCTGAGACGTGTGCTTCCAACAATCTAAGTTGATGATCCGAGTGTGGAGTCTCCTGGTGTAGTCTCATGAAACGCAACATCTTCCTCATGACACGACGATGGTTCCATGACGATGGAGCTCTCACAAACAATATGATGGAGGTCACAATATTTAGATTGGAAGATAGAGTGGGCGTACATGAGAATATGAGATATATATATATATATATATATTGCTCTTGAAGTTGTATGATAAGAGATAGGTTTACTATTTATTTTATAACAATTTGGATGTCCACAAATCTCATCCATGTACATATATAATCAATGGTGTAGCATAAATTTGCATATATATATTCAATGTCCATGATTTTGTAGCATAAATTTGCAAAAACAAATAATTAGTTTAAATTAAATTAATTTAATTTAATATTCATCAATATAATTTAAAATGAATTAAGTAAATTAATGTGAAATAATTAGAAAGAGGAAAAGCCTCCATCCGAACATAGAGTGGATGTCTACATTGAATTAGGACTCAATAGTGGTTGTCAACCCTTTAAAATGGGAAGGTGGCTTCCTTTTTCCAATTTAGTGAGATCTCACATCTCACCATTATTCTACACGTGCAACAACGTTTATTGCTAAATTATTCATCATAATATTTCTAAATTATGTTGTGATAATTTCAATCATGCCACTAACAACTATGAGTCAAATTTAACCATCCAATATAAAATGTAAATTGCATTTACAATTAACTATATAATGTGAATCCAATTCACATCAGCATTTAATTCATAAATCCTATTTACATATTAAATCTCAACATATATTATAAATTATATTTATAATTTTAATGATTATTGTGGACAGTGGTATCCATATTATTCATATATGTGATATATAAATCATATTTAATTATCTTAGATTGCTATCCTCATGTGCCCAAATAATGTGAATCACCTTCATATTATTAATGGCAATTAATAACACTTAATCATCAATTTACTAGTGCTCAGATACATTAATAATAATGGAATTATTCTTGTACTCTTTCAAGAATAACTTGCTTTCTCTGTGGATACTTAGAGATAAGGACATGGCGATTGTACATTCTATGTATATTGACTTAGATGTTGAGATCATATCTCATATTCATATCAAGGGAACCTCTAAAAGATGTTTGATTAAATCAAACTATAAATCTAATTTTCTCATTGCATAAGAATCACATTCAGATCAATGTCCAACATTTCTACTAATACTAGCTTACCAATCTACTTAGAGAAGTCACTAAATTTAAACATGTTTCATCACTCCCTCGGAATGGAAGAGTCATGATTATATAATGGTCTATGATCACATCACCCTCAATTATTCCTAATACCCATTATCCTACATATTGGAAGACTTAGAATAAACCTGAAGTTTTAGACCATATTTAAACTGCCTTCTTCATAATTTTATCATTACGTTTCTCATTCAGTCATTGGGAGTTGGTGTCTATTTTATGCTTTCAAAAAGCATAATCATACCTACAAATTATTTTCATGCTTACAAAGCAATATGACAATTCATAGAATTTGATTGGTCCCTATGCCTCATGAGTGAGCTCATGTCTCCCCGTTTGGTAGTTAACATATGTAATAACTTTTAGAGATCATATTACTCATATACCTTTGTATGAACACCAGCTCGCCAATGTATAGACCTTGATTAGGTCAACAATCTAGTGGTCTTCTAATGTACATATTTGGACATATAGCGATACATCTATCTCTGGTTATAAGCCTATATCGTGATAGTATGAGACATAGGTCTTGGTTATCTTGATCTTGTTAAGTCAACTCTTTGACCTAACCTATCTGACACTCCAAATCTCTATTCCTTTGTAGAGGACCTACAATAAGAGGTCGGTTAGATATCAAACTTTAAACAAGGCTTGTCGCCCCCTTCTCATGATAGAGATCCTTTCTTAGTAACCATTTGATGGTGCTTGATGAGTTCTCAATGTAACTCTTTAGATATCATCCAAGCACCATCCTATATAATTCAACCATAGAATCAACAACTGAATTATTATTAATATGGTCATGGTACATAATCCTAATTGTATTAAGGGACATTTCAAGTACATTCATTCATTTAATCTTAGACAAGGAGTGAAATAAATCAATAATCTTTACTAATATATCAAATTATTATAATAAAGTTTATTGGAGAAATGGTTTGCTACAGGCTCACGTGGATAACAATCTCTCACTAGCCCTTAACCTATTTAGTTACAATCTTTAAACCCATTGTAATTACATAATGGTCGGAAACATTTTGGGTAAAGGTTTAGTAAGGGCATGAACAACGTTGTTGGTAGAGGTCACCTGGTGATGATGATATCACCATGCTTTCGATATTTTTGAATAATAGGCAATTACGGTGCACTTGCTTTCTTGTCTGATGCCATCTAGGTTCCTTCACCTGTGCCATGGCTCTTGTGTTATCGCAAAGTAATGGGATGAGAGTATCAGAAGAAACTATGCCAAGTTCCAGGATAAGCTTGTGTAACCACACTGCCTCATTTGTAGCATCTGATACGGCAATATATTTGGCTTCTATTGGTGAATCAGTCGTAGTGTCCTACTTCATACTTCTCTAGCTCCCAACATCACTAACAACAACAACAACAAAGCCTTTTCCCACAATTAAGTAGGGTCAGCTACATGGATTCTTCGCCTCCATTCAGATCTATCTTGGGCAAATCCTGGGCTTATATCCACAAAACTAAGATCCCTCAGCATGGTCTCTTTCCAACACTTCTTGGGCCATCCTCGCCCTCTCTTACCTGGCTCAACTTCCCAACACTCTCATCTCCTAACTGGTGCATCAGCCGATCTTCTTTGCAAATGTCCAAACTATCTTAAGCAGTTTTCTTGCATCTTATCCTCGATCAGAGCTACACCAACTTTTTTTCTGATTACATCATTCCGAATTCGATCTTTACGTGTGTGTGTCCACACATCCATCTTAGCATTTTCATTTCTGCTACATTCATTCTCTGCACATGTCTATGGTTCACAGGCCAACATTCAGATCCATAAAGCATAGCACGTCTCACGGCTACTTTGTAAAACTTTCCTTTAATCTTTGAAGGAATTTTCTTATCACAGAGAACAACAAAGGCTCATCTCCACGTTATCCAGCCTGCATTTATTCTATTAGTAACATCTCCATCAGTTTCCCCATCATGTTGCAGAATAGATCCCAGATATCTAAAGGAATCTCTCTTCTGAATGTTGTCATCACCAATCTTAACCTCGATTCGTTCACCATTGCTTCCATCAAAGGTGCACTCCATATATTCCGTCTTAGCCCTACTTATACGAAATCCTTTAGTCTCCAACTCGTGTCTCCAGACCTCCAGCTTCTCATTTACTCCATCTCTAGTCTCTTCAACTAACAGAATATCATCAGCAAATAACATACACAAGGTAACTCAACCTGAATGTGACTGGTCAACTCGTCCATAATCAAAGTAAAAAGAAATGGACTCAAAGCAGAACCTTGATGTAAACCAATGTTGATGTCAAAATATCCAGTCTTCCCAGACGAGGTCCTTACATAAGATAAATCCCTATCATACATGTCCTTTATGAGGTTAATGTATAGGACAAGTATTTGTCTCTTCTCCAACACTCTCCATAATATCTCTCCTTTGACAGAATTATAAGCCTTCTCCAAATCAATAAAGATCATGTGGAGGTTCTTCCTTTTATCTCTATAAAATTCCATTGTTCTCCTTAGCAAATGGATGGCTTCAATCGTTGAGCGACCTGGCATGAATCCGAATTGGATTTCTTTTACATTAGAAATTTGCCTCAACCTTCTCTCGATCTCACGTTCCCAAATTTTCATAATGTGACACATCAGCTTGATAACTCTATAATTTGAACAATTTTGAATGTCTCCTTTATTCTTATAAAGAGGCACCATGATACTCCTCCTCCAATCTTCATGCATTTTCTTGCTTCGCCAAATAACATTGAATAGATTCCTAAGCCAAGTCAAACCATGCTCACCTAAAACTCTCCATACTTCTACAGAGATGTCATCCCGTCCTACACCTTTTCCAGGTCTCATAACCTTCAAAGCCTCCTCTACTTCCTTTCTTTGTATCCGTCTATAACATGCACGATTCAAGTAACTTTCACTACAAGCTAGATCACCAAAAGTGATATCTCTATTTCCTTCCCCAATGAAAAGTTTATGGAAGTACTGCTCCCATCTAGTCTTTATATCCTTCTGAGTAACAAGCACATGACCTTCCTCGTCCTTAATGCATCTCACTTGAGAAAGGTCTTTGGTTTTTCTTTCTCTTGCTTTTGCCACTTGAATATATCCTTCTGTCCCTCCTTAGAGTCGAGATTTTTATAAAAAAACTTCATAAGCTTTTGACTTAGCTTCTCTTACGGTCTTCTTTGATTCCGTCTTCGCTATTTTGTAGTTTGTGATAGTTTCCTATGTTCTATCCTTAGACATAGATTTAAAGCAAGCTCTTTTTATTTTTAGCTTCTCTTGCACCCCTTCACTCCACCACCAAGCATCCTTTTGACATGGAGCTCCTCCCTTTGACTCTCCTAGCATCTCTTTGGTTACCTTTTGGATACAAGATGCTACTGCCTCCCACATCTCGTTTGCACTACCTCTATAATCCCAAGAAAAGTCTTCTAAAACCTTCTCCTTGAAGCTCGCTTGCTTTAGTGGAAGATTCCACCATCTAGTTCTAGTTATCTTAGAAACCCTCCTTTTCTTTACCAACCCTTTCATTTGTACATACAAGACTAACAACCAATGTTGGGTTGTCAAACTCTCTCCTGGGATTACTTTGTAGTCTTTACAACATAGCCTAACTCTTCTTCTCAACGCAAAGTAATCTATCTGTGTTCTAGTTGGCCTACTCTTATAAGTAATTAAGTGTTCCTCCTCTTCTTGAGGAGAGTGTTTGCTATGAAAAGATTATATGTCGTTGCAAAATCCAGGGTGGCTTTTCCCTCTTCATTTCTATCCCCAAAACCATGTCCTCCATGAACACTAGCATACCCTGAAGCATCTTTTCCCACATGTCCATTAAGATCTCCATCGATGCAAATCGTCTCTCTTTGTGGGATTCCTTGTAGACTCTTATCCAAATCCTCCCAAAAAGCTTGTTTTGTCCTTTCATCTAAACCAATTTGCGGTTCATAAACTGAGATGATATTCAGAATTTCTTCTGCAAGCACCGATTTTAGCAAAATAATTCGATCCCCGAATCTTTTCACCTCAACCACACAATCCTTCAAATCCTTATGAACAACCACTCCAACACTGTTTCTACCCTTATCTTTACCTGATTACCAAAGTTTAAAGCTTGTCTTCTCAATCTCCCTTGCTTTCTCTCCAACCCATTTAGTCTCTTGAAGACAAAGTATATGAATCTTCCTTCTTTCCATCGTATCAACTATCTCCATCAACTTTCCAGTTAAAGTGCCAATATTCTAGCTACCAATCTGCAACTTCCGTTGTACTATTCAATAAAAAAACCATGAAGTTGACTTACAATAATCTATATCTAATTAGAAGTCTAAGTCTATGTATCCTAAAATTTGGAGATCACCATCTCCATAGACTAAGATGTAAATTTGCCTCCATCTCATATACTTAAAGATTTTATTAGTTGCATTCCAGTGTTGCTCACCATAGCAAGAATTGTAACATTTCACCACTCCCAATGTATGGAAGATAACGAGCCCCGTATACATCATGGCATTGATGAATATGTATTTCATCATCTTTATTCATTATTTTAGCTTAAAATCCCTTATAAAACACATGTAAATATCATTAAATCTGTAATTTTACTAATCTTATTTCTTGTGTAAATATTTATATTTTTCACTACTTCAACCTAAAATAAATAAATAAAGAAAGAAACAAAGTAAAAAAATAAAGAAATTAAAAAACGATAGATATGAAATAGATACATGCTAACTCTGACCCCAAGAGAAGGTCAAGACTTGACCTGATCAACAAGGAATAAAGTAGGGGGAGATAAGGTCTAAATACCATAACAATTTAAGAAAACTAATTATCACAAGTATATATTCATCATCTGTACACTAATGTGTATAATACACATTTTTTTAATATATTTGTCACCAAATTATTTTTAAATTAAAACGATTTCTTCTTGAAAATTGTACATAAAAACTTTGGTAAATAACAAAAATATTTGCAAAAACACTTAGCATATATTGTGTAAATTACAGCACTTCAAAAAGACACAAAGCTCAACTTGTAAGATCAATATCTTCTCCACCAAAACTCAAAATTCATTAAACCCACTCCCATTGTACTCCCAATTAAATAATCTTGTAAATTGAGGTGGTTTCATAAAAATTAGAGTTAAGGTGTGAAATGTGTCTATTTGGCGTGCAAATGTGTATTATACCTATGTACACTATGTATATTATTTACTTATTTATTTTCTTGAACATATTTGTACATACTGTATTTGGAATTAATTTTAAATATTGTATTTAACTTATATAAAAAATTATAAAATAAAAAATCAACAAAAATAAAATTTTGTAAACATTATATATGTGTCACTATGTATATTTTGTACATAAATCTATTTGTTTAAACTAATAAATAATTTATAATAATCTTACAAAAATACCATTAACATCTTTGTAAATTATTGTAAATTAATAAATTATTAAGTTACATATATATTTGTAAAAATAATAAATTAAAAATCATTGATATATGCACATAAGTATATATACCCATATATAACACATTTTATTTATTTTTTTACACATGTATAATCATTATTTAATTATAAAAAATACAAAAAAATAGGTTGATTAAATTACTAACATTTCTGCTTTATATTACTTTTTATTTTAAATCCATTTTTAATTTTAGTAAGATTTATTTCTTTTTTTTCTATGTTTTATCATCTAGACTATTTTGTCCTATCCCTCGTGTGGTTGGCATAGGTTTGTTGACCTAGGTCAACTCCCAATTCCACCCACCACTTCGCTAATCTCACAAGCTAGCTTTTAATCTCCTAATTTCTCCAGAAGCATTGATCACTAATGTCCCCTTTTTCTTCTTTGAATTTCTATACCACTCAACTAACTAATCCATAAATGACGCCTCACATCTCTCGCGATTTGAATTTGAAAACATGTCGAACCTGTGCCTATATACATTCCATTACCTTCCCTCGTTGACGTTTGGATCTGTTTTGTACAAGATTTTTTATCCAAGACTGAGCTTGTACGATTGAGTGATGATAGATCTTTTGATCTCCACAGTTGGGAGTGTGAGGAATCCTTGAAGAGATGCAATCCACCACGTCGTTGGAGTCCTCTACTACAGAATTCTGGCTCTCTACGAGCTACAAAGGATTGAGGCGATTCACCTCAACCTTTTACAATCTAGTAACTTAAAGTTGTTTAGAGTTAATTTTAGTTTTTAATTAATTAGCTTTGGTGTTCATTTTAGTTGATTAGAAATTCCACATCCGAATATGATCCGCAAGATCGGAGATTATTCGATCACTCATTTGACTCTCCAACCTTGCTGTAACACTCGCCTTGACCTTATCAATATCCTATCACACCTGAACCCCTCCAGATCACCTTAGGTCAGGATATAGGCCTCTTCTCTGACCACCATCATTGAAGGACTTCATTCCTTCACTATTTCCTTGTGTTTTATCACCAATAACATCCCCGGAGATCCGCTTCTGAGCACGTATTTCATTGTAGGGACCAGAAGTGCATTTGGTTGCAAGATCCGACATCTGGTGGTCCATTTGTAGCTCCAGAACTTCAGCTCTACAGATCTTGGATTGAGCATCGTCGAACCCTATCATCCCATCCAATCGATGCTAGACCATCGTAGTAGCAAGATTGGACTCTCTGGAGGGAATACAAGTGAATATCGATCAAGATATCGTCGATTGAAACTCATTCAACAACACTTTCATTGCAGTTCTTCCATTCTCTCTTACATCCACCCAATCAAGAACACTACCACAGTTTTCATCACAACCATCCATTTTCCCTCAAATTATAGTCGTGGATTGAGCATCTGGATTAGATCTAATGCATCCATTCACACATCAACCTCGACCATGCGATCAGAGCCTCAAATCATATCAGTAGTCCGTTGTGCCACGTAGACTAAATGATAACATTGTACCTAAGCCTCTGCATTGTCTACATTTTGTAAATAAGTCCTAGAGGGACACATGTTTATTTGTAGACGTTTGAACATTTGTATTTAATTCCTAGCATTTTTTTACAGTACTTTAGTCTTGGTCATTTTTATAAATGATTTATTTTAGAAAAAAATGCAATAAGAGCCCAATCTTTTTTTGTTATTATTCATTTCCTAGAACTATTTTATTTACATATAAATCCAATCTAGCATGACTAACGTGATTGCATATGCATTTTTATGGACATTTTGTTTATTTAACCTCACATTTTCTATCTGTGTTATCATCTAGTAAATAAACTTTGTTTCTTTACATCCATACCCCTAAAAGTTTGCATATTAATTTCTTTTTAAAATTAAATAAAAATAACAAAACTTCTTTAAAATTTTCATAAAAATCTTGTTAGCTTCTTGTTAATTAGATAATTCACGTCTAATTTTTATTTGTCATTTTCAATTTTTTTATTTTTAATAATTTGAAAACTCCAATAATATTCCCGGTTTGCATTTAAAAATCAACAAAAAACTAAACTTTCTCAAAAATTCTAACAAAATATCCTATCTATTTATTTTCATCTCTTTTAATGTACGTATGTACCATTTTTATATTTTTATTCCATAAAAACTAAAAAAATCACAATACATTAAAAAATATAGACATTTCTTATAAACTCGCAGAAAATTCCTTAAAATCAGAAAATACTTTTTTTTGGAAAATATAAAATGTTACCTTTCTATATGTGCAAATTTCATAATTTTTTTCCATTTTCTGTTTAAAAAAATATTCACTATTCTATTTCCTAATTTTCATGTTTTCATTTATTTAATAAACTAAAAAAATCTAAAATTCCTAAAGAAACCTAAAACATTAGAAAAAACTTCATAAAGTCAAAAATAATTTTTTAATTTTTTGTATAATTTTGATATAGTTCGAAAATACAAAAAGTATGGTTAGTTGTAATTATTCATTTTCTTTATTTATTATTTCTTATTCTAAAATAAAAATCTTTTGTAAAATTAGAAATCATAAAAATTATAAAATTACAAAACTACATAAAAATTAAAAACTAAAAATCCATACAAGATTCGGAGATACAAAAGCCGAGAGTTGGGTACATATAATTCCTTTTTTCTTTTCATTGATTTTTCAATGAATTGAATAACCCTCAGTATTTTAGTATCCTACCTAAGTAGTTTTTGTGATTCTGTTCATTTTATTTTTTATTGTCTTAAGCTATGAATAAAAATAATAATTTCTATTGAGGTATTTTTAGGGTTACATGACACTGCATTTTAATTATTTCAATTTAAATCATGGATTTCCCTCCTAAGCAAATGACACCATTGTTGTGGTGGCATGATGAGGGTAGTTAGATTTTACTATTAGACCTGATATTTTCGTTGTAGATACTTGTTTATCTCTCTCTCTAAGTTGGTCTATATTTTACTGACATTTATTTCATTATTTATAATGTTGTCACATATTCTCTGTTTATATTTTGTCATTTTCTTCCATTCATTTATCTCCGTCTATATTTTTCTGTATATATATATATATTGTTGATTTCCATCTTGTTGAGAGGTGAGCACTCATATTGAATTCCACGTGCCATGAGGGAGCTTTCACAATGCTTGTAGGATCTGATTTGTTGGACACTGAGAGCTTCCCAAGATCAAAATTAGGAATTCATTTGAGGTAATAATATTTTTGCCATATTTTCATTACCGTTATTCTCACAGTATCTTGTGTTTCCCCTTTCCTGCGAGGGCCCAACATGCAAGGGAATTTTTCTTTGGAATCCCGATGCACCCAAGCAAAGCGGAGGCGATTAGTTTCTTCATCAAGTTGTAGGAGAGCGTAAGAGTAGAGGAGTAGAAGAATTTAAAAAAGAATATTTTTGGAACATTTTTCACATATTTTTTGATTTATTTCATATTTTTATTTCATTATTGTTCTTATAAAATTTTGTAATTATTTGTTTGGTGCTTGCCTCTCTTTTGTCAAGGTGAATAAATAGAACTCAAAGTTCTTGTTCTTTCATTCTTTTTTTTCTTGTTGGCTTGAGCTGTGAATAAAAAACAATAATTTTTGTTGAGGTATTTTTAGGGTTACAATGACACTGCACTTAATTCTTTTAATTAAAAGCCCGGATTTCCCTACTCAACAAAAAATGCCGCTGCTGGGGAGGCACAGTGATGGTGGTTTAAACTTTTCTATAGACATGTTATTCTTGGTTGTAGGTACTTATTTTTCTTTCTCTAATTTTGTCTCTATTTTTCTGCCATTTGTCTCATTGTTTATATTGTTCTCATATATTCTCTGTTTATATATTTGTCATTCTATTTCATTAATTTGATTTTTTCTATATTTTTGTGTATATATACTAGGTATTTGCTTCTTGTTTAGAAGTGAGCACTCATATTTCATAACATGTGTTGTGAGGGAGCTTATACAATGCTTGTAGGATTTGATTTGTTAAGCATCGAAAGCTCCTGAATATCAAACTTAGAAAACTATTTGAGATCATTTTCACTTGCTTTTCTCATTTTGCTTCATTTCCACCTCAATGTTTCCCTGGCTATATTTATTGTATTTATTTTCATAATTATGTTTCTTACATTATCGTGTCTTTCCTCTTTCTTGCAAGGGCCTGACGAGCGAGGTGGTTTTCTTAGGAGCATCGGTGCACCCTAGCGAAGTGGAGGTGGTTTGTTTCATCATCAAGTTTTAGGAGAGCTTGGTAATGATGGAGTAGAAGAGTTGAAAAAAACATACTTTTGGTACATTTTGCATATATATTTTTTGTTTTATTTTGCATTTTTATATCATTATTATTCTTGTAAAAATTTGTAATTATTTATTTGGTCTTTTTTTCTATTTACCAGAAGGTCACTATATAACTTGTGTGGGTAGGGTCGGTTTCACCAAGTGCTGATGCACATGGGAGACCTGACCAGTTTCATTTTCGCCACTTTTCTTTTATGTTGTTTTATCGCAATTTGTGTACTTGAGCCCTTAGAAGTAGGTTTTATTATATTGCTTGTTCCAGGTAATTAATTAGGTCGAAAGCCCCTAAAAGAGAATTTATGTACCTATAGAGCAGAGCATAGCTTGGACTTAGTAAATTAACCAATTCTTGCCCGTTAATAGAAGTTACTACTAGGACGGTTCTCGTGCATCATTTAGATTAGTTTATTTTGTACCTTTTATTTTATGTGCAAATCACATTGCATGTAGAGTGTGGTGATAGGGCATACATCCTCTATCTCCTGCACGCGTCATTGGAAAATTTGTTTGCGATTTACTTGAAAAAACTCAAAGTGATAACATTTGTAAATTTGGGGATGCTTAAGAAAACTTGACCCTTAAACTAAACGTAAGGACAACATTGTCATTATTTTGGTTAGAGTAACGTCCTCATTGTTTGTACAAACTTACCTCAAGATAGATTGGATGAGGATGTAGCTGTAAAGATATAGCTCAAATCCCTGGAATTGTGTCGTAAGTACCTGTACATCACTTTTGAGTGTATGGTTGCAACTGTAAGCACTTGCCCCTAACCATAGAAAATCATTTTTCTATGTTAGGCCTCCTATCTCCCTTTGGGCCTGATTTTGAACCCAACATCCTGTGAAGATGATACCACTGTTAGAGGAGGTTTGAGGATGTACGATGGGCTATAACGACAACTCACCTTGTGTCTTTGGTAGTAAGCAACTTCTTGTATATCACTAAACTTAAATTTGAAAAGATAAAAAACCCTACACTTATGATCTCCACTTGTGTCTAGTTGGTGAATTGGGGGATCATATTGCGTTTGTTTGATTAGTATAAAGATCCTTTTGCGCCCTTTCTACCTTTTATCCATTTTCTTCATGTGTTGACCAACATGTTCTCACATATTTGTGTTTTATATCGAAGATGTAGGATTGGAGCATTTCTCATTTGGACTTTGCGAACTCATTTCACAATCTGATTCGATTGTCTTCTATTCAGGAAGACACACTTCCCGACTTGTCCTCTTTCTCCACTTCACCATTCATCACATAGATAAATCCATTATTCAAGATTGACAGTAATCTTAAACTATCATTTGATACTCCACTATTTTTTAGGACTAATCCAGTGCCATGTACATTTTTAGAAACTGAGACTGTGTACTTTATGCCACCAAAAGGAAAAGGTTCCATTATTGAGCACAACGACATAAATAGCATGATGTTACCCTCCATACACGCCATTCATGCACAATTGAGTGAACATGATGACAATCAAGTCAGATTGAGGGATATGCTGAGGAATGACAAACAATAGACAAAGAGAGGGGAGGATAGAAACCCTAGAGGAGGTGCGAATGAGGGAGGAGAAGATCCTCTTACTGAGCCAATGGCTATGCTCACACTAAAGGATGCCTATAATCTTGGGACATGACAAATGAACAAATGGATTAGAATACCTGCCATTTGCGGCCATTTTGAGCTTAAGCCCACAATTTTACCACTCCTTCTTGTATTCCATGGACACATCCATGGAGAACCATATGTACACCTAAAATATTTTGATCGTATTTGTGGAACAATGCACTACATAAATATTCAAATAGAGGTAGTGAAGATGACAACCTTCTCGTTCAGTATCAAGACAAGGCACTCTATTGGATCAACCACTTGGGAAGGGTTGTCACAACTTGAGAAGAGTTGAGGTCTGCTTTCTTGAACAATTATTATCCACTTGGATGTTCAGTCGAATGCCATCTTCGATTGCCAACTTCTCCCAAATGTCCCATGAGCCGATTCACAAGGCGTGGGAAAGATTTGAAGACTTGATGGAGATGTGCACACATCAAGGCATTATAAAGATGATACATGTGCAAAACTACTTTGGGAATTTGAACATTGAGAACTAGAATGTGGTAGATGCCTCTTGTGGAACGTAACATTTCAACAAGGACTAAGATGTCCTTTATCAAAATTTTGAGGATATAGCGGAGAGCTCAGCCTCTCTTTCTTCATCATGTGCTTTTTAGAAACATCTCATTACCTCTCCTTCAGTATCCCACAAGGTTGTCAACATGATGGCATCACAAGATGTGGACAGGGTGGACAATTCCTATCTGACCATCATAGGCAATCACATATCCAAGTGTTTAGAAACGATCCAAGGAGCTTGAGAAGCTCCTTGTGATCGGATAGAGGACAAAGAACATGGATAAGTGACGAATCCATGATTCATTAACATTCTATGTGCATTAAAATCTTGAATACATGTAAATATCCATTAAAATCCATTAAAATCCATGTAAATATCCATTAAAATCCATTTATTTAACAAAACCATAATCATGAATAAGAATGCACTTTTATGCATTAAAATAATGTAAATAAAAAAATAATAAAAATAAAGGCAGATTTTAGATAGTATATATATACAATATGACTTGTAAAAATAATATAGCTGAAAGATATATTTATAACCAAATTCTTGGACCAAGTCAGCATGGATTGGTCGAAAAATGAATAAGTAGGGGAGATAAGAAATAAAAATAAATAAAAATAAATAATTCCATACTTTATACATTCTTTATAAATTATTCAAAGAATACCAAAACATTAAAGATTCATAATTAATTCATACTAGCATATTTTTCACCAAATGCTTCTCCTACTTATTTTTAAAAAGATATAGAAAAAACATAAAATTAAGTTAAAAATATTACATTGCATATATACCAAGAAATTCAACTTGTAAATTCTCAAAAACCCAACTTTTGAACATCAGAACTTTCTCATACCAAATCCAATTTCACCGTACAAACCTTTAAAGTTCATGAAATAATATTCTCTAATTAATAAAGGTGATTTCACTAAAATCGGAGTTCGTTTGCAAAAAGTTGATTTTGGGACCTAACCGTAATTGGGTTTTGGGCTATTTATTTTATCTAAAACATGTTATTTGTTTTAATGATTTTGTACTTTCTAATTAATTTTTTGATTTTGTAGATTAACCCATTTTATTTCATAATTTCTCGATTTTAGTTATTTATTTAAATAAATCAAAAACACTAATTTATAGGTACAAATGAAATATATCACTTATACAATTATTTATTAAAATACTTAAATAAATTTATTAAAATATACAAAAATTTTTAAATCCTTTTTTTATTAATATAATGATTAAAAAATATAAAATTAATATACCATTTATTAATTTCTTAACTGAAAAATCCAAAACCTCTTTAATAAGTATTATTCATACTTATTTATTAATACAATATTTATATTTTGTAAAATAATTACTACTTATTAAAATTGATTATACTATAATTTAGGTAATTTAATTATATATATTTTTTGTTTTTATTCCTATTTAAAATTATGATATTTACTATTTATTCATATTTATTAATGTATTTCTTTAACTCGGCCAACCAAGTGCTGACACATGTCAGCACATGGGACCTTCTTCTTCAAGAAGGCTGGCTGAAATCTGTTTCAATCACCGAGCTTTGCCTTTTTCTCCAAGCTAACTCCTAAACTCTTCCTCCATTCTTCACCATCGATCTCCTTCCTCTAACTACCCTCTCTAACACCCATCCTTCATCTTCTAACAAGCCTCCATTGGTCATCTATAAAATACCCTCAAGGATCTCCATTCCAAACTAATCAATCCAAAGCTCAAGCTTCCAGTCCACACCTGGCTATCACCCTAGTTTCTCTGTCGTGTAACCAGCCAATCTGGAGGTGACAACTCCGTCAAGGCAACCGCGTGGAAGAAGGGAGATCGGAGGAGAGGTCCAAGGACTTAGCTACCTTGCATCGCAGCTCCGTCGTCGCGTAAAGCTCCGAGAAGACCGCTTATCGAGCCATCATCCAGAAGGTCATACACCTTCAACACCCCAGGTCACATCCTTCATCTTTTTCTCATTTTATTACTCGAATCATGTGCTATGATTAATGTAGTTAGTGATGTGATTAGATTCATCAAGCAATATCCTTACACTCCAAATAAACACAACCTTCAAATCATATTCGCAATTGTTCAGATTCACAATCTTTTCATCTCGCGTTTTCATTTCTTTAATTCTTTTTCTGGAAGTACCTTTTAGAACTGCAATTCTTTGAGATTGTTTGTTGATTTGCTTGCAAATCGAGGAAGAAATTAATCATTTACATGTCAACCTATAATATGGAGAATAAGATTCACCATATGGAGCTTCTAAGATCGAAGAATCTTCTAAAATCGTAAATTGCTTCATCAATCTCCAGGTCTACCTATAGTGCCACCTTTGCCGGTGAACAAACACCACATTGGACCATCTCCAGAGCTCCTCAACTAGAGGTGAGCTCAGAGGAAGAAGGCATCTCCCTCCTGACCCTGTTGGAGGCCCAAGATCGACATCCTTCGATAGGCATAATTCGGTGAAGACTCCCTCCTCACCATTTGCCGAAGAGCAAGGGACGAACCTCAAGAACACAAGAACGCATAGGTGTATGACACGTGTCCTAGACGGACGACTTAGATCACACAACATCTTCTCATTAGCGCCGTCCAAGATGAAGGGGTAAAACAATTGCACAATAAAACCAACAAAGATCTAAAATTGCCAACAGTTCCAAACCTTTCTAGAAATCACATTTAGGTCTCTGTGCAAGGACCTAAATGTAATAACTTTACTTTTCTTTGCAAACTAGTCCCTGCTAGGGACCTAAGTGTAACAGAACATCTAGAAACCTTTTATGGATCATCTATATCATAATAAGCACTATGGATATGTGATATCTATTTATGATTTTTGTGATATGAGAATTCTTCTCTTCACCTTATAAACCTTTGAAATGTTCAAAGATTTCACAATTTTGGTTTAGAACCAAAGTTTGAAGGAAGATGAAATGAATTTAGTCTAACCGTGGTAATCAGTACCTATTAGATGAATTCAAGGAATACCTTATGAAGAAAGGAATATAATTCATATCTCACTCCTTCTGATACACCTTAACTCAATGGACTTGTAGGGAGATACAATTGGATCATGTGTGACATGATCTTATCAATGATAAATCTTAGCATAATTACCTATTAGTTTCCAAGGTATATATGTGATAGAGACTACAATATATATCTCTAATAAGGTTCCATGCAAATAAGCTAGAATCCCGCACCAGAGAGTGCTACCTCATTAGGAAAATAAAGGATGGTATTAGATACCTACTATATCACCTTGATATTCTTAAAAGATCTCATCTCTGACAATGGGATTCTTAGAGGTTGAGACTCTTGAGAATCAATATGAAAATGATGTAAAGGAACTCATTGAATCTTTATATGATAATGAGGCTCATGAAATCAGAAATTAAAAGGATAATAAAAGATGAAACACCCATACCTATTCAAATGAGTTTGAGGATGGTTTCCATGTGCTAGAGAAATGTGACAATGATCTCACTTCATTTGATAAAACTTCTGAACATCATGACGTGGAAAGTTGGATTTCAGCAGTAAAATTTAAAGTAGACATCATATACAATTGTTGTATATGGACCCTCGAGGATCCACCGATATGGGTAAGACCCATAAAGGTGTAATGGATCTTCAAGAGAAAGAGGGAACCTGTTGAGAAGGTAAAGAACTTCAAAGCACTACTCGTATCCACAAGATACACACGAAGAAAGAAGGCATCGTTTGCGATGAGTCTTGCTTTCTAGTGACGTTTCTTAAACTCATCAGATTATTGCTAACTATAGCTACACAACTTGACTATGTCATCTTCAAGATGTGATTCAAGATTGCATTCCTCTATGAATACCTCTTTTAGGATGTTCACATGAAGTAGCCCTAGAGCTTCATGGTTGAGGAAAGCAAAGTGTACAACTTAAGAACTCCATCTATGGACTCAAATATTCCTTTGTAGTTGGAACATTAGATTTAATGAAATTTTAAATGATATGATTTCATATAGAATCTTGATGAACCGTGTGAAGCTTAGTGAGAGTGCCATTGTGTTCATCATGATAAATGCATATAATATCCTAATCATTTGGAATGATAAAAGGATGATAATAAGTGTTTTGTAATGTGACTATTGCATACCTTAAGATATGATCTCAAGGATACCTCTTTGGATCTAAATTCTGAAGTTGTTCAGAAGCGAAGAGAAAAGGGTATTGGGACCGTCACATTAGTGGTACACCTTGGACATATTCCATTTTATGGAAAATTCCAATAAAGGATTCCATCTCTTAGGATGTGGTACTGACCTATCTAAAGGAATACCACCTCAAGGAGTTGATGAAGTGAATGCTAGAACTGATTGCCCTTGTGCATGAGTAAAAAAGTCAGTTGTCTGCCATGCGGTGGGATTAGTAAATGTTAAAAATCCTACTATGGAGATAAAACACTTAGTTGCAGTAATAACAATATCTTCAAAGATGACAAGACTTTATATATAGTGATCTCTAAGTCTTATCTTCGTGATATTAAGACTTTATAGATAGTGATAAAAAAGTTATTAACTGCACATACCTTAGGAGATAGAGATCTCCAGGAATATGGGTATTCTGACAAGGATTTTGGAATACTAGAGACGAACCACGATTTTTTCCTCTTAAAAAAGAAAATTAACAATTTCGGTGCAGTCGAATAAAATCGGATTTGTCAAAGACCGCTTACATAATGTGTCAATTAATAATAAAGCGATCGACTTTATTTTTTTACTTGGGAAAACCCAAAGTCGAACTCAGGGACACGAGCCTCTTAAGTATGAATTCATATTGTTAATACCTAAATTAAGCAATGAATTAGAAATCTGTAGGTCACTAAGCACATGGATGTACACGATGCATAAAGAAACATGAAGATATGCAATTTTTTGTTGATTTTTAATATGCAAGGAAATGCAAGATTATAATGCCGTATTTATGTCCAAATTAGATAGAATCAATGAGCAATAAATTTGTAAGCAATTTCAGAATCCATTTACGAAGCAATCTTCATGGACAAGTTACACAATAGTATGATGATCATTTAACAAGTGACACTATGTCATTAGAATTAATCAACGAATTCCGAAGTATCCAAAACAGAAAATATCAATACCATTAGAAAGCTAATAAAGTGAGCTTCAAAACACAACTGGAATCACATCGATCGGAGCTCGGGTGCTCTAATGCAAAGAAATGCAAAGAAGACATTGAAATAAATATAAAAACATAACAATCAAGTCCATAGAAGGACTGAAATGTAAATAAAAATAACTATGAGGCCTTCCATGTAAATTACCCACATGTGTGGGGGTATATTTGCAATGATCAAAACCTAGAGGGGGTTGGGTGCAAATTATCCCAAGCACGGGGCTGGCACGTGCTAACTAGACATTATTGCAAATTGAAGAAGTTGTGAGGGCCTCCATGTAAGTTTGTTGAATCACACGTAATTGGCACGTGCAGTCTAGGCTTAGTGGTACGCTTGCTGGGGGGAGAATTAGAGGCTGGCTCAGCCTTGGAGGTAGGCTCAGAAGGCTCGGAGTAGCTTCGACTGCTGGCTCAGTTGATCGAACCTCCGCGCCTCGGAACTGACATGTGTCCTCATGAGGGCTATCCAATTATTGAGATCTGATGGTGGCTGATGGCACCTGAGAGAGCAGAAGTGGTTAAATGTACATCGTTGGATGAGCACCGAGAGGGTGACATTCAACGGTGCATGTAAGGTTTGGATTCTATCCTCCGTAGTGGGGATGGCAACGATCTAGGAGCTCCAGTGACATCATGCATCCTCCGCCATCATTTTCCGCCCATTGTGCTACTCAATGGAGCTCGCTGGAAGTGTTGTAGCCATCTATGGAACTCTTGGAAGACGTAGGAACTCCTATAGTATGCTATTGGTACTCGTACGTCGGAAACATGGCTAGCAAATGTGAGCTCTGGTGACGCTCTAGCCACTGAAAAAGATGGACCATGCCATCACTATCCCGATAGTCGAAGCGTGTGCTTGTAGAATGTAGGTGAAATGAAACGGAGTAGATGCCACATGAGCAGAGAAAGTGGTCAGCCATGTTAATCTTCCGGCGAGTTAAATAAGAAGGGGACGAGGTGGATGAGGTTTTGGTGGAGGGGAGTGATGATCGAGAGGGCAGTGCGTGGATGATGGAAGTGTGGGGAAGCTAAAAGGATGGAGATCTGCAAGTGATAGTTAGTGTGGAAGACTAACAAAATCGAAGAAAAGTATAAGAAAAACCAACTGAGATCAAGAGAGACTTACCTGGTTCTTGGCAGTCAGCGGTGACTTGGGCTAAGCTTTAGTGGCACTCCGGTCATCGCTGAACTCCCCCAGCCATGGGGAGCAACTTGTCAGTGTCTGAAAGCCGGAGGCTTAGCCTACAATGGCTAAGGGTCGACACCGGAGACTCCATAGTCTTCGCGTTGTCGATCCGTCCTCCCCCTATCACGGGGAGTCGGAGAGGGGCTGGGTAGAGCCCCATCTACAGGTCGACTAGGTATACTAGTTGTGGCCCGGTGTATTTCAAGGGACATGATGGCGGTTTCGATAAAAGTTATCGTGGGTTGAGTGGAAGATATGGAGTGAGAGGGGAGGTTATGTGGTGACCCATGAGAGCCGCGAGGATGGTGGATGAATGTGCTTTGAAGTAGGCAGGTCCGCAAGTGGTGAAGATGGTGGACAAGGAGGGGGGAAATGGAAAGGGGGAGATGGGTGCGCGAGGTGGGAAATGTAGGTGAGGGGGCTCCGGAGGTAGAAGATGGTCTCGTGGCTGTTGGATCTCACGATCCAACGGCTACGAGGCGGGTGCTAACAAGCGGCTTGGATTATATCATGGAGGATGCCATCGGATAGTAGTTGAGAGCGCCACGTGCCATCGGAATAAGCAAGTGTAGGTGAAGGATGGTGATTCGTTTGATAGGGAGAATCGAAGGGCTGCAGTTGAGGGGTCTACATGCGGTAGAGATGAAGGCACGAGGATATGATTGGGCGGCTGTGATGAAGACATGTGGCAAGCTAGGAGAGAGGCGCTAGAGGACGGAGGAGATAAGAGGTGGGCTTAGATCGGGCGGCTGGAAAAGGGGTAGGGATACGTAGTTGATATGGAACCATCCGGATTTGATTTGGCGGTGATGTAGCTGGAAATATGGCAAGACGATGAGGAGGCACCAGTCGACAGAGGATATAACATCTTCAGGATGATCGGGTGGTGGATATCAGAGGTGGGAGCCAGTGGTGGAGATTAAT
Organism: Ottelia alismoides; assembly: GCA_037367405.1. Lineage (NCBI taxonomy): Eukaryota > Viridiplantae > Streptophyta > Magnoliopsida > Alismatales > Hydrocharitaceae > Ottelia > Ottelia alismoides. The sequence goes on from JAZKJV010000225.1 coordinate 2,282,540, forward strand.
TCTCCAGAAGCGATCGGACATTGGAGAATAGGGTGTGGGTGGTGCACAAAGAAGTGGGCTAAGTGTCGCAACTAGAAAGTGCCACGTGGCCCAATCATGTTATTTGCATAAGGAAGGTAAAATATGAGGGAGAAAGAGGTCGAATTTGGAAAAACTCAAAACATGAAAGTTGTAGATCTCAATGAGATCTATGAGTTTTAATTGACAAAAAATGGAAAGGAGGTCAAACAAAGTGGGAAATATTTTTATGAGCATTTTCAAGGGTATAAAAATACTACGAATTTTTATTCTATTATTTTTTTGTATTTTTAATTTATTCTACGGTTCCGATATATAAAAGGATTTATCTGGTTTTTATTATCATTGAGTCTAAGCTAGGGGATTAATATCTACAAATTATGATAATAAAACTGGTTTCATCACCCCTAATACTTAAACTATGCTCGTCCTCAAGCATCACAAAAAATGAATGAGATGGATTAACCCCCTTGTGTCTGTGCGTACATGATCTGATCTGTTCAAAAACTCCCTATTTTAAAGATCCAAAATCTTATATTTCAACATAGCCTTAATCAAGAGGCATCAAATTCCTCTAATTTTCAAGACTCTCTTTAATACATATAAACTAAGGATATGAATTAAGTGTTAACTATGATCGTGAGAGTAGAGTCACAACGTCACCCAAGGTACCAGTCTAAGAAACTCTAAGGACCCAATCCTCAACTCTAGGGAATAAATCAAATATTGTGTCCAAACCACCATCTCATTAGTTGTTAGACTTAGAAGTGTAGGTGGTAGGACAGTTGATGAGGATCTAAGATTGTGTCATTTCTTCTCTCCTTGTCATTGGAACAAGGATCCGCTTGAATGCCTTATTACTTAATGCATATTTTTGGTACTGATCAATGCATCCATCAAGAGAAATTGGAGTCGTCTGCACTTGTTTTTTCTGGGAATAAAAAGGGGTGTGCCTTTTCTGAGTATCTATTATACCTTCTACACCCAGACTTGTAGCATTTACGATGCATATCTCTATTTTGGTGCTAGCCCGACTCCTAATCCTAATAGTGGGGGTCCAAGCGGATACTTTGAAATGGTTGGGAGCACTCGCTTTTGGTGGAAGCACTTTGATATTTGACTTTGTGGAATAAGAGCTTTTCTGTCAACATTGATATTTCTTTTCTTTGCTTTGCTTTATTTTTGGCTAAGTCCACTGCCTTTACCAAGATTTGGCTCATACTGATCAACATTTTTTTCTTTTATTCACACCCTGGCACTTAGGTCAAGGTCAAGAGATGAGTACAAGAACCAAGTTCTCATACTAGCTAAAAATGTTGACACTCAGGTTTCATGAAGATGTCAATAATTTTATCCCATCATCGAGCATTATTAGATCAAATCCAGACTTGAATCCCTCATCCCAGTCCCTCAAGTGAAATTTCAACTAATCTCATCATGACCGCAGTCGTGTAAGAGAAGTGTCGTTCATATTCTTAAGGTAGGAGGCTAAGCATGCAATATAGTACACAAATCTAGCAAAATAGGGAAATGTGGATAAGTAAGTCTAAGACCTTGATGGATAGGGCTAGTTAACCTAAAATCTCAAGAACTCACAAACCAGGTGTTCTCCAACATTTCTAATATTGTGTGGAGGTGAAATTTTATGGGATTTAATCCAACTCCTTCATCCATTTTTTTCTTCAATTTTTTATGAAGACTTTAAAAGACATAATGACTGCCTAAACTCAATGAGTAGATGCATTTGCATTCAGCCAGTATAGCTGCAAGTACAGGCTATAAAACGGAACCCTTATTTTGAAAAAAGTTTAAAATTTTTCAAAATATAGCTAAAGTACATATATTGTATATACGGTATATCCCATTATACTTATACTTTGCTATGTACTCATAACACTAGATGATACAAAGACAAAGTTACATTTAAGTATAGAAAAATATACGAAGTGAGGCACTCCCTACACTTATAAGTATCAAGGCAAGGAAAGATGAGTAATAAAATCACAAGGACTCAGGTCCCCCTGTACTTAGACAGAGAGTAGCCTAAGTACAGAGATGGATAAATGATGCTAGGGAGACCTGAGGTGAACGAAGAAGTTAGGATGGATATACAAGAGAATGGGTGAATCTTCAGAGATAAATGGAGTACTTAAGGGGTAGGGGAGGGTGTCGGAGCAACAAAGGCTCAAACAAGCAAGCAATACCCTTTAATTTCACCAACTCACACATGAAACCAACAAGTGTTGGTTTATTACCTTGTATTTTTATCTGTGATTAAAACATTCTAGTTTACATAAGGATTAAAAACATGTCGGAGAAAAATTCATCCTATGTAACAAGGGTGCTGATCTTCCAGAGCATTATTTTACTCCATTTTAGGTCAACTTGTAATTAACAATCCCGATTATTTGCTTAAGGTCATAACTGATTAAATGATAACATAAATCAAGCAATCATCGTCTACCACTCATTCCCAATTTCCATTGACCTTTATGATCTAGGCAGGAAGGGAGGTCGAGAAAAAGTCAATGCAGTCAAGACATATGATAAGATAAAACTCCCAACGCCTTGAGCAAAATTCATGAAGACTCGAACTAAATTAAGACCAAAACCATATGTATGCAAGTTGATGAAAAACCACACCTAACATGCTTCTATTAGCGGGGAATAATAGATTGAATTTTGGCTAGGTGAAGCGATATTTACGTGTGTCTAGAATTAGAGTGTTTCCTACCTACGATCAAACACGTAAGATAAAAATGTGAAAGAAGCTTAGAGAGCCACATGCCTGATCCTATGTCGACATTCAAGTGGGGCGATCCCCACACAACCACGGATATCTTCGTTCTTTACATACGCAAGTCTTCGAACGAAGACCACTGTAAAGACAATTATTTACATAAAAAATAAAAATGCAAGATAGAATTTCTTTTTTTGATTTTCCTCCAAGGTTGCTTCTGCATCTCCTCACAGCGGGAACTCATGCATCTCGCCTCCTTGATCACCAAGAGCCCTGCCACAAAAACAAAGGTTAGATATCAATCAAAGAGATTTTAATAATAATGCATGAGACATGAACAAATTGACCTACAAATTAGAAACAATCACTCAATCAAATAAGTAAAAATCCAAATAAAGTAAAAGATGAGCCGTGTCCCCGGCAATGATGCAATTTGAGGAACCGTGATTTTACCCTCTTAAATATGTAGAGTTAACAATTTCGTTATAGATGAATAAAATCGGATTTGTACAAGACCGCTTACATAATGTGTCAATTAATAACAAGAAAGCGGTCGATTTTATTTTTTACTTGGGCAAACCCAAGGTCAAACTCGAGCCTCTTACGTATGAATTAATATTCTTAATACCAAAATTAAGTAATGAATTAGAAATGCATAGGTCAGTATGCACATGGACAAACACAATGCATAAAGAAACATGAAGATACGTTTATTTTTAATATGCAAGGAAATGCAAGATTAGAATGATGCAGTTATGTCCAAATTAGATAGAATCAATTACCAATAAATTTGTAAGGAATTTCAGAATCCGCTTACGAAGCAATCTACATGGACAAGTTACATAATAGCATGATGATCATTTAGCAAGTGACACTAGGTCATTAGAATAAATTAACAAAGTCCAAAGTGTTAAAACAGAAAGATAGCAATACATTAGAAAGATAATATAACAAGCTTCATAATACAATTGAAATCACATCGATCAGAGCTCGGGTGCTCAAGCTATTCATGAAATAAACGAGGGGCACAAACGCAAAGGAAACATAGAAATAAATAGGAAAAACATAACGAACAGGTCCCTAGAAGGACTAGAATGTAAATACAATTAATCACGAGTGCATCCCAGTAAATTACCCATACGTGTGGGGTTATTTGCAATTATAAAAACCTCAAGGGGCTCGGGTGCAAATTACCCCATGCACGCGTCAGTGACACGTGTTAACTGGACCTAGTTGTAAATTGAAGAAGTTTTAGAGACATTCATATAAATTTCCCGACCCGCATGTGACCGGCACATGCGGTCTAGGCTCGGTAGTACGCAGGCTCGGGGGGAGGGTCGGAGGCTGGCTTAGCCTTAGAGTTAGGCTTGGAAGGCTCGGAGTAGCTTCGGCTGCTGGCTCGGTTGACCGAACCTCCGCACCTAAGAACTGACATGTATCCTCACGAGGGCCCTCTGGTCATTGAGATCGGACAGTGGTTGATGGCACCTAAGAGCGTAGACGTGGTTAAACGCATTGGATGAGCACATGGATGGTGACATCCAACGCTGCATGTAAGCTCTGGATTCCATAATCTGTCGCGAGGATGGCAGTGATCTTCGAGCTTCGATGACTTCATGCATCCTCCGCCACCATCTTCCGCCCAATATGCTACTCAATGGAGCTCGCTAGAAGCACTGCAGCCATATATGGAACTCTAGGAAGACATAGGAACTCCTGAAGTATGTTATCCGTACTCATACGTTGGAAACATGGCTAGGAAATGTGAGCTCCAATGATGATCCAACCATTGAAAGAGATGGACCCTACAATCGTTATCCTTATAGTAGAAGCGTGCTTGAAGTATGTGGGTGAAATGAAATGGAGTGGATGGCTACACGAGCGGAGAAAGTGGTCGGCCATGTTCATCTTCTCGAACGAGTTGAAGAAGAAGAGGGACAAGCTAGATGAGGTTATGGAGGAGTGGAGTGATGATATGGAGGGCAGTGCGTGGATGATGGAACTATTGGGGAGCTAAAGGGATGGAGATCGGCGAGTGATAGTGAGTGTGGAAGCCTAATAAAATTGAAGAAAAGTATAAGAAAAATCAACGGAGATCAAGAGAGATTTACCTTGTTCTTGGCGGTTGGCGGTGGCTTGAGCTGAGCGCTGTGGCACTCTGGTCATCACTGAACTCCCCCATCCATGGTGAGCAGCTTGCCAGTGTTTAAAAGCTGAGGCTTAGCCTAGATTGGCTAAGGGTCAACACCGGGGACTCCACAGTCTTTGCATCTTCGATCCGTCCTCCTCCTGTCAAGAGGAGTTGGAGAGGGGTTCGGCAGAGCCCCACCTATAGGTGGACTAGGTATACTGGCTGCAGCGAGGGTGTATTTCAAGGGATGAGGTGGCAGTTCCGATAGAGGCGGTCGTGGGTTGAGTGGAAGATATGGTGTGAGAGGAGAGGTTATGTGGCGACCCACAAGACCTGCGCAGGTGGTGGATGATCGTGCTTTGAACTAGGTTGGTCTGTAAGTGGTGAAGATGGTGGAGACGGAGGGGGAAATAGAAAGGGGGCGATGGGTTCACGAGATGGGCGATGTGGGAAAGGGGGCTTCGGAGGTAGAAGATGGTCTCGCGGCCGTTGGATCTTGCCCAATAGCTACGAGGCGGACGCTAACGAGCAACTTGGATTATATCATGGAGGATGCGAACGGTTGGCAGTGGAGAGTGCCACATGTCGACGGAATATGCATGCGGAGGTGAACGATGGTTATTCGTTTGAATGGGTGAATCGAAGGGTTGCGGTTGAGGTGCCTACATGCAGTAGAGATGAAGCCACGTGGATATGATCGAGCATATGTCATGAGATATGTGGCGATCTGGGAGAGAGGTGGTAGCATACGGAGGAGATAAACGATGAGCTTAGATCAGGCGGATGGAAAAAGGTGTAGGGATGAGTGGTTGAGATGGAAGCGTCGGGATTTGATCGGGCGGTGATGGAGCTGGACATGCGGCGAGGTGGTGAGGAGGCACGGGCGGACGAAGGAGATAACATTTAAAGGATGATCGGGTGGTGGATATCAGAGGCGGGAACGAGTGGCGGGATTAATTCTCCGGAAGCGTTCGAATGGTGGAGAAGAGATTGTGGGTAGCGCACAAAGAAGCGGCCATGTGGTGCAACCAGAAAGCGCCACATGGCCTAATCAAATTATTTGGATAAAGAGGGTAAAATATGAAGGAGAAGGACGTTGAATTCGGAAAAAACATGAAAGTTGTGTATCTCAATGAGATCCAAGTTTCATGTTGACCAAAAATGGAAACGAGGTCAAATAAAGTGGGAAATATTTTTGTGAGCATTTTTAATGTATAAAAACACTACGAATTTTGTTTTGTTATTTTTTTGTATTTTTAATTTATTATGAGGTTCTGATATATACAAGGATTTATCTGATTTTTACTGCCACTGAGTCTACCTAGGTGGTTAATATCTGCTAATTATGATAATGAAACTGGGTTTCATCAACTGGTAATAATATTTATTAAGTTATAGTGTCAAGGACACTATAACTGACCAGATTGAGTATTGGTTGCATAAGATGCAACATTCGCATTGGATGCAAGCATTGTTTTTAGGGGATATGCAAGTGTCGTAAAAGGACTTGGCATAGTATTTTAGGAACAGATTGATTGATCAGATTACCTAGCTACTTTTCTAAATAGCATATGAATTTCCCATGAGTATGGGTTTAAAGATTAGTCTATTAATGACTCTCTGGGCTAGTGGGAGATTGTTGGACATGCGATCCCACAACGAGCCATTATGAAAAAATGTTATTGCAAATATCATTCCCTAATCTAAAATGAAGAATAATTAATTTGCATAATAGGACCCATAGTACAATTAGGTTTATGTATCATGGCCATCTCAGTGATCTTATAGTTGTTGATTCAATTATTGAATCACAGAGGCTAGTGCTTGCATGGATATCTAAAGAGTTAGATTGAGGACTCATCAAGCACCGTCAAATGATTATTAAGAGAGGATCTCCATCCTGAGAAGGAGATGGAAATCCTTTCTTTGATGGTTGATATCTAACCAACCTCTTGATGCAGGTCCTCTACATAGTAATAGAGATTCAGAGGTGTTAGACAAGTTAGGTCAAAGGGTTAACTTAACCATACAAGATAACCAAAGTCCAATGTCGTATGTTGTCACGATATAGGCACACATGCTCTGACCAGAGACAGATGTGTTACTATATGTCTGAGTATGTACATTTGGCATATTAATAGGTTCATGACCTAATCAAGGTCTATACACCGGCACATTGGTGTGCATGCAAGGGCATATGAGTAATACGATCTCTCAAAGAGATCATACATGTTCATTACTAAACCGGAAGACATGAGCTCACTCATGATATATTGGGAAGAATAAAATTGTGTGCACGGTTGTCTCACTTTGGAAGCTTGACTAAATTTGTAGGTTTGATATATACTTTTGGAAAGTATATGATCAAGACCTAGGTATGATATATGCCTGTGAAAAGTATATGATCGATACCTATTCTCGATGATCAAATGAGAAACTTAATGATAAAAACCTGAAGGAGACAGTCTAAAATAGTTCTAATACTTTATTCTGGGTCTTCTAGTATGCATGATGTATAGGTATTGGGAATACTTAAGGGTAATGTGATCATAAATGATTGTATACCGACGATGCTTCCATTACCAGGAAGTTATGAAATAGGTATGGAATTTAGTGACTCCTTTCAGTAGAGAACTAAATTGATCTTGGTTCAAATGTTGGACTGTGATATGAATGTGATTCAGATGCAACGAGAAGATTAGATTTACGGTCTTGATTTATTCAAGCATCTATGAGTGGTCCGCAAGACCTAGATTTGAGATGTGATCTCAATATCCAAGTCACTATACGTAGAACAATACAATCACCTTGTCTTTATCTCCAAGTATCTGCAGAGAAAGTGCATTATACCTGAAAGAGTTTAAGGATAATTTCATTATTGATATATGTACCCAAGCATTGAGAAGATTGATAACTAAATGTGATTTAATTATCATGAATAATATGAATTTGATTCATATTATAAGGAGAGTTATCTGAGATAATTAAATGTGATTTAATTATCAAAGATGAGAATAATGTGAATATGATTCATATTATTTGGATGCAAGAGAATAGAGATCCAAGATGATTAAATGTGATTTAGTTATCATGGATATAAATAATGTGTATAGTACTATCCAATCAATAATATATATTATAAATATGATTTATAATGTATAAAAGAGAGCAATTTGTAATTTACATTTGTTAATTAAATGTTGATGTGAATTGTATTCACTTTGGATAATTAATTGAAAACGTAATTCACATTTTCATTTTGGGTTGTGAATGTCATTCACAAAATTCTGAAGGCAAGATTGCAATAATCACAAAATAACTATGAATTATTTTTGGAGAATAATTTACAACAAGTGTTTTTGTAAATGTTGGAGATACATGGGATCATGCAATCTTGGAGGTAGCATTGTATATCTCCCTTTCCTAATAAGAGAAGGGACGACCAGCATTTCCTACAAGGAAAGGGTGGCCATCCACCCTTTAAATATGGAAGGAGAGAATCTCCTTTCCATTGTCTTCAAGAATAATTGATTTAATTTTAGGATTAAATTATTTTGGTTTATCAATATTTATTTAATCTAATGAAATTTATTTTTTTGTGTATTTAGAAAAAAGTTCATAGCCATTGAAAGAAACACAAATCAATGTGAGCCATTGGATTTGTGTTGTCCATGGATTGAGATCCATGGATCCCAATATATTATAAATAGGCAGGCACACCTTGCTCTTCAAGAAAAAAACTTTAGAAACAACATATGATCAATCTCTCTCTCTCTCTCATTCTCTGCATGCCATCTCTCTCCCTCTCACTTGTGGTTGTCCACTATGGAGCCCTATAGGGAGTCGCCAACGCTACAACATCGTCGTTATACTGCCGGATCATTCACCTGTGGATCTCCATCTCCTTCGGCACCCTTCCCCATAAAAAGATGTCAGATTTCATGTGATGGGATCAGGAGATTCATCACTTGGGCCATCAACATGGATTGTGAGGATCACGTGTTTCATCAACGTGCTCGCAAGTGTCTCCTCCGTTGGATCGGACTTGAGACAAGAGGTCTCTTTGTTCAGAGACTCAATCTCAACCACACTTCAAGATGTATCCCTAATAAATATATATGATTTAGATGAAATGATCTGAGAAGTGTTCTTGGATCGTGTGGATTTATCGCATGAAAATTTTTAATTTCTGTTACCTCAAGCAACTAGTGTGACTAGTCACTCCCGATCGCATACGATGTGATCCTCAAGCTTCCGTGATGTGCTTCAGGATCTTCCCATATACTTCATATTTATCCCATACTAGATTCCAAGTGGGCTAGGCCCTTACATGTGGTCCCGAAGAAATACAGGAATACTATCTTGAAGAATGTCCATGATGAGGATGTTCTAACCGTTGTACCAATTTCGTGGTGTGTCTGCGTAGATGTTGAGCCGGATTTTTGTGGGATGGAAATAGATTGGTAAAAGTGGACGTTGCTTTTGTTCCCCAAAATCCCGTGCCAACAAACAATTTTTTTTCTACTTATTAACCTGTATAGCGGACAGGGTCGAACTCAGGGAGGCTACAATTCCCTAGGGTTATTCAATAAATCAGAAACTAATTAAAAGAAAACTTGAATCTCAAAGGACAACTATCCTTGCTTTTTGTGATTTTTTAATTTTTTTTATTTTCCTTTTATTTTCTGATTTTAAAATTTTTAGTGATTTTGATTTTGCATTTTTTTATTTTCAAAAATAACACGAAGCAATATTTACAAGATCAAAAATACGCACACCAACTCTTTTGTATTTTTTTCAATTTGTCAAGAATGCTCAGAAAAATCCAGAAAACAAAATTTTTGGTTTTAAAAGTTTTGAAATGTTTTTGAGAATTTTTGTGGAATTTTCAGATATTTTTTTTATTTTTTCTAAAAATCAAACAATGAGAAAATAGGAAAATGTGCACAACCTGGAGTAATTTGCAACTTAAAAAAATTTTAAGTGCCCAAAAATCCTAACAATTATTTTTAAATCAAACTAGAAGCAATTATCTACAAATAGGAACTGAAATCAAAATTTTTGGATATTTGTAGATTTTTCTTTGATTTTTAGAAGATTTTTGATGTTTTTCAATTATTTTGAGTTTTATAAATAATTGTGTGAAAATTGGTCAGAAATTAAAAAACAATGGAATACAACTACTCTAATTTTTTGGGAATTTTTGGAACAATATTGGAATTTTTATGAATTTTGGAATTTCAAACAGGGAAAAGTGACGTGTTTTTTTATTTTTTTAAAATAATAAATGAAGGCAAAATGCAATAAAGTTTTTATGCTAAGAATATAATTACATCAGGAGTATAGCACAATTTTTGCAAAATTTTTGGATCACAAATAACATTTATTTCATTCAAAGAGAGCAAGCAAATTTTTGTTATGTAGTTCAGGGACTAGAATGCAAAGATTCAATGTTTTTACATCAAATAAATAATAAAAATAAATAAAAGAAAGAATGCGCAATTTACCAATGAATAACTTGCTTGAGAAGTTGGCGGGACTCTTTTGATAATTTCTGAAACCTTTGTGGATCTTAATGGAATTTGCCCAAAAAACATTGGATTAAAAACCCTAGAAGGGTTATCTTCTTTCGTTTATGCACAAAGGGGTCACGGTGCGCCGCCCCTTCTGTTCTTCCCCACGCGAGGGGCGACAATGGAAGGCGATGGGCGGTTGGGCTTCAAGGTGCGGCGGCGCGGTGGTCTAGACCTGCGCGTCTTCGCGCAGGGCTGCCGCTGAGGGGCGGTGGAGGACTCGACGGTTGGCGGGCTGGAGCAGAGGTCGCGGCTGGCGGCGCAGGCGCCTGTAAGGTGGCCGCCGACCGTGGCTGAGCGCGGGGCGCGGTGGTGATGATCTGGTGGAGTCGGATGAGAAGCACGGAGCTTCTGAGATCGCGACCAAAGGGCGGCGGTGGATGTTGCGGGGCGGCGCTGCTCCGGCCAAGGACGAGGGGCGCACGACGGTTGACGGGCTGGAGCGGAGGTCGCGGCGGAGGGCTGCGGTGGTGGTTGCGGTGCAAGGGGGAGCGCCGGCGCCTGCAGGGCACGCGCCCTTTCTTCTTTTTTTGTTTTTATTTTAAAATTTTTTATTGTAATGTGAGGAGTAATATAAAGAAAGAAAAACTTTTTTTATATATATTTTGTTTTTTAAAATCCGAAAATAGGAATAAAATAAACATGATATAGATTTTTTAATTTTTTTAATTTTTTGTTTTTTATTAATGTTCCTGACAAACGAATGTTAGAGGAAAAGAATCAAATGGTTTTTTTATTTATCTACAATTAAGAAAAAATGAATGGGGATTCGGCAAAAGTGGACGATGAGAATTCGATCTTCGACCACCGTGCGCGGTCGGAGTTGAGAGATCGTGGACGATAGAATAGAACACTTGGAGATCGAGAAAGTGAGATGAAAAATCGAGTCGGAGCGGATCAAAACCGTGACGAAAATATTTTTAGATATAGAGAAATAAAAATGACGGAAAAAATGTGATGAACTAAACTATTATTAAACTAAGATAAAAGTACGAAGAAAGATGCGGATCTCACCTTAGGAGTGGAAAAGGATCATGATCGCCTCGACAAGGCCGACTCGTTGTCACCAGACGACTTGAAGGCTAGACAACTTTCTTGACGAAATTGTTCTCTCAGAGATCGGGCTCCTCTCCCTAAAGATTGATCAAGTTGGAATGAGGGAGGAGGAGCCACATAAATAGAAAAGATGGATATGAAATTTGAATTTTTTTTGAATTGTTTTGGATAAAGAGATAAGATAGATGAAAAATTGAAATGAGCTAAAGATAAGTAGACAAAACTATTTACAAATTATCTAATTTTTTTGAATTTTAGTCACCTTATTTATTTGAATTAAAAAATGTTATTTTTTTATTTTTTTTATGGTGGTTAATTAAAAATAGAAATTATATACATATACGATGTACATATATGACACTATATACATGGGTAGACGAGGAAATTAGCCTTTTTTGTTTAAAGAATTTTTTATTATTTTTATTATTTTTTATTTTAATTTTAAATAATTAGTAAAAAATATTTACAAATATATACAAATACAATATGCACAAAATACATGTGAAAATTGCACAAACCACCCCAGAAAACTGACTTTAGAACCGTAACTCCAAAAATTATGAAATCACAGCCATTTTGAAGATAATTTAATTTATAATTCAATGGAAGTGATACGGGTTCAATTTGAGATCATATGGAGCCGGAATTGATCTTTCAATTAGTGCTTGGTGGCTTTTTCCATGTGTGGCTACTTTTATTCTGTACATGATTTAATTGTGCAATTATTTTTATTGATTAGGATACATTTTTATTTACAACTTTGATTTTGAAAGTTATTTGATTTGAGGTCACTTAATGCACAAATAAATTAGTGTTAGTTTTATACAGATATACACAAAATAAGTGAGAAGTATTTACAACAACACACACATTTTTTTGATTTTCTGCTTAAGGACCCTTATCTCCCCCTACTTTATTCCTGATCGATCAGATCAAGTCTTGACCTTCTCTCGGGGTTTAGCCTGTATACAGTCTTCCTCTTTTTTTATTATTTTTTTCTTTATTTTTCCTTTCTTTCTTTCGTTATTTATTTTAGGTTAAAATTAGTAAGAAGTGTACAATATTTATAGATGCAAGTTAGTAAGAATATGGAGTTAGTGTTATATGCATGTGTTTTATAAAAGGATTTTAAGCTAAAATAAATGAATAAAGATGACACATCGCAGATTCATCATCCCCCTATGCTATACCTTTGCTAATCCCTTAGCAAACACTTCTTTGAAAGAATAAGTGAAGAAAAAGAAAGGGAAAATAAAGAAAGTAGGACAATATTGAATATTAAACTTATCTTCATAAAATTGTAGTTTGGAGCTCTGTCAGATCTTTGGATTATTAGTGTGTCGGAACTTATGTGAGACTTAGAATTTTATAATCAACATCCTTCAAGTTCTACACATCATTGTCACAGTTTCGGCTCAGAAGTCATCTTAGATTAATCCTTTTCCCAAAGTATATCCTATGAACATTGAACAATCGACTCATGTGTGTGAAAGTTTTTAGCTCTTCCCATCTAGAATGCCGGACTACCATGCGAATCTCATCTCCAATAACTCGTCCTCGAGGAGTCAGGTATTTCCTTCTAAGGTCTGTCGTGCCGTGTTCACAATCGAATTGGGGGAGAAGTTAGAAGAATGAGAAAAGAATTGGAGAGTGGCCAGTGTAGTCACCTCTCCTTGTGAAGCAGGCCAGTGTAGCCGAGTCTCCACCAAGATCAGCAAGTTTTCTTGAAGCTTGGACCTTTTTGATCAGATATTTATTTGGTAGTAGCTTCTTTGTATTTGGATTTTTGGTGGCTCTGCTTGGATCTTGTTGTGCCTCTACAGATATAGAATCTTTTTTTCGTACATGTTTTGGGGTCTTAGAAAAAATTGTGCCCAGCCGTCCATCCCTTTTCCGAAGCTTTATTTCAACCCGTACTCCGGTCTTTAGATTTCCACGCTACGAGAAAAGAAACTCACACAGTCTTCCAACATCCCGTTTGAGTTGAGCTAAGTGCGTAGTGCGGTAGTACAAATTAATTCCCTATTCCAGAGTTGTACCCAGAATAAAGAGATCAGGTTAGACACTAAGAGTCAAATGTTACACATTGTCATGTGGAACTCAAAGAATTAAGTCAAAGACCTGAAGCTTCTAAAATCCTATTTCTTGGTGAAGTTCCTCTCAGAATTAGGTGGATTAAGGTCCAACTAAGCCCCATTCTTCAATTTTATTCCAGACATAGTTTAAATATCAATACTATCCTGAAAAATGAACATGTAAATGCAACAGATGAACAATGTAGAGAGTTTTTTTGAAGAGGAATGATTCACATGTGAAAAGAACATTTTTTAAAGCATTTTTTAATAATGAACTTTTTATGGATTTTTGGAAGAAAAATGCAGACGTGAAAGAAAGGTTTTTTTTGCAAACTTTTATAGACTTTTGGTTTTGTAGTTTTTTTAAGGGAAAAGGGTTAGTAAAATATATACAAGAATATACAAGAGATTTGTTTTTGTGTTTTTTTTTGTTTTTTTTACTTTTCTTTTTTCTTTTCTTTTTTTGTTGTTTTTTTTGTTGTTTTTTTTGTGTTTTTTGATGATTTTTTTATTTTTTGTTTTTGTTTTTTTTGTTTTTTTGTGTTTTTTACACATGTGGATTTTACAAATTGTACACATAACTCCCCAAAGAAATGTATTTAAAAGTACGAGTTATGTCTAAAGTATATATACAATATATACGACACCCCCTTATACTTAGCTCGAACTATGTCCTCATAGTGATCAGAGAGAGACAAAGGAAGACATAACTCGTGCTAAGTATAGAAAGATGAAAAGACTCCTATGTTACAATGACTCAAAGATAAAAAGAAGAGAAGTTGGTGATACCCCCTATACTTAGGATCAAGTAATCCTAAGTATAGTAGAATGTACAAAGGGGAAAACCGACGAAGAGAATGTACAGACCCACAAGGACGCGATATGAACAACATAACCCCCCCTATACTTAGGGTAGAGTATCCCTAAGTATAGGCAACAACAACAAGGGTGATATACAGGACGAATATGAACAATACAAATCCTTCACCCCCCTTATACTTAGGATATAGCACATCCTAAGTATAGCATATACACACACACGGAAAAATGAGTGAATGATGAAACGGGAGAAGAAAGAGTGAAACAAAAGGATATACAAGAGGAGTGGATTTACAAAGGTTAAGAAGGTCGAAAACGAACCTTCTTGCAGGACCGCTGAGGAATGGATTTGACAAGGTGTAGGTCGATATTGGGATTATCATTAGATATGAACTGAGTAGGATCGACAAGAATGTATCCTCAACGGTTTCAGATTGTGTAGGCCTAAACCGATTATTGGAAGTATTGTGGTCATGTCCTGCATGGGAAGTCTTGCAAACATCAAAGTAAAATGGCTTAAAATCATTATCAGAAAAAGTAGGATCAATTTCAGCCTGGCGAGCCTTTACTGGATCGTCATCTTTATCAAAAGGCCCAAATTCCTTTATAAAAACAATCAAATCAAGTTTAGCCTGATCGGTCTCATCTAAATCAGGGTGAATAGGAACGAGCTCATTAGTGAAAGTAGTCGAATCATTCCGTCCTATCTGGTCTCAAAGTCTGCCTTCCACTCTAGGGTGTCTATCGTGTAAATTCCGTGGATGTCATCAATGCATCGCCACGCACCGGAAGGGGGAACTCCAAGGTCTATGCTTTCCGAGTCTTTCTCCTTGAAGAGGAATTCTTGGGTTTCATTATCATCCAACATATAGAAAAAATCTCTGGTAGTATCATCATGGTCAAAGTCCTTGTGGTTGGCTAACACGGGCGGGCTCTCATGTGATGCGGGTCTCTGGACGGTAGTGGGTGTAGTGATTAACACAACGCTCCCTACATAAGAACGGAAGCGAATCTCTCCTGAACCATAATCAATAACGGTTCTCGTAGAGGCGAGGAATGGCCGTCCCAGGATGATTGGAGGGTTTTCGAAAGGGGTGGAGGTCTCCATGGGCATTACAACAAAATCCGAAGTGAAATTCATGACCTGAATAAGAATGACAGTGTTTTCTAAAATACCCTTCGGCCTCTTGATAGATCCATTAACAAATTGAACTATCATCCTGGTTTTCTTGAGAGGTCTAAGATGAAGAGACTGTAGAGAGGATTACCAAGAGCAGTCTGCACAGTGGCATCCTCGGGGTCAAGGTTGGGACATGGCTGTGTGGGTAAATGATCTGGTATTTGGGTCCTCTCCTCACAAAATGAATCAATGTGTCTCCCAAATTCTTTTTGAATTTTGGAAATTTTTTCATTTTTTTGTATTTTGGGTGATTTCAAGCTCTCATGATTATCCTCAAGTGAATCTATATCCTCAAATAGTGGAGCAGCCATCTGGCTCTCGTTTATATTAAATAGATTGGAAATCCTCGAATTCATATGCTCCATCATCTGATTCAATGTCTTAGGTGCGGAAACCATGAAAGGTAACTCCAAAATCCCAGGATCGGGTGGGTTGAATGAGGGTGGGTGAGAATCAAAGTCCTTCGACTCCTGAAATAATGGGTTAGGTAGATATGCACAAACATCTGGAGGAAGATCCTCCTGAAAAAGGGAAGGTGGATCATCTGGAGAGTACGAGGTATCTGCGAAGATTGGATTAAAATAACTCCAGTCGACCATATTCGAAACAAAAGATGAGAGAGCATGAGGGTCAAGTCAAAGTATGGAGAAAAAGGCACAAATGCACAACAGGATCTAGTATGCACACAAGCAATCAAACACAATACAGACCGCCAATTAACCAACTCAACTCAATGTGAAGACAGTGAAGGTTTGGTCTCTTAATCTTGTCTGTTTTAGAGTTAGGTGTTAATCATAAAGTTGTACAAACACTTAGGTTGAATTATGGGATTTGGGCACTAACCTTAGTGTGTACGCGAACAAGTTAAAACGAATACAATGAGGGGGTTACTCTCCCCAAAACAATGATTTCTTTAGCAGTCCCAATTTTAACAGTTATCACTTGGTTAAAAAATATTTTCAAAGAATCGCCTACCGAGTGTCCAATTTCCTTTTTAACATGTGAGTGAAAACAAGGAAGTAGATCGGAAATGCCAATGCGCGATTAAAAACGATGATGCATGCAAGGGTTAGAGATGCGTACCTTGTCGCCAGCACTCTACATGCAAGTGATCCGTGCAGAATTTAAATACAGAAAAATAAACTAGCCTATATAATGCAAGTGAACCGTCTTAGATGATAACTTCTATCAATGAGCAAGAACAAGTTAATTTGACTAAGTCCAAATTACGCTCGACTCTATAGGCACAAAAATTCTTGTTTAGGGTGTTTTGGACCTAATTAATTACCTGGCTCAAGCAAATTAATTGAAGCAATCAATAGGTGTCTCTTGAAATCCGCAGAAAATAAAGAAAAATAAAGGCGATGAAAACAAAACTGATGAGGTCCCCCAAGTGCACCGGCACTTGGCAAAACAGACCCCGCAACAAATGAATGTCCGTTTACAGGAGTTCAAATGCTAGAAAAATCTCTCTCTCCGTCTCTCTCTCTCTCTCTTTTCTTTTTCTCCTTTTTTTGTCTCCTTCACTTCTTCTTCTCGTCTTCTCACGCTATCGTGCGGCTTGGTGAAGAATCAAGCCGCCTTCACGTTGCTTGGGTGCTTCAGCTCTCCTAGGATGGCCTCCGTCGCTCCGCAGGCCCTCGCAAGAAAAATAAAAGAGAATGTGTAAGAAACACAATTATCAAATATGAGAGGAAAAAAATGAATGAATGCAGTGGATATAAAACAATGAAGTGAATGGAAAGAATGTAACAAATATTTACAACCAAGAATAAGAGGTCAAAAGAGAAACCTAACAACCCTCGACGTGCCTCCCCGGCAATGACGCCATTTGTTGAGCAGGATTTTTG
The DNA here is from genome assembly GCA_037367405.1 of Ottelia alismoides. NCBI lineage: Eukaryota > Viridiplantae > Streptophyta > Magnoliopsida > Alismatales > Hydrocharitaceae > Ottelia > Ottelia alismoides. The sequence goes on from JAZKJV010000225.1 coordinate 2,299,982, forward strand.
TGGGATGGAAATTGACTAGTAAAAGTGGTCGTTGCTTTTGTTCCCCAAAATCCCATGCCAACAAATAAAATTTTTTGCTACTTATTAACCTGTATAGCGGACAGGGTCGAACTCAGGGAGGCTACAATTCCTGAGGGTTATTCAATTAATCAGAAACGAATTTAAAGAAAACAAGAATCTCAAAGGACAACTATCCTTGGTTTTTGTGATTTTTTAGTCTTTTATTTTTTATTTTCTTATTTTCAATTTTTTAGTGATTTTGATTTTGCAATTTTTTTAATTTTCAAAAATAACACGAAGCAATATTTACAAGATCAAAAATACGCACACCAACTCTTTTTGTAATTTTTTCAATTCGCCAATAATGCTCAGAAAAATCCAGAAAAAATATTTTTGGGTTTAGAAGTTTTGAATTTTTTTGAGAATTTTTGTGGAATTTTCAGATGTTTTTTTTATTTTTCTAAAAATCAAACAGTGAGAAAATAGGAAAATGTGCACATCCTGGAGTAATTTGCAACTTAAGTTCCCAAAACTCCTGACAATTATTTTTAAAACAAAGTAGAAGCAATTATCTACAAACAGGAACTGAAATCAAAATCTTTGGATATTTGTAGAATTTTTTGTGATTTTTATAAGATTTTTGATGTTTTTCAATTATTTTGAGTTTTGTAAATAATTAATGGATGAAAATTAGTCAGAAATTAAAAGACAATTAAATACAACTACTCTATTTTTTGGAATTTTTGGAACAATATTTGAATTTTTATGAATTTTGGAATTTCAAACAGGGAAAAATGATGTGTTTTGGATTTTTTTCAAATAATAAATGAAGGAAAAATGCAGTAAAATTTTTATGCTAAGAATATAATTACATCAGAAGCATATCACAATTTTTGCAAAATTTTTGGATCCCAAATAACATTTATTTCATTCAAAAAGAGCAAGCAATTTTTTGTTATGTAGTTCAGGGTTTAGAATGCAAATATTCAATGTTTTTGCATCAAATAAATAATATAAATAAATAAAAGAAAGAATGCACTATTTACCCTGGAATAACTTGCTTGAGAAGTTGGCGAGACTCTTTTGGTAATTTCTGAAACCTTTGTGGACCTTAATGAAAGTTGCCCAAAAAAATATTGGATTAAAAATCCTAGAAGGGTTTTCCTCTTTCGTTTACAAACAAAGGGGCTGCTGGGCGCCGCCCCTTCTCTTCTTCGCCACACGAGTGGCGGCAATGGAAGGCGGTGGGCGGTTATGCTTGAAGGTGCGGCGGCACAGTGGTCTGGACGCGCGCGTCTTCGCGCAGGATCGCCGCTGAGGGGTGGTGAAGGACTCGGCGGTTGGCAGGCTAGAGCGGAGGTCGCGGCGGGCGACGTGGGCGCCTGGAGGGTGGCCGCCGATCGCGACTGCGCGCGGGCGTGGTGGTGATGATCTGGTGGAGTCGGATGAGAAGCGCAGAGCTTTTGAGGTCACGTCCATAGGGCGACGGTGGATGTTGCGGGGCGGCGCTGCTCCGGCCAAAGACGAGGGGCGCACGGTGGTTGACGGTCTGGAGCGGAGGTCGCGACGCAGGGCTGTGGTGGTGGTTGCGGCGCTAGGGGGGGCGACGACACCTGGAGGGTACCCAACCCCTTTTTGTGTTTTTTGTAAAATTTTTTATTTTAATGTGAAGAGAAATAAAAAGAAATAAAAACTTTTTTTTATATATATTATTTTTTTTAAATCCGAAAATAGGAATAAAATAAACATGATATAGATTTTTTAAAATTTTTAAATTTTGTGGTTTTTTTATTAATGTTCCTGCAAAACAAATATTAGAGGAAAAGAAACAAACAGATTTTTTTATTTATCTACAATTCGGAAAAAAATGAATGGGGATTCGGCGAAAGTGGAGGATGAGAATCCGATCTCCGGCCACCGTACACGGCCGGAGTTGAGAGATCGTGGACGATAGAATATAACACATGGAGATCGAGAAAGTGAGATGAAAAATCGAGTTGGAGCGGATCAAAATCGTGACGATTTCTTTTAGATCTAGAGAAATAAAAATGACGGAAAAAAATGCGATGAATTAAACTAGTATTAAACTAAGATAAAAGTACGAAGAAAAATGGGGATCTCACCTTAGGAGCGGAAAAGGATCGTGATCGCCTCGACAAGGTCGACTCGCTGTCACTGGACGGCTTGGAGGGTTGGCAACTTTCTCGACGAAATTGTTCTCTCGGAGATCGGGCTCCTCTGTCTAAAGATTGATCAAGTTGGAATGAGGGAGAAGGAGCAATATAAATACAAAAGATGGAGATGAAATTTGAAATTTTTTTGAATTGTTTTGGATAAAGAGATAAGATAGACGAAAAATTGAAATGAGCTAAAGATAAATAGATAAAACTATTTACAAATTATCTATTTTTTTGAATTTTCATCACTTTATTTATTTGAATTAAAAAAATATTATTTTTTAATTTTTTTTATGGTGGTTAATTAAAAATAGCAACTACATACATATACTATCTACATATAAGACATTATATACAAGGGTAAATGAGGGAATTAACCTTTTTTATTTTAAGAATTTTTTATTATTTTATATTTTTTTATTATTTTTATTTTAAATAATTAGTAAAAAATATTTACAAATATATACAAAAACAATATGCACAAAATACATGTGAAAATTGCACACACCACCCCTGAAATCCGACTTTTCAACCGTAACTCCAAAAATTATCAAATCACAGCCAATTTGAAGATAATTATTTTAGAATTCAATAAAAGTGATATTGATTCAATTTGAGATGATATGGAGCCGGAATTAATCTTTCAATTAGTGCTTGGTGGCTTTTTCCAAGTGTAGCTACTTTTATTCTGTACATGATTTAATTGTGCAATTATTTTTAATGATTAGATACATTTTATTTACAACTTTGATTTTGAAAGTTATTTGATTTGAGGTCAATTAATGCAAAAATAAATTAGTGTTAGTTTTATACAGATATACACAAAATAAGTGAGAAGTATTTATAACAGCACACCCATTTTTTTTATTTTCTTCTTAAGGACCCTTATCTCCACCCTACTTTATTCCTGGTCGATCAGGTCAAGTCTTGACCTTCTCTCAGGGTTTGAGTCAACCTGTATACGGTCTTCCTCTTTTTTTATTATTTCCTTTTCTTTATTTTTCCTTTCTTTCTTTCTTTATTTATTTTAGGTTAAAATTAGTAAGAAGTGTACAATATTTACAGAAGCAAGTTAGTAAGAATATGCAGTTAGTGTTATATGCAGGTGTTTGATAAGGGATTTTAAGCTAAAATAAATAAATAAAGATGACGAATCACAGATTCATCAGTAGATTACTGGTGCTTGAATTTAGCTACTAATAAAGGTCAATTAACACTTCACTTTATTGCTCAGAATATTGAGAGGTTGGCAGGAAAAGAGTTCTTTTGTTTCTTGGGTGGGTCCTCGGGGTATAACCACGTTGCTATCCCTCTTGAGGATTAGGAGAAAATTACTTTTAAATGTCTGTTTGGAACCTACACCTTTAGACGAATGCCCTTTGGATTGTGTAACACTCCTGCTACATTCCAAAGGCATATGTTGTCCTTTTTTGTCGACATGGTAGGTAGTTTCTGTAGGTCGTCACGGACGATTTCTCAGTCTAGAGGCATAGCTTTGATACATGTCTTGCTCATTTAAACTGTGTACTTCAACATTGCTGTGAGGTAATTTAGTGCTCTTGTGGGAGAAGAGTCACTTTATGGTGACTAATGGGATTGTATTGGTCCATGTCATCTTCAAACACGGTATGGAGGTTGATCCGGCTAAGATTGATGTGATCTCCAAGCTAGAGTCATCATAGAATTTGAAGTAGTTGAGGTCATTTCTGGGACATGTTGGATTTTATAGATGATTCATTAAGGAATTCAACAAGATCGCCAAGCCTTTGACTGATATTCTGTGCTAGAAGAGTGAGTTAATTTTTGATGAGAAAGTATCCCTTGTATTTAATAAGAAGAAAGCCATGGTTTCTAATTCTTCTATCCTACATCCACCTAATTGGTTTCTTCCCTTTGAGATCATGATGGATGCATCATATTTTGCAGTTACGCTTGTTATAGGGTAAAGAAAATATGGGATATTGTTTTTTATAAACTATGCTATCAAAACTCTAGATTAGGCACATCGCAATTACATTGTCATAGAGAAGGAGATGTTAGCAGTCGTGTTTGCATTAAGGAAGTTTAGATATTAGCTCATTGGTTCACATGTCATTGTATACATGAATCACACTACCATATGGTACCTAAAAGCACATAAGGATGACAAAACACACCATATTAATGGATCCTTCTACTCCAGGAGTCTAATTTAGAGATTCAAGATAAACCTAGAGTGAAAGATGTTGTGGCAATAGTAAATGCTATTGAGCAGTCAATACTTCCTATATCCGAGGCTTTTCCAGATGAGACCATTTTATCTATTGACTCACTCCCATGGTATGCTGATATAGTTAACTATCTTATCTCTTAGAATTTTCCACAAGATTGCTCGAAGCACAAGGTAAACAGATTCCTGCCAGAGATACATTTTTACTAGTGGGAGGATCCGTACCTATTTCCTTAGGGTATCGATTGTATTTGTAGGAGGTGCATTCCTCAGAAGAAATACACCAACGTACTTGAGCATTGTCACATATTAGAGTCTTGTGGGCATCACTCAGGGAAGCGCACGACTACAAAGGTTTTACAGAATGATCAATGGTGGCAAACTTTATTTAAGGATGCTACAGATTATGTTTGAGGTTGTACTTACTGTCAGAAGATGGGAGGAACCGTTGGTCTAAACATACAAAGCCCGTGAGAGATATCCATATTTCAGTTGTTTTCGATGCTCGTGCATACTTCATGGGCCTATTTCCCGTCTGTCAAGGATTTCGGTACATCCTTCTTGCCATGGATTTTGTTAGTCATTGGGTGGAGGCAATCCCACCTGAGCCATAGATAGTCGTACAATTTGTTCCTTTCTCAAGAATGACATTACTACGTGGTTTCAGATCCCCAAGGTACTCATTTCAGATGGGAAGCCATTTCATTAAAAGAGAAGTCAAGAAGCTTGCAAAGTAGAACTCCATTGATCATATATTTGTGTCTCCTAACAACCCACAAACAAATTGCTTGGCTGAAATTTCTAATAGGGAGATAAAGTTTATATCGCAAAAACATGTACATCCAGATAGGAAGATCTGGTCCCAGATGCTTGACTCAGTTCTATGGACTTATCGTATGACGTACAAGTCTCAATTGAGTATGTCTTTTTACAGATTGATGTATGGAAAGCCTTGCCACATGCTAGTTGAATTAATTCACAAATCATTATGGGCACTCTGTGTATGAAATTTGGATTATGAGAAAGCAAGATAGAGTAGGAAGTTGGATCTGAACAGGTTGCTAGAAATCATAAATTTTGCATACAACAAGTCACTCATGTATAGGGAGAAAGCCAAATGTTGGCATGATAGACATGGAAGGAAGACTTTCTCCCTTGATCAGAAAGTTTGGTTGTTTGATAGAAAATTGAAGCCGTTTCCCATCAAGTTAAAAAGCAAATGGTCAGAACCATTCATTGTGAGAGTTGTGCGTGACAATGGTAGTATTGTCATATATGGGTTTCCATCTGACTCAGCCATTTGTTGTGAATGTACAATTGTTGAATCCATATCTAGATCATGCTACATTCGTGTCCATGGTTGATTCCATATCTGTGATATCAGACGATGACTTTTTGACATATTATGTGTCTGATACATGAGCTGATTGTCGCTTGTATATATCCTTTCTTTTTATTCTTTCTTCTGGTGTTTTTCGTTCAACTCTTTTCCCTTTGTACGTGTGTGCTATACTTACGATCTACTATATCCTAAGTACAAAAGAGGTGAATGATCTGAGTTTTTCCATTTTCATTCTTTTTGACCCCTCCTGTTGTTGTTTATACTTAGGAACCCTCTATCCTAAGTACAGGGGGAGTGATGTTGTTCATTTTGTCTCTTTCGTGTTTTTAGTTTCTTTTATTTCTTTTTTTCTATCGCTTGTCCTTCAATGTATTGATATTCATTTTTTATACATAGGGATCTTTTACCTTAAGTATAGGGGATGATGAGTGAAGTCGTTGAGTTTGATCATTCTTTTTCTCGATTTTTGCCATTTATACAGTCTTTTATACTTAGGATTATTTGATCCCAAGTATAGGGGGATCACTGACTTCTATTCTTTTCGTCTATTCTTTGACTCAATGTTGTATATGATTCCTTTCACTTGTTTATACTTAGCACGAGTTATGTCTTCCATTGTAGCTCTTAATGAAGACATTGTTTGAGCTAAGTATATGTCAGTGTCGTATATATTATATATATACTTTAGGTATATCTCGTATTTCTATTACTCATATGGATATTACATTAAAAAATATTTTGTACATATTTCTTACATTTCCATGTGCATTTTTCAGAATGGTATTGACACTTAAACTATTCTAGAATAAAGTCAAAGAATGGAGCTTGATTGGGCCTTTATCCACTTAATTTTAGATGAACTTTATATGAAATGGAATTAAGATTTTTCAGGTCTGTAGACTTAATTATTTGGGAACCACAAAACATAGCTCAGTGTCATATTGACTGCCAAAGTACAATACTTTGGTGCACACACATGATTCTTGTTGAAAATGACCTAACTTTCACACTTGTGCTTGCACTTTGCTTACCTCAGTTGACGTGGTAAAAGGATGGATTTGCCAGCATGAGACACAAGCAAATGGGAATATCAGAAGCTACACATGTGTGGTCATTGTACCCCAATCCAATATAGTAGCGATGTGGTCTAACGAGAAATATTTTCATTTGCAATAAAGCTACAAAAGAGGGATGGTCTACTAGTACAAGAGGAAAAACTCCTTATGTACATGTTGCACCATTGTATGAAAAAATGCAAAATCAAAAACTCAAAAAAGTGGACATGGCTAAATGAAAATAAAATGCATGTCCAGGAATGTATATAGATGTATAGTCAATAAGCAAGCTTGAGCTTTAAAGTATGTTATTTGGGAGCCTGCAACTAGATGACTTGGCTACACTGTCTCGACATCCTTTGATACGTAGATACATTGTATATTGTCCATTCTTCTCTCCACCTCCTCTCCTTTAGTTGGTTATCATGAACTTAGAAAGGAATACCCAACTTCTCAAGGAAAGAGTTATTCCATTGGGGAATAAGGGTGACCATATTGGAGAAGACTGACTTTTACCACTTCAGCCGAGGAGAGATGCATATCACTTACACTATATGAAAAAGATTCATAGTGGTAAGGGTTTGCATATGAGTTGAGTTATTCTGATAGGGCTATTGAGGAGACTTGAGTAAGAGTTGTGTAATTTCTAGAGGGTGTTGGGTTTCAATTCCGTTTCCCATTACGGTTCCCTCCAAACTAATAATTCGAATGTCTGACCAAGCTCCGTACTTTGATTTTATGAAGACAAGTTTAGTACTCAATATTATTCTAGGTTCATTTTTTCCTTTATTCCTTTACTTTTTTTAGTCACAAAAACTAAAATTTAGTGTTTGTTACTGGACTCGCAAAGGTATACAATATGGGGACGATGAATCTACATTTCATCATCTTTATTCCTTTACTTTAGCTTAAAATCCCATATAAAAATCTATAAATATCAATAAGTGCGTACTTTTACTAACCCTCATTCTTATGTAAATATTTTATATTTATCACTATTTTAATCGAAATAAAATAATAAAGAAATAAATGAAAAAATAAAGAAGATAAAAGAGTGTATGTATGCAATAGATACCAGTTGTTTCTGTCCCCAAGAGAAGGTCAAGACTTGAACGGATCGACAAGGAATAAAGTAGGGGAGGTCTAAATACCAAAAATTTTAGAAAAATCAATTATCACTTGCATATATTCATCTTCTGTACACCACTTTATATAATAGACATTATTTTCTTTAATTTATTTATCACCAAATTATTTTTAAACAAAAATGTTTTCTTCCTAAAATTTATACTAAAAATCTTTTGTAAAAAATAAAAATAGTTGCAAAACTTGTAAATTTTATTCTATATATTTATTATTTTTTACAAATTCTTTTATTTTCATAATATTATCCACATTAATTGAAACATATGTACATAAGTAGAATAAAATAAAACCATGAAAACGAAATTAAAATACATTACACATAACAATACATCCGTAAAATATACATGTGTACACCTATAACATATTTATATAATTAATTAAATACACATACAAACTCAGAAAAAATAAAATAAAACTACTTTAATATGTATAAAATAAATTAAAAATGTAGAAAATACCTATAAAAATTAATAAATATATATATTACGAATTGAAAATAACAAATTATAGGTATTTATAACTATATTTTATATGTAAATATTAACTTGCAAAAATAGGCTTTAGAAATTTATAAAAATGATAATAACGAATTATAAAAAATAAGAAACAATTTTATACCAAAAAAATCATTTGTTATTTTTCTCAATTTATTAAAATATTTTGGCCTTGAATTTTTCGGTTTGTCCACGTGAACTAAATAGAGGACTACCTTTGTTGACCTACGATCAACTCTCATTCCTAGACTACCTACCACGTTCAAATTGAGAAGACCACCATCTTGGGTTCCCCATCACTCCTTTGGATACTACTCATTCACGCAAACCATCCTCGATCATCCCTAAAACCCACCTAATCCTTAACTTGTACATATCCCTAGTCGATCAATAATCACTGGTAAATGGACCTCCTCCACCATGCTTATAAATAAACCTCCTTCGACCTAAATATAATTTTTATCCCTCCATTGCCCCTATAAACCCAATCCTTAGTGTGTGTGAGCTTCTTAGAGACAAGAGGAGTTCCCATGAGGTGTGAGCATGGAGAAAAGAGGCAGCGAGGAGTTCCACCACTACCGAGTTTAGTAGCTCCAACAAGGGTTCACCGCTCCATGGAATAGTCAGGTATGAGTTGATTTTCTATTCTTTTTTCTCACATCAGATTCCTTCATTTATGGTTAGTATTAGTTTTACCAATTCCTCAGTAGGTTAGCGTATTGTGGACTTGGAATGGGCTCAAGGTAAAAGTCAACGTGATTCCGACCTGTTTTGACGTCCACCGCAGATCCATCTCATTCCCATAAGCCTACTCCATCTCCTGACACATAATCCCTCCTAATTTTGCAAGAACCCGACTCAGTCGCTGCTCATCCTCTGTCATTCCCTAGATCACCTTCTCCTCTTCACCCCCATTATGCACATAAGCTTTAAATAAGGTTGAGGATGCTCCCCTGCAGTCCCTGAATCCTTTTTCATTGGTTAGTGGTGAATAAGTTGCACCTTGGCATAAAATCAGAACTAGATTAGAAGTTCCATATGTAAAGAAGAAGACCATTATAGGTCCCCATCATTGGGACCTGGACCCTCTCGATGCCTCCTATAGATGTGTATGGACACCACGATGGTGCCGGACTATTCAGACACTCAAAAGCAGGCTGGTGCGTGGAGTTATGATTGATCGAAGGATGAATATGGAAGTGTTGTTCCCTATTCTTGCATATACCTCTAGAGCTGTCAAATGAAGCACTCGACCCATATATAATGTGGGTTATGGATTTAAATCGAAATGAAGCGTGTCCGACACTGTTGGATACTCTCTTGGATTGCATATGTAAATACCATGTTGAGATAATATGGTTTTTGGATGATTTGATAATGTGGATTTATTATGAATTAATTACTCACTATCACTCTATTTTAAGTTAAAAATCCATAAAAAAGTCATATATTGTAGAAAATTCTAAAAAATGTTGTAACCTCAATTCATAATGTTTTAATTCCAGTACAATTTTCATAATTTTTGCACTCTTTTTGTGTCAAAAGTTGCACAAAAAACCATAAAGTGAGCATTTTTCAGTGTTGCATTTTATACCATATAATTCAAAAAAATGTATTTTGCATTCATCATTAGATTAGGTTTTTTAGAAAAAAATACATTTGGGCTAAATTGGATTAATTTCAGATTAAATTTAATTTGGCTAAGTTGTCGTGTATTTTTTTATTAACTCAATTCACCTGCCTTATGCGTTTTCATATTATTTTACATAAAAAAATAAAAAATGCATTGGAAACCTAGACCTAATTTCTTTGAATTAACCCGAACATGTTCCTTTGCCTCTGTGTTTTCGATCTCGGACTTGCCCGGGATATAAATTTAAGTAGGGACACTCTTTACATAGATCGTTTCTCGATTATGAATGATTCATAGAGTACATGTATTACAATGAATAGAAATTATATCACGTATTTAGCAATCCGTCAGTTGAAGCCATTGCTGGGGAGGCAAACGACTTAGGGATTAATTAGAAAAAATAAATTTAAGTTTTCCCTCGCTCGGGTAGTTTGACCCTTGAGTCACCTTGTAATTAATCCATTTTTTCACTCAATTTTATTCAACATATTTTTGTATATAGTTTGTTGTTATCTCTAATAAAATTTATATTTTCCTTGCAAGGGCTAGGTGGACTTGGAGTGCATCAGATGTCGATGGATGTGACGTGTGCCGACTGTTGAGAGGGTAGGAAATTTAATTTTTTTGAGCATATTTTTTATAAATTTTTGTAATTATTGTGTTGTAATAATTTAAGTAATTTTCTTTTTACATCGGCTCTTGTTTGAGAGCTCGTGCTTGTATCGGGACTAGACATTTGACCCCTTCATGGTCGTGTGGTTGCTTTTCGTAGAATAGGACTTGTACTCGCCGTTATTAGAGAATTTTTATTAGAATATTATTATTTCTTTTGCTCATAATCTTTAGGACACATCACATTTAGCGAGACACACTTAGATTGTAGAGCTACTAGTCTAAATTAAATTGTTCATCACTCGCTAATAGAACTGCCTGTCTAAGAACGGTTTTCTCGTTTGTATTCATATATTATAAAATTTCAATTCTGCCTTGCATCCCATATGTAGAGAAGGAGATCACTGTAAGTCTTCCAAATTGGGCTTACATCATTGATTTCACTATTTGCATCGATTTTTCTCGACTCCCTCCCCCTTGGTTTTCGAAACTTTGTTTAAAAGGAAATCAGGACTAATCGTTAGGCATGCCATGTTTGGGGGATTTATAAAGTGATAGCGGAACTTAAAATCGGGACTGCTAATTAGAGTTGACCAAAAAAATTTGACTAAAAGTAACACTTGTATTAAGGAGAGCAAAACTATCATTATGCTTGTGCTATTGTGATCGTTGAGAGCTTGGGACGAATCCATAGGATAGTGCCCAAAACCCACTTAAAAACCTTGTGTATTTGGACATATATCTTGATTTATCACCTAATTGAAATTCCTTGTGGCTATCACTCTTGTGTTGGTGAATTCTAGGTTTACTCTTGTGTTTTGTCTGTTTGTGTGTTATTTGGTGCACTTGCACACTTTCTTCCTCGATCCGCTTCATTCTTCCATATCTTGTCAAAGATGTCGGAACATTGGTCATCATATCTAGGTCATTCTTCCTCGACCATATTCTGATCATCTCCACCCTCTTATTTCTCTTCATATCCACACCCCGATCGCGAAGTCAAAACTCCGACTGACTTCCCACTTCTTTGTCCCTCTTACATACCCTACATTCTTACATCCATGGACCACATCCACCCTGGATTGACTCACTATATTCTCGTACGCTTGCTGGAATTAAGGAACAAATCAAAGAGAAGGGCACTGCTAAGATGAATAATTGACAAAAACAGTTGGCCCCACAAACCTCATTCTCTCCTCGAGTGGGGACCGGTGGCAACCATTGACCTATATACATCCTGACTTATCCTTAGGGTACAACATGGTCATCCAAGCAAACGGAATGAAGAGGCTTGCATCGTATGCTCTTCCTGATTTTATTCGCCAGAGTGATCAAGTCTACATTGATCAGTCTTCATATCACCCATTCGGAGAGACGACATATACAAAGGATTGGATTCATGCGACCAATTTATAGATCCCCTATAAACTGACTCCACCTTATAAGGTTCCAACCAACATCTACCATACACATGGGCCATACTCAAGCCAACATTACACGCCTGAGTTGATGTGTATTGAATATAGGAGCCCGAGTTGTCAACAATATCCTCCAATTGAGCAGACTTCTCTCATGATATGTCAAGAGAAATTATTGAATGATGGCATTTCTTGAACAATCAAGAGTCCATGTATGAAAGTGGATCATGGATTTCGCGGATTGAATTTTGAAAATCTGGAAGACAACAAATTGACCATACGTCATGCACAGATGGAGTCCCTTGTACCTCTCTCTTCTATTAACCACTTTCCCTCCAAACAATAATATGTACATTCTCCTACTCTTCCTTCACCTATCAAATTGAAAAACCCAAAAACACTATAAAACTTGAAAAAGGAAAAGATCTTAAAAAATTGGACCCTGCAATTACAGAAGTGATTGATAGAGACTTGATTTTTTTAGCTTCCCTTGATAATCTCCATTGAACACTTTACCGACCACAAAAGATTTGTGAGAAGTAAATTGATGCCTAAAAGGTCAGTTAATAAGACTATAAGGGCAGAGAAATATATAGTGTCTATGGCCACCTCTTTGGTGATAGGGAGAAAAACCAAGACCCGTAGAGTGAAGCGGTTGCCTAAGGTTGATTGTGAAACTACCTTCACCCATACATGAATCGATGTTGACTCACCAATAAATATGCTCCCGACCTTTGTGTTTTCCAAGCTCAAACTCAGAACAAGCAGGAAGATGAGAGAGATTGTTCAGCTAGCTGATCGGTCTATAAAACAGTAGAGAGGGACCATTTCAGTCATCATTACTTTCTAAGGTGATTTACTCCAAATAAACTACATGATCATTGATATTGTGCACCGAGGAGAGTTCACCCAGTCTCAAATAATTCTCGGGAAGTTGTTCTTAGCCTTGTCTAAGTCAACTATAGATTGCGAGACTCGAGAGATCGATTTCACTGCATTGGGACCACTTCGACCTCACCTAATCTTCGAGGACACACGATAATCTTAGGTAACCCATTATGTCACAGACAGTCATGACCTCCGAGAGACAGTTGATTCTCTTCTCTCTATGACACCAAATATATCGACTATCCAGACGACCATTAGTTTAGAGACTCCCTACACCCCCACATTACCCACTGCTTTCATCACCAACACCATGATAGCTTCTCGAGAGGACTCACAACCAGAAGCTGCCCCTTAGTCAGACATGATCATTTATGATTTCCATGTCTATTTAGATGATCCAATACTTGAGCCCGTAAATGGCAAGACAACTGAGAACACTATTCCATACTAGATATGTGTGCTGACCCTGCAGGAGTATCATAATGCATATGATGACTCATATGATGATGAACATATGGTCAGCATGCCACACTCACTACATCTAGGACTTGCACCAAAAGAGAAAACTAGTATCAAATTGACCAATCTTGATAAATCAGTTGCTCCATCCTCTAGTCGCTCATCTGGTAGAGAAGAGTATTGATTCCTAGAGGTGTTCCCCGAACTCCTCCAGACGTATCACTCTCCTCTTCCTCTTGATGCTTCAGGTTCTAGATAACTGACTAAGAAGGTTGCCTTCGACATAGCAGAGAAGTATATTTCTGAGGAGTCCTCATCAGGTCTAGATGAGGTGATCTATATGAGTGAGCTCAGTTCACATGTTTTCAAGCCATACTTGAGCAAGCAACCATGTGTTTACCCTCGTTAGATGTTCCCTGCCCCTCACTATTATTCTTCTGAGTACGACTCTAACAGCGACACATATGTATACTACCCACCCCTTGCTCCTCCAAGAAAGTCCGTCAGAAACCTTCTTAATCCTTGTATATTCTCACTCCTCCTTATATAGTTCTTCCTTCCTTATTTCCCTACCTCCCATGTAGTTTGAATCACTCACCCCAATTCCGTATAATTTTTATTTTGTGTCTATACTTAGGATGACTAGATCCTAAATATAGGGGGTGAGTGACCCGAGATGCTCCATCACTTCTTGTATATTCTTTGCGCCCTCACCCGAATCTCATTCTTGTATTCTCTCCAATACTTAAGCTAACTAGAGCTTAAGTATATGGGGGTCGATGCCCGTTGTGTATTTCTACCTTGCTCTTATATTCTTTTTCTCTTATATTCCTTTCACCCACTTATGTTTAGTATGAGTTATGTCTTTTTGTCACCTAGTGCTATGAATACATAGCACATGCTAAGTATAGGTGGTTTTGTATACATTACATATATACTTTACATATAGCTCGTACTTTGACTTGTTGGTAATTAAAATAAGGGTCTATGTGTAAATTGTTGTAAATAAGAGGTATAATAAAAAACCCTTTCATATGGAAAAGGATTTTCAAAAATAAAAAAGAAAAAAAACTAAAACTCTACTTTTTTGAAAAGATATACACTTTCTGAAAAAATAAAAATAATAATTTAAAAATCAGAAAAAGAACTATTCAAAAAAAATGTTTTCTTCCTATTTTCAAAAAAAATATTTTCAATACAAATATGTATCATTTCTTATTTACCTTTATAAAAAAACTTTTAAAAAATGGTACAAAACATTTTTCAAAAAATTATTTCATCCTTTCCTTTCTTTTTCAAAGCAATAAAGAAATAATATATATATATATATATTAAAGTCACAAAAAACTAAATAACTTGGTATATAAGGACTTGAGATTTTGAGTTAACCGGCCTTACTCATTAGGGTCTTTGACGTAATTATTCATATCTACCTAACTTGAACGATTTGTGTGCTATATTGCATGCTTAGTCTCGACTTTATGAATATGATCAACACCTCACATACACGACTGCAGTTATGATGAGATGAGTTGAAATTTCACTTGAGAAATTGAGATGAGGGATTTGAGTTTGGAACTAAATTAATGATGCTCGAGGATGGGATAAAATCAATGAAGGCTTCTTGAAACCAGAGTGTCAGCATCTTTAGCCAGTATGAGAACATGGTTCTTGTATTATCTCTTGATATTTACCTATGTGACAAGGTGTAATGAAATCTAAAAAAATGTTGATCAATGTGCTCTAACTTTTGGTAAAAGCAGTGGATATAGTCAAAAATCAAAGAAAAGAAAAGAAATAAATGTTGAGAGAAAATCTCTCATCATACAAAGTCAGATATCAAAGAGCTTCCATCAAAGGTAAGTGCTCCTAACCTTTTTAAAGTTTCCAGTTGGACCACCTCTATTAGGACCAGGAGTCGGGCTAGCTCCAAAAAAGGGCTCTGCATCGTAAATGCTACAAGTCTTGGTGTAGAAGGTATATTAGATACTAGAAAAGGCACACCATTGTGTGCTCCTAGGAAAACAAGTGCATACAACTCCAAATTTTCTTGATGGACACACTGATCCACAACCAAAAAAATACGCGTGTTGAGTTAGTAAGGCACTCGAGAGGATCCTTGTTCCAATGAGAGGGAGAGGAGAAATGACACAATCCTGTACCCTCCATCAATTGGCCTTCCATCTGCACTTTTAATTCTGACAATTAAAGAGTTGGTGGATTGGATGCAATATTAGGTTTATTCCCTAGAAATGAAGTTCCGGTTCTAAGGAGTGTCTCTTGGACTGGAACCTTGGGTGACATTGCGACTCTACACTTGTAACTGCAATCCACACTTAAAGTCATATACCTATTATATATGTATATAGAGAGAGTCTATTGATTAGGGAAAATGGATACCTTTTGACTAGAGCTTGGTTCAGCATAGAATTTTAGGATCACTAAAACTAAGAGTTCTCGAACGGTTAAGTCTTGTATTCACATGCACAGTTAAGGGTTAATCCAACCTATTCATTCCTTAGTTGCTCTAGGACTGGCAAAGTTTAAGTATGGGGGGTTGATGAATCCATGATTCATCATCTAAATCTACTTATCTTAACAAAATCCCCTAGTAAAATATCAAATAAATATCTATGAAATCAATAAATTAACAAAATGATATTTGTAAATAAAATACACTAATTATTGTATATTATATTGTATAAAACAAATCAATTATAAAAAGTCATAAATTAGAGATTTTCACCTATAATAGCCTAAAACATCTTTTACGTTTAGTAAATTCATTTCAACATCTTTTTGGCTAATTCTTTCTCCAACTTGTTTATAAGATTGTATTAAAAAATACAAAATAAATTTTACTTCACATAAATACGCCAAGATCACATAGAGAAAAAGCCATAAAGTACAACTCCCTGACCAAATTCCCACTCCGTATGTACTCCAAACTCACCAAACTCACTTTTAAAGTTCAAGTTAGAAAATACCTATCCAATGAAAGTGGTTTCATTAAAATTGAAGCTCGTTTGTAAAATATGGGTTTTGGGACCTAGGTATGCATTATATATTATGTAAATATTCATTACTTCTTCGTTTTTTTATTTAATTTTCATAGTTACCAAAAATACAAAAAAAACATTGTTGTGTTGTATTTTATTTCGGGTATTTTATTTTATTTTATGTTGTAAATATCTTTTATTAAAAATAAAAAATTTAAATAAAGAAAAGTAGAAAAACATACATATTGTTTATCTTAATTTTCTAAATTCTTCTTTTTTCTGTTTATTTTATTATCTCTTTTTAGTAGCCTACTTTTATTTAATTTTCATTCTCTACAATAACTTCTCTTAATCCATTAACCTTCATTCAATTCCACCATTAATCTAACTTTCCATTCAACTCCACCATTAATCTAACATCAAATTTAACTCCACCACCTTTCTAACCTCCCTCTCTCTTATTCTTTATATTCAACTCCACATCCTCATTTTTCCCCATCCACAATTCGTAGAGAAAAAGGAGAAAGCTTGGAATGTGGTGTCAGTGACAACGACTTATTATCTTCCTCAAGCGACGACTTCCTTCAGACGAGATCCGCCACGACTACTGTCACCGCACACAAGTTTCCCATCGAGCTCACATAGCTTCTCCGATTTTTATTTCGCCAAACAGATCGGGGCCACGACAGGAGTCCAACGTAGCTGCTCTGCAAATCTTGAGAACCTCAGGTAAGTATTCACTCTCATTTCACTTGTTATTTTATTATATGAAACATTTATTTTTCTCTTGTTTTTCACACCGCATCTAAATTACCATCTCTCCATTCCATCATCTTCCTCATCATTCTATTTGTCATTTATTTTCATGTACACTAGTTTCCACTTTGAAAAAAAATTAAAAAACTAAATTTTAAAAAAAAATTAAAAAAAACAAGTAGGGGAAGCAGCAAGAGCCATCGTCTCTGCCTACATCCACCCTTTTAGAAGCATTGTCGTGTGCAGCCAGCAGCTGCCATTCGCCCCCCTTGGTCGGCCGCCTCCCCGTGTTGGTTGTGCCGCCATCCTCCGCTTCCAATGCTAGACACCCCCTAGGTATCCCCCATCCAATTCCTTCCAACAAGCGGCTACAACCTCATAGGTCTGCCCTCCAGTAGCCCCACCTCGAGGGCCCGCTCCTCCAGCCACTAGACAGAGCGGTGCCACCACGCATGACCACCGCACCAGCCACACTATCACAGCTCTAGTACGCCACATGCACCCAAGAGCGTTGTCGCCCTTAAGAACTCCTTGATGTCCATGCGTTAGTCGTGCCCCCACCCTGCCTCGGCCGCCCTCCGCCAGGCACTCCTCACTTCACCGCCTCTTGCACCGCGGTCGTGCATCACTCTTCCCCACTGAACCATGCGGTGGTTTGCCCATCTAGCCCTAGCCTTTGGAGAAGAAGGTCTTCAATTTTTTATTTTATGTATTGTAAAAATTGCATATTATTTTATGCATGTTTTAAATATCTACAAAAGAGTCCCTACGCATAGTTTGTTTAAGACTATTCTTTTCTGAAATTGCATGGATACACTATTTTTACATGTTAATTTGGACATCCTTCTTGCATCTTTTTTATGAAAAATGTTATTATGTTGAGCAACTAATTATCTATTCTTTGTATTTTTTGAATATCGAGTAATTAATTAAAATTATTTGAGTGAAATATTGCATATTTTACCCAATCTGAGCTCCTAAATTCATAATTGACCCACGGTTGCTTCGAAAATTCATTCAAAATTAGAAATAATGACTTAACATTTTTTTTAATTACTATCCAAATTTCATCTTAATTGGAGTTGTCCTGTTCCTTTAATAAATTATAGAGTGATTTTCGTTAATGATTTTTAATTAAAGTCACATACATTAATTTTACGAAATTTCATTGCGTATATAAATACCTTCTTGAGAGAAATTCGTTTCTAGATGATTTTATAATGTGAACTTATTAGGAATTAATTACTCATTGTGACTCGGTTTCCATTAAAAATCCATAAACAAATCATATATTGTCCGAAAATTCTTAAAAAATTACTGTAACCTTATTTCATCATGTCTTAATTCCAATACAATTTTCAAAATTTTTGCATTCTATTTGTGTGAAAAATTTTATAAAACCCATAAAAGTGAGCAGTTTTCATCATTGCACTTTAACCCATAAAAATCCAAAAAATGTGTTTTGCATTCATCCCTTGATTAGGTTTTTATAAAAAATAATTTTGTTTAAATTGGATTAATTTTTTATTAAAATTAATTTGTCTAAGTTGTGGGTTTTGTTATTAACTTAATTCTCCTGCATTTTGCATAAAAAAATACTGCATTGGAAACCTAGACCTAATTTCTTTGAATTATCTTGAAGTTGTTCCTTTGTCCCCATGTTCGACCATATACTTGTCCGGGATACAAACTTAAGCAGAGACACTCTTCATGGAGATATTTTTTAGTTCTGAGTGATTCACTAAGTAATCGTAATACAACCAGTACAAATTATATCACATATTTAGCGACACGTCAAGGGGGTCGACTATCTCTATTCATCATTTATTCTTTTTCACCAACTTTTACTTACCACGAGTTATGTCCTCCTCCTTCTCTTTTGATGCTATGAGGACATAGCACAAGCTAAGTATGGGATTTGTATATATATTTTATATGTACTTTTGTCCATAATTCTTACATTTATGTATTTTCTATATATATAACATCCATAAAAAGTGGGTGAGGGCTAATTTAAAATCCACTTATCTATTTATTTATTATATATAAAATCCTTGTGAATAAGTAAAATATGCCTAAAATCCTTATTTAAAATATTTAATATATATATATATATATATAATATGTATAATACTTATTAAAATCCCATCTAATAAAATATGTGTAAAATTCATGTAATATCTATAAAATCCTTTTTATATAAAATTTGTAAAATACTATAGTTATTTAATCCAAATAAAATATGGGTAAATTATCTTGTAAAATTTTTGTACAAAGATCCGCATATAAAAAATTGAAAAATCCGTAAAAAATATAAAGTCATAAAACTCATAAATATTACAAAAATCCATAAAAATGAGTAAAATTCAGAAATATACTTCACAAAAACATTGTTTCATCTGCGTTCTCATTTTTCAGAATAAGTTTGATTCCTATAACAAAAGTTTAGGAATAGTCCAAAAAATGGAGCTTGATTATGGTCTTTAACTTTCATTGTAAAGAGCCTAGTTAGGAACTAGTATTTAGACTCTTCTGGTCATTGACATAATTCTTTGGGTTCTATAGGACCATGATTGGGAAGTCAACTCGAAAAGTGCATAAGTATAACACTTGGTGTCATACGTTTAACTCTTCATTAGTGAATCTATCTTGGACACATGCACTTTGCACTTAGCTCAACTTGCAAGAGGCTACGAAGGGCAATCCAGTTTAGTGGAGTGTTTTTATCCTTGTCTATTAGCATAGACGTCTAAAGACATGAGAGATTGGGGTTGAAATAATGCTTTGGATGAGGAAGGGTCTGTTGGCACCATTTTTCCAAGACTTTAAAAAATGGACGGAATGAAGAGATGCTCTATCCATCGAGGCATAGAAAGATTGATGCCGTGTAAACAGATTACAAAGCCAATTAAAAGAAGAAGCCATCTAATACAAATATGATCATAATGTCCAAGATTCCACTTAAAGCTTGCACATCGTAGTGGAGACTTAGATACACTGGCTAGGCTTTACAAGGAGATGCATCTACACTGGTCGCACTCTGGTTCTTTTCTCATTCTTCTACTTTCTCTCTCTATTCAATTGTGGACACAATATGACCTAACCTTAGAAGGGAATACCCCCTCCTTGAAGAAAGAGTAGTTGGATGAGGAACCAATGAGATTATATTATTGGGATAGGTGGTTTCTTCAATTCTTTAAGCGGGAAGAGCTAAAACAATTCACACGCAATACAAATAGAATTCAAGGACTGATAGAGTTAGCAATATGGATGAGTGGATCTGAGATGGCTGTTGAGGTGAACTTAAACAAGGATTTGTGGAACTTGAGGGTTGTTGAGACTGAAATCCTAATTATATTTAAGACTCTGACAAAATGCTTGTTTTAGGACCGATCAAGCTATGACTTTCGTTTGTTCTCGTGAATTGGTTTAGGAAAATATATTCCTTCTAACTTTCTTTCTTTTTCCCTTATTTTCCAAATATGTCTTTGCTAAGGGACTAGCAAAGTTTAAGTATAGGGGGTTGATGAATCCATGATTCATTAACATTCTTTCTGCATTTTATCTTAAAACCCTTAACAAATACATGTAAATATTCATTAATTTCCATCTTTTAACAAAACCATACTCATGAATAAAAATGCTCTTTTAAGCATTAAAATCATGTAAATAAATAAAGTAATAAAAATAAAGAAAAGAAGGCTGATTGTAGACACGTATATATGTACAATATGACTTATAAAATAAATATAGCTGAAAGATATATTTATAACCTAACTTTTGTGACCAAGTCATCATAGATTAGTTGACAAACAAATAAGTAGGGTGAGATATGGAAAGAAAACAATAAAAAAATAATTCATTACACTCTATACATTCTTCATTATTTATCCATTATTTATCAAATATTCATTGATTTTTATTTATTTCATATGAACATATTTTTCAATAAACTCTTTTACTAGTTATTTGTAATAATATATAGAAAAATATAAGAATAAGTTAAAAATATTATCTTGTACATATGCCAGAAAATCCATCTTTTAAATTGTCAAAATCTCAACATCCGAACATCATAACTTTCTCAAACAAACTTCAATTTCATTTTACTCACTTTAAAGTTCATAAAATAATATACTCTAATTAGTGGAGGTAATTTCACTCAAATCAGAGTCCGTTTGCAAAAAGTCAGTTTTGGGATCTCATCAAAACTGGGTTTCTGGGAAATTTATTTTACCTAGACCTCATTATTTATTGTTTTAATGATTTTACCATTTTTAATTATTTTTTAGAACTTGTATTTTAACCCTAATTTATTTCATAATTTTTGTATCTTATTTTCTATTTCGAATAAAACAGAAACTCTAACTAGTAAGTAAAATTAACTTACAAAATTTATATCCATTTTTTATATAATATATTTAATTTAATTTATGAAAATATACAAAAATTAATAAATATTCTATTTATAATCTTAATAATCAATAAAATATAAATTGGTAAATTATCTATTAATTTATTGAATTAATAAATCAATTATCTTTTATCTAGTAGTATTTATACTTATTTATTAATATATTATTTATATTACATAAGATATCTAATATTTATAAAAACAAATTATGCCATAATTTAGATAATTTAATTATCCATACATTTCAATTTTATACCTATTTAAAATAACCTCATTTATTATTTAGTATATAATTTATAATAATATTCATCATATGGACAACCAGGTGCTCACACTTGTCAACACTTAAGTGCTTTCTTCTTCGAAAACCCAATTTGCTCTTTTGTTTTAACCACCTACATTCAACAATTTCTACCCACTTCATCCTAACCTCCTTAATCGATCCAAACCTTGAAATCCCTACTCCTATCAAACGTAATACACGCCCATCATTGATCTTCAACTAACTCTCCTCATATCATCTTATAAAAGCCGTCAACTTCATCTTTCCATACTAACTCTCCAGAACTGAACCAACTCCAGTTCCAGTACTTGAATACCCAACTTCCAAGCCTCACTCTGCCTCACTCCGACTGTGATAGGGTCTGAGGACAACCCTGCGTGGAAGAGGAAACGTCGGAGGGGACGTTCCAGGGCTGGAGCATCGCCTTGCATCGCGCTGCCACCGCATAAAACTCCATGAAGACCGCCCCGTCGAGCAGTGAACAATAGAGTCATATACTCTGCAGCCACATGTACTTTATCTATATTTCTTCTTTTTGATTCTCGATATTTGTGCATGAATTATTTCCTTTAATCATGTAATTAGAACCTTCTAATCACCTTTTTAATCGCTACTCAATCACCCTTCTATTCCTACTTCAAATTCAATCAAAAATCATTCTCCATTCCTCTCCCATTTTCACTCTTTTTTTTTGTAAACACATTTTTTAATCTGCAAATTCATAATCTTCTTGGTCCATTTCATTACAAATTGAGCATCCACATTCTCATTTACAACTATATCTACCATTTGGAGCAAGAATTTGATCTGGAGAAGCTTTACTTTCAACAAATTCAGGCAGTTCTTCGAATCCCTAGATCTACCCGTTGTTCGATCATCCTAAAGAGTTGCCACCTTCATCATCATCTCGCCGCCACATTCCTTCACCTTTGAGCCAGCTCACCCGGAGGAGAGCTTGAGGGGTGAAGGCGTCACCCCTCTTGACCTGTAGGAGGACATAACTCGCAACTAGTCACCGGAGATAAATCAAAGAAGGGAGTGACTTCACCATGAACGTCGAAAGGAGGAGAACAACCAAGAACTCTAGAGTGTACAGGATGCTGACACATGTTCAGGCATAGAAGATCCACATCATGCCAGAGCTTCTAATCACAACTGTCTTAGCAAACTGGTAGAACATTTACATCTTATGCCCAACAGACTTCCAGAAATAAAGTCTACTTCAATAGTTTTCCAAATTTGCATCAAGGTCCTCGCACAAGGTTCAAAATGCAAACCATTTAGTATTTCTTGCATTTTAGCCCCTGAACAGGGACCTTTGTGTAACAATTTATTTTATTTTCTTGCACTTATACCCCTTTGTTGTAGGGTCATTTTGGACATATTTTTTATTTGTTTCTCATTGAATTTTCTAGGGTAGTTACGCAACTACCCTCACAAGATTTCTTGATAATTTTCATGTATTTTTGCTGTGTATTATGCTGTATTTTATTTTTCTAAAGTTGTATACTTTTTGAGTGTTTCTTCAAGAAGAAATAAAGATCGTAAAATTCTCTCTCTTTCTCTCTCAAAAGCCATAATATAGGTATTCTGCCTCCTCGAGTTCGACCCTGTGAAACTTACATGGATAAATAAATAGTTTAAGGATAAAATAGGAGAGAAATATCTTCATTCATCTTGTTTTTCTCTCTCCTATTTTATCTGAATTCTGTCTGATTAATTGAAATTTGCTTAGAACTTCCTACAAATGACATTCCTTAATCGGCTCGCAAAATCCTATTATCAATAGTTACAACATGTTTTAATCATCTAAGCTCTGTCGCATGCAATGACATGGTTTTAGCATTCGACAAACTCCTGTAATCGGCCTCCTTGCTCCATTCCCCTTGTTGATGATCTGGGATCCTTCTTGGAAGTCCTGTGAAAATCTTATAGGATTGTTGATTAGATGGGTCCCTCTGGATTATCAACTTGATGGATGCTCATCAACGATGGGCCTCTAGAATGGGGCACATTCAAGATTTTTACCACTGAAGTTCTTATAGACCTACAAATGTTAGCCACAACCAATGCGATTGTACGTGCATGTTGTGGAGTGAGTGAGGGGTAGTGATCACGAAGAATGCAGAAACCCTAGCGAGTTCTCCTCCTCCTCTCCTAGAGGTGAAGGCCTTGAGGGGATGAGGTTTATGACGGAAGAAGACGGTGAACGAGGTGGTCGACGTGAGTGCTGGTGGCTTGGAGAAAGTAGAGAGATGGAGATTCAATAGGGGAACAATGCGTGAGCATTGGATATAAAGTAGAAAAGAAAATATAGATATAGAGGAGGAATACCTAGTGATTTGAAAGGATGAGCAACGAAAAAAGAGGCGTGAGCAAAGGCTCCGTTGAATCCTCCAATTGTCATACGACATGCTTGGTTGGAGTGTGGAAAAACCATTAAACTTGGCTTTGGTCATCAAGGGTCTATACATGTGCTCTTGTCATCAGCGCGAAGCCGGATCCAACCTCCCCCTGTCATGGGGAGGTGGATGGCCCCTCAGCCTTGTCTCGTGGAATGGTGGTTAAAGGTGGATGAGAGTGGAGGAGACCTATTTTGAAGGATACGTGGAATCCTCAAGCACATCACGGAAGCGTGTTGATCGCACCTCATGCGATCGGGGCGACTAGTCGCACTAGTTGCTGGGTGCAGCGGAATTTAAAAAAAAAATTAAACCAAGAGTTGAAGCCACAAGATCACAAGAACATTTCTTGGATCATTTCATCGAACTACAAAGTATTAGAAATACCTCTTAAAGCATGGTTGCGATCACGAGATCTCTAAAGCAAAAGATCCTCGTGACTCAAGTCGGATCTACAAAGATGGCACATGCGGGCGCGATGATGAGACGTGTTCCTCCTGCAATCCTCGATGAAGATCCAAGCCTTGAATCTCCTAATTTCTTCCAACAAAATCAGTCGATGGAGATCCACGAGCAATCGAAGCGACATCACAATGGCGTGGAGATGATTGCTTGTTCCCTCAAAGCACAAGGTGGACGGCCACCATAGAGAGAGAGAGAATGAGAGAGAGAGAGTAGGCATGTACTCTTAATGTTTATCTAGAAGGGCTAGGGTTTTCCTCCTATTATATTAGTTTAAGAGTCCATGGATCACAATCCATGGCATACATAAAATCAATGGTTAGATCGATATGCGTATTAAATCAATGGCCATGATCATTGTTGTTAAAAAAAACAACAATATATATATATATATTAAATTAAATATATGTTGCATTATCATCAACATAGTTTAAATCAATAAAATTAATTATCACAAGATAATATGATAATTATTTAAAAGATGATAATTGCCCACCTAAAAACATGGGGTGTCACCCATGACTAATTCATGGGTGACACCACCACATTTGGTGGCTAATAATCCCAAATTTATTTTTTATCTTATTATCTCTTTGCAATATTATCCTCTAAATTAATTCCCAATTAATTTGGGAATATTTAATGCAATATTATCCACTAATTTAATTTCCAGTTAATTTGTCAAAATTTCATTCATGCCATTGAAAAAATATGAATCATATTTACAACCCAAACTAAATTGTAAATTACATTTCCAATTAATTGCTTAATGTGAATCTAACTCACATTAGCAATTAACAAATGCTAATTACAAAGGTGCTCTCTCTCTCTAATATATTGTAAATCACAACTATAATATATACACAGATAATATGGATAGTACTATCCACAATCTGCATTTCCTTGATAATTAAATCCCATTTAATTATCTTGGATAATCCTTCTCATAATCTGAATCCCATTCATATCATTCTTGATAATTAAATCTCATTTAAATATCAACATCTTGTTGCTTTGATACATAATTCATCAAATGAACTATTCTTGAACTCCTTCAAGAATAATGTGCTTTCTCCGCACATACTTGGAGATAAGGACATGGCGATTGTATTGTTCCACGTATAGTGACTTGGATGTTGGGATCTCATCTTAAATCTAGATCTTACGTACCTCCCACAGATGCTTGATTAAATCAAGACCGCAAATATAATCTTCTTATTGCATCTGAATCTCATTCAGACCAATGTCCAACACTTGGACCAGGATTAGATTGCTTCTCTACTGAGAGGAGTCACTAAAATCCAGACTTGTTTCATCACTCCCTCGGAATGGAAGAGTCATGGTTATACAATTGTTTATGATCACATCTCCCTCAGGTATTCCCAATACCTATACATCCTGCATACTAGAAGACCCATAATCAACACGAATATGTAGATCAATTTTACACTATCTTCTTCAGGGTTTAATCAATAAGTTTCTCAATCTTGGTCATTGGGAATAGGTATCAATCATATGCTTTCCCAAAGCATATATTATACCTTCAATTTCTTGTCATGCTTCCAAAGCACGACGACCATGCATGGAATTTGATCGTTCCCAATACCTCATGAGTGAGCTCATATCTTCCAGTTCATTAGTGAACATGTATGATCCCTTTGAGAGATCATATTACTCATATGCCCTTACATGCACACCAGCACGCCGGTGTATAGACCATGGTTAGGTCATCATCCTATTGGTCTGCCAAATGTACACACTCAGACATATAGTAACACATCTATCACTGGTCAGAGGATGCGTGCCTATGCTGTGACAGCATTCAACATAGGACTTAGGTTATCTCGATCTCGTTAAGTCAACCCTTTGACCTACCTAATCTGACACCTCCGAATCACTATGCCCTTGCAGAGGACCTGCATCAAGAGGTCAGTCAGATATCAACCTATGTGAGAAAAAAGGATTGCCATCTCCTACTTAGGCTGGAGATCATCTCTTAATAATCATTTGATGGTGCTTGATGAGTCCTCTATCTAACTCTTTAGATATTCATCCAAACACCAGCCTCTATGATTCATTTAATGAATCGACAGCTATATGATCATCAATATGGCCATGGTACATAACCCTAATTATACAGAGGGACCTTATAGTGCATTCATTCATTTACTTTCAGAAAGGGACTGAAACAACAATAACTTTTATTGATAAACATATATATTACAATAGCATTTATTCTAAGAATGGTTCGCTCGGGGCTCTCATGTCCAACAATCTCCCACTAGCCCTCAGAACCATTCAGGAACAATCCGTAAACCCATACTCAATACATGTTGGTCGAAAACCTTCTATGTCAGAGGTTTGGTAAGAGGATCAACAACGTTGTTGGCAGAGGCCACCTTGGTGATGATGATAGCACCATGCTTTTGGATCTCCCGAATGATGTGGTATTTCCTTTCCACATGCTTACTCTTTTGATGCCATCTGGGTTCCTTTTCCTGGGCAACGGCTCTCGTGTTATCGCAGAGTAACGAGTTGGGAGTATCAGAGGAAACTACGCCAATCTCCAACATGAACTTGCGTAATGACACCGCCTCCTTTGCAGCATCCGATGCGACAATGTATTCGGCTTCTGTTGTTGAATCTGCCATAGTGTCCTACTACTTACTTCTCCAGCTCACAGCACCACTGTTCAATAGGAATACGAACCCTGATGTTGACTTTCGATCATAAATATCCGACTAGAAGTCTGAATCTATATATTCCAAGACTTGGAGATCACCATCTCCATAGACCAAGATGTAATCTTGCGTATGTCTTAGATATTTGAATATGTTCTTTACTGCATTCCAGTGTTTCTCTCCATAACAGGAATGGTAACGACTTACCACTCCCACTGCATGGCAGATGTCTGGCCTAGTACACATCATGGCATACATTAAGCTTCCTACAGCTAATGCATAGGGCCATCCAACCATGGCCTTCTTTTCCTCAACACTTTGAGGAGCCATGCCTTTAGACAGACGGATACCATGTCTTAAGGGAAGGAATCCTTTATTGGAACTATCCATACGGAATCGTTCAATAATCTTATTAATGTATCCATGTTGTGATAATCTCAATATCTTCTTTTATCGGTTTCTGAACAACTTTATGCCTAAGATGTAAGAGGCTTCTCCAAGATCTTTCATCTCGAAGGTATGGGATAGCCAAATCTTCACGATGGTCATCATTCTTGTATCATTCCCACTGATAAGGATATCATCTACGTAAAACACGATGAACACAATGGCGCTCCCATTAAGCTTCGTGTACACACAAGTTTCATCAGGATTCTGCACAAAATAATAAATCTTTATGGTTTCATCAAATCTGATGTTCCAGCTATGAGAAGCTTGTTTGAGCCCACATATGGATTTCTTTAGCTTGCGTACTTTTCCATCATCAACTATGAAGCCCTGGGGCTACTCAATATAGATATCCTCCTCGAGGTATCCATTGAGGAAAGCTGTCTTGACGTCCATCTGCCAGTAGTCAATAGATGCAGCTATAGCTAGCAGTGTCCTGATGGACTTAAGCATAGCCACATGAGAGAACTCTCATCGTAGTCGATGCCTTCTCTCTGTGTGTAGCCCTTGGCTACTAGTCGTGCCTTGAAAGTCTCTACTTTCCGATCAAGTCCCCGTTTTCTCTTGAAGATCCACTTACACCCAATGGGTTTTACCCCTTTAGGTGGATCCTGTAGGGTCCATACACCATTATTATGCATGGAGTCAATTTCTGACTTCATTTCTAGCATCCATCTATCCATGTCATTATCCGCGAGTGCTTCATCAAATGAAGACGGATCATTGTCAGTCTCACATGACACATGGAATCCCTACCTTTCAGGCGGTGCCACCACAATCGATCTCCTTAGAAGAGGTATGGGTGTTTCGTCTTTATTTATCTCTTCAGTTTCTAGTTCAGGAATCTCAGAATCCTAAGGGAATTCAATGAGTTCCTCTACTTTATTTCTGTCTTGACTTTTAAGGAAATCATACTCTAGATATATCACATCCCTAGAGACAAAAACCTTTTGGGTCTCAGGGTCATAAAGCTGGTATCCTATACCATCTCTAACATACCCAATGAAGTAGCACTCACAAGTACGAGATTCTAGCTTATTTGCATCCACGTTCTTTGCATGGACCAAGAAACCCCAAACCCTTAAGTGTCTTACACTGGACTTGGTACCATACCAGAGCTCGTGAGGAGTCTTGGGTACAAATTTGCTACGAATCTTGTTCAAGATATATATTGCAGTCTCTACAGTATATCCCCAGAAACTAAGAGGTAAATGTGCTCTGCTCATCTTTGAATGGACCATGTACATGATGTTCATGTTACATCTTTCAGCAACCTCGTTAAGTTGGGGAGTTCCAGGGGGAGTGAGATTGGAGACAATTCCATTCTCTTTAAGATATTCCTTGAATTCATCTAAGAGGTACTCACCACCTCGGTCAGATCGAATTCGTTTAATCTTCCTTTCGGTTTGGTTCTTAACCAAAGCCTTAAAATCTTTGAACTTTTCAAAGGTTTCAGATTTATGACGTAGTAGGAAGATAAACCCGTATCGCGAATGGTCATCAATAAAAGTAAAATAATATCGATATCCATTTCGAGTCGCGGTACTGAAGGGACCACTTACATCAGTATGTATCAGGTCTAGAGTACCTTCGCATCTTGTAACCTTGTTACGGAAAGGCACCCTGGTCATTTTACCTCGAATGCAATGTTCACAGGAAGGTAAAGATTGAACCTGTAGAAAATCTAAAGGTCCATCCTTTATCAATCTATTGATCCTATCAACAGATAAATGACCAAACCTTTGATGCCAAATCATATTCGAATGATTTCCATTCACCCTGGATCTTTTAGGGTTTTTATTATCAGTGGTAGTGACTTCATAACACATTCATCAATGCACAATTCATAGAGTCCACCAGAAGTCAGAACACCATTCACAATAAATATATCAAATGGATTAATAACTAACTTATTATAGAAAAGGAAGGAATATCCATGTCTAACAAGCTTAGATACAGATATCAAGTTCGTCCTGACTTCCGGTACATAAAGAAACTCTTTAAGTACTAGGACTCGACCACTAGACAACGACAGTCGGTAGGTCCCGGTGGCGACTGTTGCAACACTTTCATTAGATCCCATCTGGATGACTATCTCCCCTTGCTCCAGATTCCTATTTTCATGAAACAAATGCAACGAATTGCATACATGAATAGAAGTACCAGAATCTACAACCCAACTTCCTTCTCGTCCAACGAGAAAGCTAGTACAATGATGAAAGTAGATTTCATATCTGCTGGGGCTTTACCTTTGTCAGTCGACTTCAGGTATTCTGGTTAGTTACGCCGCCAGTGCCCCGGCTTTTTGCAGTGGTGACAGACATCGGTCTTCTTTGATGTCATTAATGTGGAAGCACTAGAAGATGAATCAACTCCTTGATTCTTCTTCTTTCTCTTATGGGTCGGGCCCTTCCGAGAACCTTGCTTCCGACCGTGCTTTCCTCTTGCTTGTGCAACCATTGCACTAGCAGATGGGACACCCTTCTTCATTATTCCTTCTGCATACTTCAAAGCGGCTAACAACCCAGTGTTAGTGAAATCACCTTTGCTTATGTGATATGACACAACAAAGTTGTTGAAAGACTTAGGGAGCGATCGAAGAATGAAATCGGCCTACATATCAGAATCCATGTAGGCTCCCAGGGTTTCCAATTCAGAGAGGTACCCAAACACTTTGAGCATGTGTTCTCTGACAGAGGTCCCTTCCTGCATCTTGCAGCGAATAAGCTCTTTCATCACATTATAACGCTGTGTGCGATTTATGTCACCGAACATTTCCTTCATATTCAGCATGATCTCTCGAAAATGGTTCATTTCCATATGTTGCTTATGAAGCACATTGGACAATGACCCAAGAATGTAGCACCTTGCCAAGTTATGATTTTCATCATATTTCTCATTAAAAGATTTATCTTCCGCAGTCTTAGGGTTTGCTATCTTGTCCTTGGACAACACATACGAGATGCGCTCTACAGATAGGACAAGATCCAAACTTCAGATCCAATCCGAATATTTTGGTTCGGTCAACTGATTGACCTCCAGGAGCCTGCTTAGTGGGTTCATGGAATTCATTTTCTGAAATTAAGAATGCACTATATTAGAATATATAAATAATTATATATTCCTTTTTAAAAATATTTGATTAAGGCATTTTAAATCAAATTTGTCTTGCTTTGTCAACTTTGAAAGATTATTCCCTTATTGTCTTTCAAATTAAGAGATATATTTACCGCTATATCTCAAGCAAGATCTGGGATCTCCTCTCTATCCTTATCACATCCCAATAATATGAGAACGTGTGATTCGAATAAAGAGAAGAGGGAACACATTCCACCTTGCAAGTCCAACTTGCATTTCCCAATTCCATCTTTAACACCCGGGCCCACCACCCCTAAGATGATGTTGACCCGTTGTTAATTGAACCAACCGTCAACATGATTAATACTCGTTATACACAATCCAATATCGCCCCAATAATATGAGGACTCGATATTGGGGTCACTACGTATATGGCCTTACTCTTTCGAGAAGCAAAGAACCCGATCCAAATAAATCATACATAGGATCTGTCACTTCAGACATGCGTCTCCTATATATAATATCTGGCGACGAAATCCTTTGCCTTGACGGGAGATCATGGATGTCACTTATGTGATCCTCCACCTCATATTCAAATTGTAATAATTAATTATCGTGAATCATATTAACATAATTAATTCTTCCAAGGGAAATACACATCTATTCATAATAGAGTGTTTATTGGATATAATAAATTTAATCACATTAAATCAATCATCAATACAATTATCAATAAACAAACTTGATTATTACTTGAATAGCAGGTATAACCTCAAAGTACGTATTATTCGAATTTTAATAATTAGAAAAATACACTTTGACTTTTCTGGCATTGTCGAGTCCCTACCCGCTGTCATGGCCAGTACCGACGGGAGTGGGATGGACCACATCTAGTGCAACCCGCTACTCCAACACTCCCCGACTAGTCACCATATCCACCTCAGGAAAGGATAATGCCAGATAGATCATTATGTACTTCGCAATGCTCATCGGTTTTCAACCGAAAATATACAATATAATATTTATCAAGATCACTTTGATAATATTATAAGGAGATTTGCTAAACAAATCCCCAATCCTATTCAATCAATAGGTTTTGCATGTAAAAGTTTTCCTACAATTATTGTAGGATAAACTAGGGTTTTGCATGAAAAACAATGTTTGTTAATGATTTCATATCAACCAATTATGATCAAGATCAACTATCTTATCATCTTGGTTAGAGGAATGTCATTTAATGAAATAATTATCTCTTTAAATATTTCACAAATATTTATCAATAATCATTTCAGAAAATCAACAATTAATTTTCATCAATTTATTTGAATGACTATCACATGGTTCATGATAAAAAATGTCAATTTTCAGCAGTGACCCCTACTCACTAAAATCACCATATTTCCATCAATTTAAATCCAAATTACATAAAATCAGTTTCCTAAGATTGATAATTTGATTTATTATAGAACCCAAGTGATATTTCACGCATTTAAAGGCGGATCAAAACAGCAGTTAACTCATTAATCATGTTTAGATTGACAGTTCCCGCAATAGTGAATACATGTTTATTCAAAGGGCCATATCTTGAGCAAATGGAATCCAAATTTCATAAACTCAAATCCTATGGTTTCCTTATTTAATTGGGAACAAAATTCAATTGAAAATTTCGTCTTTAAATAATTTAAACAGTGCTGAAAAATTCAATTAATCGGAGGTGCGAAAATTGAAATGCAATAAAATTTTCCCAACCCTTTCAAACCCAAGTCATCCTAGGTTTACTGATCGTATCCAAAACCTTTTCCGAACTAAGGCTTTTATACCACTTGAAGGATACGAGGAATCCTCAAGCGCATCATGGAATCGTGTTGATCGCATCTCATTTGAACGGGGAGACTAGTCGCTGGGTGCAGTGGAATTTAAAAAAGATTTAAATTAAGAGATGAAACCACATGACCACAAGAACATTTCTTGGATCGTTTCATCAAACCACAAAGTATTATAGATACCTCATGAAGCGTGTTTGCGATAACGAGATCTTTAAAGCAAGATATCCTCCTGACTCAAGTTCGATCTACGAAGATGGCACTAGCGGGCGCGACGATGAGATGTGTTACTCCCGCAATCCTCAATGACGATCCAAGCCTTGAATCTCCTGATTTCGTCCAACGAAATCCTTCGATGGAGATCCACGAGCAATGGAAGCGACAACACAACTGCGTGGAGATGATCGCTTGTTCCCTCAAAGCACAAGGTGGACGACCACCTTAGAGAGAGAGAGTTGTCGAGAATGAGAGAGAGTAGGCATGTAATCTTAATGTGTATCTAGAAGGGATAGGGTCTTCCTCCTTTTATATTAGTTAGAACTCCATGAAGGACATGGAGTTATCCTCAAGCGGGAAGCGTGATCGTCGTATCGGATACGACGAAGAACGACTAGTCGCACTAGTTGTTCGGTGCAGCGGAATTTAAAAATTTTCATTCGACGAAACCACATGATCCAAGAATGATTCTCAGATCATTTCATCTACAACCACAACAAGTATAATGCAATATCTCTTGAAGCATGGTTGATCAACTCTCTAAGAGAAGAGACCTCTTATCTCAAGTCCGATCGTCGGTGAGACCGCTTGCGAGCACGGGGATGAACCGCATTGTCCTCGCAATCCAAGAAATTGATCCAAGCGTAGTTCTCCTGATCTTGTCGCACGAGATCGAACGTCTCCTTCGTGAGTGTAGCACTCCAAGAAGACGGAGAACCGAAGAACGTCGAAGCGGTGGCGCGGTGGCGAGAGAATCAACAATTCTCTCCTCTAGGGTATCGTGGACGACCACCAAAAATAGAGGGAGAGAGGGCTGTCGTGTATGAAGAAAGAGAGAGAGAGAGTGAGCTCCAAAATTGCATGTCAAGAGAGAGCAAGATATGCCTCTCTATTTATAGGGTTTTCGGATCCATGGATCTCAATCCATGGGACATATAAAATCAATGGGCGAGATTGATTTATGTCAATCCAATGGTCAAGATTGTTGTTATCAAAAAGCAACAAATTTGGATTAAAATATATTTGACAAAATCAAATATAAATTAGTCCTAAATCAAACCAATAAACATGGAGAGAATATATACATGGAGATTACAATTCCATGTATAACATGATGTACGACCACCCATTCCAAATAGGACATGGGTGCCGCCCACCCCTTTCCTAATGGAGAGCAATCTCATGATAATTCATGAGATTGCATATCTCCATGGAAATCTCTTTTTATTTATTTGCAACAAATTTTGTTGGGTTTTATTCTTAAAAAATAATTCACAATTATATTTGAGAATATTGCAATCTTGCCATGGAAAAATTGTGAAACATATTCACAACCCAAAACAACATATAATTTACATTGTCAATTAATTACACAATGTCTATCCAATACACATAATAATTAATCAACACATATAAATTATAATTAGCTCTCTCTAATACATTATAAATCACATTTATAATATATTATGAATACTTGCATATTTCTATCCACGTTATTCTTATCCATTTTAATTAAATCACATTTAATTTTATTGGATAATTTCTTCAAAAATCAAGATGATTAAATCATATTTAATCATCATTTCTTCATTGCTTAGATCTTATGGAATTATTCTTGAAGCCTTCAAGAATAATGCAATCTCTCCGCAGATACTTGGAGATAAGGACATGGCGATTGTATTGTTCCACGTATAGTGACTTGGATGTTGAGATCATATCTCAAATCCAGATCGCATGGACCTCTCACAAATGCTTGATCAAATCAAGACCGTAGACCTAATCTTCTCATTGCATCTGAATCTCATTCAGATCAATGTCCAGTTCATGGACTAAGATTAGGTCATTTCTCTAATGAGAGGAGTCACTAAAATCCAAACCTAATTCATCACTCCCTCGGAATGGAAGCGTCATGGTTATACAATCGTATATGATCAAATCGCCCTCAGGTATTCCCAATACTTGTACTATTAGCAATGTGAGCCCAAGGTGAACCATTCCAACAATAAATGTTATTGTAATAAATGATTTATCAATAAAAGTTATTGATTATGTTTCACTCCCTTTCTGATATTGAATGAATGAATGCACTATAAGGTCCCTCTATACAATAAGGGTTATGTACCATGGCCAACTTGATAATCAAACAGCTGTTGATTCATTAATTGAATCATAGAGGCTGATACTTGGATGAATATCTAAGGAGTTAGATAGAGGACTCATCAAGCATCATCAATGATTGACAAGTAGTGATCTCCAGTCTGAGTAGGAGATGGCAATCCTATCTCATTAGACTGATACCTGATCGACCTCTTGATGCAGGTCCTCTGCATGGGAATACTGATTCGGAGGTATCAAATTAGTTGAGTCAATGAGTTGACTTAACGAGATCGAGATAACCAAAGACCTATGATGAATACTGTCACATCACAGGAGAACATCCTATGACCAGAGACAGATGTATTTCTATATGTCTGAGTATGTACATTTGGCAGACCAATAGGTTGATGACATAACCAAGGTCTATATACCGGCGAGCTGGTGTGCATGTAAGGGCATATGAGTAATATGATCTCTCAAAGGGATCATACAGGTTCACTTGTGAATAGGGAGACATGAGATAACTCATGAGGTTTTGGGACTGACCAAATTCCATGCATGGTCATCATGATTTAGAAGCATGATATGAATTTGAAGGTAAGATATATGCTTTGTGAAAGCATATGATCTTTACCATATCCCAAGAACCAAGATTGAGAAACTTAGTGATCAAACCCAGAAGATGACAGTGTAAAAGTGATCTATATCTTCGGGATGATCATGAGTCTTCTAGTATGCAGGATGTACAGGTATTGGGAATACCTGAAGGGTGATTTGATCATAAACGATTGTATAACCATGACGCTTCCATTCCGAGGGAGTGATAAAACATGTCTAGATTTTAGTGACTCCTCTCATTAGAGAAGTGACCTAATCTTAGTCCATATACTGGACATTGATTTGAATGAGATTCAGATGCAATGAGAAGATTAGGTCTACGATCTTGATTTAATCAAGCATCTATGAGAGGTCCATGGGATCTAGATTCGAGATGTAATATCAGTATCCAAGTCACTATACGTGGAACAATACAATCACCCTGTCCTTATCTCCAAGTATCTGAGGAGAAATAGCATTGTTCTTGAATGGTTCGAGAATAATTCCATAAGATCTAAGCAATGAGAAATTGATAATTAAATGTGATTTAATTATCATGATGTATGAGGAATTATCCAATATAATTAAATGTGATTTAATTATTATGGATAAGAATAATGTGGATAGTAATATCCAATTATTCTTAATATATTATAAATGTGATTTATAATGTATTAGAGAGAGCTAATTATAATTTATATTTGTAGATTAATTATTAATGTGTATTGGATACATATTGTCTAATTAATTGAAAATGTAAATTATATTTTGTTTTGGGTTGTGAATGTGATTCATAATTTTCCAATGTCAAGATTGCAATATTCCCAAAAATAATTGAGAATTATTTTTTGGTGAATAAAATCCCAACAAATAGTTGTTGGAAATAAGTAGAGAGAAAATCAAGGAGATGTGCAATCTCATGGGAATCCATGAGATTGCCCTCCCCATATGGGAAGGAGGTGGCGGCACCAATTCCTTTATGGAATTGGTGGCCGTCCACTCCCTCTAACGGGGAAGGTTGATCTCCTTTGTATTTTCACTCGTTATTTAATAGATTTAATTTGGTATTAATATATATTTGATTTATCAAATATATTTAATCAAAATCAAATCACAAGTTGTTGGCTTTTACCAACAACAATCTTGACCATTGGATTGACATAAATCAATCTCATCCATTGATTTTATATGTCCCATGAATTGAGATCCATGGATCCCAAAATCCTATAAATAGAGAGGCATACCATGCTCTCTATTTCCATGCTATTGTAGCACACATCTCTCTCTCTTTCTCCATACTCGACAACCCTCT
The DNA here is from genome assembly GCA_037367405.1 of Ottelia alismoides. Classification (NCBI taxonomy): domain Eukaryota; kingdom Viridiplantae; phylum Streptophyta; class Magnoliopsida; order Alismatales; family Hydrocharitaceae; genus Ottelia; species Ottelia alismoides. The sequence goes on from JAZKJV010000225.1 coordinate 2,336,982, forward strand.
CTCCCTCTCTTCTTGGTGGCCGTCCACCATACCTTGGTCAAGAGAATCGTCGACGCCCACGCCATCGTGCTGCCACTTCGACGCTCTGCGGTTCTCCATCTACTTGGAGTGTTTCACTCACGAAGGAGACATTCGATCTCGTGCGACGAGATCAGGAGCAACCGTGCTTGGATCAACTTCTTGGATTGCGAGGACTACGCGGTTCATCCCCGCGCTCGCAAGCAATCTCTCGACAATTGGACTTGAGAAAGGAGGTCTCTTTTCTTAGAGACTCGGTCAACCACGCTTCAAGCGGTATTGCTTTATACTTGTTGTGGTTATAGATGAAACGATCTGAGAATGGTTCTCGGATCATGTGGTTTCATCGAATAAAATTTTTTAAATTGCGCTGCACCGAACAACTAGTGCGACTAGTCGTTCTTCGTTGTATCCGATACGACGATCACACTTCCGTGATGCGCTTGAGGATTTCTCAATATCCTTCAAATGGTATCAGAGCTTTAGGTCGATGGTTTCGAATATGACTCTCTAACCGAGGACGACTTGGGTTCGTTAAGGTCGCGAAAGTTTTCATCGCATTTGATTTCGTAGATCTGTTTAATAAATAAATTAGGCACTGTTTAAATTGTTTATACACGAATTTAATAGTTGTATTTTGTTCCCCATTAAATAAGGAAACCATAGGATCTGAGTTTGCATAAATCGGATTTCGTATGCTCAAGATATGGTTGTTTTATTGATCATGTATGCACTGTTGCGGGAACTGTAGATCTGAACGAGATTAAAATGTTAATTACTGTTTAGACGTGCCACGAAATGCGTGAAACATCACTTGGCTTCTGTCCTAAATAAAGTTAGAAATCTTTGAAAATTTAGTTTGTCTAATTTGGATTTAAATTTATTGAGATATGTTAATTTTAGTAAGTAGGGTCATTACTGAAATTACAGTCCTAATAGAACCAAGTGACTGTCAATTAGTGACATTAATTGTTAATCTCATGAAATAATCTTGAAAATGAAGGATATGGTTAGATCCTCAAGCGCATCACGGAAGCGTGATCGTCGTATCGAATACGACGAAGAACGACTAGTCGTACTAGTTGTTCTATGCAGCGGAAATTAAAAAAAATTTTCTATGCGACGAAACCACATGATCCAAGAACACTTCTCGGATCGTTTCGTCCAAACCACAAACAAGTATTAGGTTTACCTCTTGAAGCGTGGTTGCGATCAAGTCTCTAAACGAAGAGACCTCCTGTCTCAAGTCCGATCCGTCGGAGGAGACGCTTGCGAGCGCGGGGATGAACCGCGTGCTTCTCGCAATCCATGTTGATGATCCAAGCGGCGGATCTCCTGATCTTGACACACGAGATCCGATGTCTTCTTCACGAGCGGGGCGCACCGAAGGAGACGGAGATCCACGAGCAAACCATCGGGCAGCATAACGACGATGCCGCGGCGATGGAGAACCTCTCTAGGGCATCCATGGTGGACGGCCACATGAGAGAGATGGAGAGAGGACGTGTAGAGAGAATGAGAGAGAGAGAGATTTTTGTTGCCTCAACCTATGTGTTCAAGAAGAGCAATGGGGTGCCTCTCCTTTTATAGGGTTTTGGGATCCATGGATCTCAATCCATGTGTCAACACAAATCCAATGATCCACATCAATTTGTGTTTCTTTCAAATGGTCATGATTTGTTGCTAAAAACACAACAACAATTAATTTAATTTAAATTAAATATATGTTGATAAATCAACACAATTTAATTACAAAATTAAATCATCAATACATGGAGATAATGAAAGGAGAGAAAGCCTCCTTCCATGTGGAGAGGGGGGACGGCCTCCCTTTCCTAATGGGAGTGGTGGCCGTCCACCCTCCTCCATTAGGAAGGTGGCTATTTCACCTTTTATGTAATCTCCATTATTTGCAACAACTTTTGTTGCAAATTATTTCACAAAAAATAAATCCAATTTATTTTGTGAAAATTGCAATCATGCCATTGAAAAATTGTGAATCACATTCACAACCCAAAACAAAATGTAAATTACATTTTCAATTTGATGTCCAATGTGAATCCAATTCACATTAACATTTAATTAACAAATGTAAATTACAAATAGCTCTCTCTTATATATTATAAATCACATTTATAATATATATGACTAATATGGATATTGCTATCCACATTATTCATATCCATGATAATTAAATCATATTTAATCATCTTGGATCTCTATTCTCTTGTGTCCAAATAATATGAATCATATTCATATTACTTACATCTTTGATAATCAAATCACATTTAATTATCTCAGATAACTCTCTTTATAATACGAATCAAATTCATATTACTCATGATAATTAAATCACATTTAATTATCCATTTTCTCAATGCTCGAATACATATATCAACAATAGAATTATCCATGAACTCCTTCAAGGATAATGCGCTTTCTCCGCGAATACTTGGAGATAAGGACAGGGCGATTGTATTGTTCCACGTATAGTGACATGGATATTGAGATCGTATCTCAAATCCAGATCGCGTGCCTCCCATAGATGCTTGATTAAATCAAGACCGTAAATCTAATCTTCTCATTATATCTGAATCACATTCAGATCAATGTCCAATACTTGGACCAAGATCAGATCACTTCTCTACTGAGAGGAGTCACTAAAATCCAGACCCGTTTCATCACTCCCTAGGAATGGAAGCGTCATGGTTATACAATCGTTTATGATCACATCACCCTCAGGTATTCCCAATACCTGTACATCCTACATACTGGAAGACTCAGACTAAACCCGAAGTATTCGATCAACTTTATACTGTCTACTTCATGGTTTTATCAGTAAGTTTCTCATTCGATCATTGGGAGTCGGTATCGATCATATACTTTCCAAAAGCATATATCATACCTAGGTCTTGATCATATACTTTCCAAAAGTATATATCAAACCTACAAATTCAGTCAAGCTTCCAAAGCGAGACGACCGTGCGCACGGAATTTGATTCTTCCCAATATCTCATGAGTGAGCTCATGTCTTCCGGTTCAGTAACTGAACCTGTATGATCCCTTTGAGAGATCGTATTACTCATATGCCCTTATATGCACACCAGCGCGCCGGTGTGTAGACCTTGATTAGGTCATCAACCTATTGGTCTGCCAAATGTACATACTTAGACATATAGCAACACATCTGTCTCCGTCAGAGGATGCGTGCCTATATCATGACAGCATACGATATAGGACTTTGGTTATCTCGATCTCGTTAAGTCAACTCTTTTACCTAACTAATCTGACACCTCCGAATCTCTATTCCTATGCAGAGGACCTGCATCAAGAGGTCGGTCAGATATCAGCCTTCAGAGATAAGGATTGCCATCTCCTACTCAGGCTGGAGATCATCTCTTAACAATCATTTGACGGTGCTTGATGAGTCCTCAATCTAACTCTTTAGATATTCACCCAAGCACCAGCCTCTATGATTCAATAGTTGAATCAACAGCTGTATGATCATCAAGATGGCCATGGTACATAACCCTAATTGTACTAAGGGACCTATTATGCAAATTATGTATTCTTCATTTCAGATTAAGGAGTGAATTGCAATAACATTTATTGCATAATGGCTCGCCGTGGGCTCGCATTTCCAACAATCTCCCACTAGCCCAAAGAGCCATTAATGGGCTAATCATTTAAACCCGCACTCATGTGACAATCATAGACTATTAAGAAAATAGCTAGGTAAGCTGATCAGTCACTCTGTTTCCGCGAGACTACGCCAAGTCCTTTTACGGCACTTGCATATCCCCAGTAACAGTGCTCGCATCTAATGCGAATGTTGCAT